>VDFB02271358.1:74098701-74115844 GCA_007258455.2 Sequoia sempervirens | reverse complement strand
AGTTACCCTTGTGCAACATGACCAAAGGGAGGGTGTAATAAACACAACAAAATTTCTCCACAAAATCAGAATACTTGACCTTCAACGAGGTTTGGGGGAGCTTCCAAAAAAAATATACTGGCCAATGCTTAGAGATCAAGCAGATTACTTGAGTCTGAGACCACAGGATCTAAAAACCAAAAAGATACACAGAGGCCGAAATTGGGTAAAGATAAAAATGCTGTGAAAAATTATGCTGGAACTAGTGGAATGGGAAATAAAACGATCAGTGGAGATGTGTGCATTGGAGTCGAAGGAGGGTTGAACTGTTTGACTATAAGGGACTGAAATCCACTAAAATGGATGGCACCAACTGGATAGATATACTCACAGATTCTCTTCGTGGAGTATCTTACATTTACCGAGAATTGCGTCTCGTGCTTACTGAAAGATATAGCCTCAGGAAGAAAAACTACATGGAACTGGACAGGTCTTGGCTAACTAGGTGCAAAAAATTAGCACCTTAGAGACCAAAAAGTGATTTTGGAATTATTATGGCCAGGTGAAACGGTTAAAAACTCTCTGCTAGTGCGGCCCGGGCCGTAGGTGACTTTCTGGATGTGATGAGGCGATGGATCCCCATGTATTTGGGAACTCGAGCTTATCGATTAGAATACTGATTCTTGGAGAATGGCGAGGAGATGTCTGGGCGAATTGCTCGGTAGTGGCAAGCGGTGGTGTGGTGCGGTGTGGATGATCTTGGGCGATGTTGGCGGAGTGTCTGCGGTTCGTCGGTGAATATGTAGGCGAAAGAATTTGAATATTGCAAAATATTTGCAATTCAAATTTAATTAAAAATGCTGAAATAAAATGATTTTATATGCCGACCGAAAATAAAAAATTAGACCCAAACTATATGCACAGATTAAATATTTCTGCCGACCCTGAATTTTAATTGCCAGTCACCCACTGCTGATTGAAATTTATGCGATGACTATAGAAAATATTGCCCAATAATAGCCAAATAATTTTTTTGATTTTTCTAAAAAAAATTTGCCTTGATGGAGGACTTACAGGGATGATTTTTTCTGCAAATATGTACGGATTTGTACAAAAAATGCAAACCCTAAGATGTACCTCGAAGGCTCCGGATGATATGTCTCCGATTTTGACAAATGAACAGGCGATCTATGGGTTTTGAGGCCTTCTGGATGCAATGGAGAGGTCGGAGAGATCCTGATCTGCACCAGAAATCAGCTTGGCTCCCGGGTAGAGCCAACTAGCCTGCAACATAAAACCCCAAGCCTGCAAAGAATCTCACATTCCAACTTCCTGGATCTAGGGTTGATGTTTCAATGGACTAGCTCTGATACCATGTTGAGATGATGGATTGCATAGCCCCTGAAGCTCAGAATCTTCAATGCAGAACTTTAGCCATGAAAGATGGGCATGTCAGGGATCATGGTATGCAACAATATAAGTGGCAAAAAATTCAGAAAATGGAGTGTTAGGCAACTTGGCGTAAATATTTGAATAAGTTATCTATATTATTTCAAAAATATGTAAGAATAGAATTTGTAGAAAATTGAATGTAGTTTCTAAAATACTAGGTTTATTTAAAATAAATAAAATCTATTTGGTGAAAATTTGAAATTTCAATGCGGTGAGTACTTAAATTTTAGGGAAAAATAAGAAGTAGGTGTCACATCGACCACCTAACCATAATAAAATGATAATATTTTTTTTGTAAGATTTTATATATAAGTAGAGGACTCATGTCAGGATGTGATGCATATTTTTTTGTAATTTTTCAAGTAAATAATTAATTATGAATTTTTTATTAGAACTTTTAGAAAATATAAAACTTTATGCAATGCGACCACCTTAACTTGGTCAAAAATTCATGAAATTTAATTTTTTCTTTTTTAATCCTATAGTATGTAAAGCATAGAATGTAGGCATGTTTTGGATTCAAAAATATGATACCGTTGAAAGTTATAGATGTTTTTCAATGACCTATTGATCGGGACTTTGATAAGTAATTCTAATAGAAAATGAATAATAATTATTTATTAAATTCAAATTAAATCATAATTTATATTTTTGGAAAGCTGAGAATCTCCTCTAAAACCCTTTTCGTTTCATTAATTTTGGGTGAAAAAATTGTCACCACATACCCTACAAATATTGCCACTTTTGGCATACCATGATCTGCACATACCCGGATAATCAACCACAAAAGAAGTGTTGCAACAATGGAATGTTGATTGAAGATTCTATTGATATGATATTGATATGATATATTGATTGGATATCTGATTGATATCTAGATATCTTGATAAGATTACAAATGTACAAGATGCCTGATTATATAGGCATGAGCTAAACCCTAATATGCATGAGATGTTGCCATGTGTCTTGATCTAACAACATGTGACAACATGTGAACCCTAATGGTGATGATCATTAAATGATGAGATAAGTTCTAGAAGGAACCTTATCCCACAAACTAGGAAAGGGAATATTATCCCATTTATTAAATGATTTATCTAATAATGCAACCTAGGACTTAATGATTAAATGCAAGACCTAAGTTGACTTATGCTAGTGTAATAATTAATTAATTAATTAATTACACCAAAATGAATAATATATTTATGGATTTCTTGGATAATTTTGTGTTCATCTTCTTGAATGATATTTTAATTTACTCCAAGAATGAAGAAGAACATCTTCAACATTTAGAGATTGTTCTCCAGTGTTTAAGAGAGCATATTTTTTACAAGAAACTCACAAAGTGTACTTCTTTCATAAGGAAGTGTAGTATTTAGGTCATGTAATTTTAGTTTATGGGATTGTAGTTGATGCAACAAAATAAACACAACACTTGAAGGGCTAGTGCCTAAGAATATGTTAGAAATTAGAATTTTTATGGGTCTAGCTTGTTATTATCAAAATTTTGTTGCAAAATTTTCTAAAATAGATTTCTCATTACTTCACTATAGAGGAAGGTGTAGAATTTTGAATGGTATAAGAAATGTCAAGTGGCATTTGACCAACTCAAGGAGAAGTTGACCTTAGCTTTGATACTGAAAGTATCATATCCATATAGTGATTTTGTTGTCATCATAGATGCATTAGGCGAAGGGGTTAGGTGGAGTGTTGATGCAATATGAGTGATTCATAGCCTATGAGTCAAGGAAGCTAAATCCTTATAAGAAAAAATATGCTTCACATGACTTGGAATTAGTGGTTCTATGCATTACAATTGTGGAGATACTATTTGTTAGGGGAACTTGTTGAACTAAAAATTTATCCTCATGGTCTGAAGTATTTTTTTACCCAACCTAATCTGAATTCACAATAAAGGAGATTTTTGGAATTGATATCTAATTAAGTTTGTAACATCAAATATATCAAGGGAAAGGAAAATCGGGTTGCCAATGCCCTAAGTTGCATGAGGTTTATCTTCTTGATGATATCAATTCAAACTAATTTCAAGGGTCAAGTGTTGTAAAAATATAAGGGTGAAAAGTATTATGAGCAAGTTAAGAAAGAAATCTTGGATAATTCACATGACCCAAGGTATGAAGGCTTTCACATTGAGTTATATGGTTTATTAAGGTTTAAGGGATTGATCTATGTACATAAGTCTGATGAATTGAGAAACTTGGTGTCAAAAGAAGTTCATAGTGCACCATATTTTGGACATCCCACTGTAACTAAGTTGTTAGTTGACATCAAGCTATTATATTTTTGGAAGGAGGTGAAAGGGTATGTTGCAAGATTTTTAGCAGGTTGCATAGAATGTTAGAGGGTGAAGATAGAACATCATCACTTTGCAGGTCTTTTGTATCCTCATGAATTTATTAAAATGAAATGGTAGGTCATTAGCATGGACTTTGTGCAAGGTCTTCCAATATCGAGGAATAAGCATATGACATTCTAGTAGTAGTGTATAAGCTTACAAAGGTGGCTCATTTTATTCCAAGGAATCTAACAGTTGGAACTACTATTATATCTTGAAAGTTTATTCAAGAGGTATTCAAGTTGCATGGAATTCCTAAAAAGATTATTTTTGACAAAGATGCTTGTGTGACATCTAGGTTTTGGTAAACCTTGTTTTACTCACTTGGGACATAGTTGATCACAAGTTCAACATTTCACTCAAAAAAAGATAGTCAAAATAAAAGGGTGAACCAAGTGTTAGAAGATCTAATAAGAATGTATTTCATGGATTAAAAATACAAGTGGGAGGATTACGTACCTTTGGTTAAATTTTCATATAATAACTCTTATCATTTTGTAATCAAGATGGGTCCATTTGAAACGTTGTATGGTAGGAAGTTTAAAATCCCAATAAGTTGGAATAAGATAGAGGATAGGATAATCCTTGGGCCAAAAGTGTTATTAGAAATGGAGGAGAAATTTTGTGTAATTAAGCAGTGGCTAGCAAAAGAAAATAATAGGCAAAAGAGTTATGTAGATTCCAAACAAGTACCCTAACATTTCTTGGTAGGGGAGAAAGTTTTGTTAAGAGTTATACCTCACAAGAGTTCTATAAATTTTGGAAATTCATCCAAACTAGCTCCACACTACATAGGTCCTTTTGAGGTCATTGAATAAGTGAACCCTATTGCATATCAAATTTCTTTGCCACCAACTCTTTCCAAGATGTCTTTCATGTCTCATACCTTAAGAAGTACATGCCAGGGGATAACTATGTTATTGATTTGGAATAGGAAGGTGGCAGATTTGGTAGCTTGTTTGTATCATAAGATTCTTATATTTTAGTATAAATAGAGGCATCCTCTCTACCTTTTGTTACACCATTCTATTATGATTTCTCCATCGTTTTTCTGCTCTAGTTTCTTATGCCATTGTACTTTGACAAATTTTGTGAGAAAGTGTAATAACCCATTGTAAATTATAACTTAATTTATATTATTGCAAATGACATATGAATATATTCAAATTAAAAAGACATAACTAAGTAGCTATTGTCAATCACATCAACACATGTTTGATTAAAATGAGTCAAATATGTATATATATTCAATTTCAATGTTAATTACAAGATCCTTGTTGACCTAGCTCATAGGACACAAAGTCAATACAATGTATAAATTTTACATCAAGGTTACATCATAGACTGAGATAGATTGGTAAACATCTAAGGTTCCTCTTGATGCTCGTTTCCACCAGTGAATGAGAACATGGTTGAAGTGCTTTACCACACAACCATGAAGCTTACACTTCCTTGGAATTATTCCAACTTGAAGAATACCTGACCCTGCATAGAAAGTTTAGAAAGAGAAAAATATGCAAGGTGAAATACAGTAAGTTCCCATACATCAACATGCATCTCTATATAAAAGTTAGAAAAGAAA
This sequence comes from Sequoia sempervirens, assembly GCA_007258455.2. Lineage (NCBI taxonomy): Eukaryota > Viridiplantae > Streptophyta > Pinopsida > Cupressales > Cupressaceae > Sequoia > Sequoia sempervirens. The sequence goes on along the minus strand of VDFB02271358.1, from coordinate 74,110,475 downwards.
ATGAAAGACATATGCTAGGAGTGGAAAAGAGTGTAATCACAAAGTCTATACATGCATAATGAACTAATTTTCTTGGCCAAGCATAGGAATATTGTCGCAACAACAAATAATAGGTTTTGGTAAAATAAAAAACATACAATATCTAGACTCCATTTCAACACTCTTCCTAGAAGGTAATTCCCAACATCAAGCTATCTCATAGCAACTAACTAGCCTCTAGAAACATGTACCCTTAGGTTCTCTATTTTGTTAGGTGTTGTTATTCTATTCTATTTAAAATTTAAAAAATAAATCAAATGGAATTGATCAATACATTATCCATCCATTCCAAGAACATGTCACATGATTACATTCATTGTAATATGATATCCATTTAAGAATAAAGAAAATAGGTTAAAAAAGAAGGTATGTCACAAGTATGTGTGTGTACATAGAGGAAGGTCTATGTGCATGTACACATATATGTGTCTACTTAAGTTATAATTTATGCATACATTCTAAAATTAAAAAACAATAAATAAAATTGCTAAAATTCAATTTAATGTTTTAGATTGATAATTTGTTGTCTAATTACAAGTAGTAAAAGAATCTTAAACATAATTATGTTTTGAACAGTTTCCCACATAAAAATGAAACTAATTTTCCTCTGTATAGTAAATATATAGATCAACATGCTTGTCAAATTAAGACTAAAATAATCCAAAAAGAAAGTATTGAGAAATTTCATTATTTCTTGGGTTTTAGATACCCATGAATCCTATTGAAATCAAAGAATAAATGACCAATCTTTGGTCACCCAAGGTACAACCTTCATTTAATGACTGTTTGATTTTTATTTTACCCTAACTTGATCAATTTCTAATCTTGGTTGGATGCCCTTTCAATGTCATAAGCATATATTTGAATAGTTTGATATGCAAGAGCTTACCTACGATTATTAACAAGTTGCTAGTTGATCATGAAGATCGATTCATCAAATGCATGAGTCAGAAGGATAAGCACGTTCTTCCTTTGTTCAAAGTGAACCATGCAACCTTACAAAAAATTAGCAATAGCTTATATCGCTAAGAGATTTTGATACATTTTTATGCACCAAGAGGGCGTGGCCACCTTCATTTTGCCTAGCTGATGAAAATAGAAAAAAAAAATATAAATACCAATTTTGAAAAGATGGTGGATATATAGTTGAATCCCTAAGGGATCAATAAACTTATTCTATTCTACATTGTTTCCAAATCATGCAATTTTCTACTATCAGATTTAATCCGATTAGTCATTAAATAGCTAGTCTAACTCACATGCATGGCATTACAAGAAGAGGCAAAAATATATAGCAAGCTAGCCTTGACCAACTCATCCATTAAGTTGATAAGAGATATAAAGAATACATAACAGTTAGATTACTGGGTTCACCGATAAGGCCCTGGGTTCCTAAACAAAATATGGTTGATTCACATGGAATTGATACAACTCTAGGTTGAAATAGATTTGTAGACATCTAATATCTATTTGGGGTCAATTTAGGATCATGGAGGTCCAAAACTATTTTAGAGGGTAAGGTGGCCTGAGTTTATGAATAAATTTGAGGGGCACAATGTGCAACTGGTAAAGGAGTTTTCAAAGAACTTCTCAGATGGTCAGTTAATGGTACGCGGCAAGAAATTCAAGGAAAGATATCAAGTAATTTCCCGTTTGTCTAGTATTGGAAATGAGGGTGTAAATTTGATAGAAACCACAAATATTTCATATCAAAGAATGGTATAACTTTTTAGAAGGGAGGGAGAACCTCATCCTTTGCTTGTGAATAACAAGGGGAAAAACAAGGGATTTCAAAGAATATCTATTCCACAGCGATGGAGAACATAAATTTCTTGGATTATTAAATATTTTACATGTTAGGGACAATGTGCTATCAAAGTCGGTCCCCCTTTTTAGCTACTCACTCATTTGTGCCATGGCACTGAAAACCCTGAATTAAGGGTTAACCTTCTTGCATTCCTTAGTGATTATGTTGTTAATATGATAGAGAGATTTAAAATTTGTTCAAGGCCATTAAAAAATCATGGTATCATTCATTTAATATGCAAATATGATTTCCTCAAGAAGAGAAAAATGGAAGAAAAATAGAAAAAAATTCTTTGAAAATTTGAAAACCCTAAGCCGACAAGACATTTAGAAGAAGGTGAGTCATTTGGATAAGTGGCTCAAAATTCGAAAGAACCTTCCCCTATGCCTCAAGATTATCTTGAGTCCCAACATGCCAAAACAACTCCTAATGGTGAAGTGCTAGAAAATCTATCCAATCTTTCAGAGACCCTCAGAAATATAGAAAATGTAGACATAGTAGATTTTTGAGATGAGGATGTTTTCCCCCACAAAAAGGAAACGAGGCCTAGAATAAAGTTGCAAACATATCCTCCTTTAAGGAGAAGTAAACTATTGTCTACTAAAATTAATTGTGCAACAACTTGTGATCAATTACATGTTTGTAAAAAGAAAAAGTAGGACCGACAACCTCATGAAACTATAGCCCAATCATTAGAGAATGTGGTCTAGCCATGTGATGAAATAGCCCAAAAGTTGAAAGGAAAACCCTAGTTCACAATAAATAACTTGAAACCAAGAAGTGGGATGTGCCATTTGAGTTAGGACAAGCAAATATAGGGAAATAGTTGCCAAACTATATATTTTTTGAGGATGAATTTGTAGAACAATTATCTCCCCTGGTTGCCAATAATATAGAGCAAGGTTCATTAGAGGTACACGATGAAGAAAATATAACTTGTAATGATGTAGAGATTCCTATTTTTCCTTTCTCTACCAATATAGAGGTTTAAAGATTTGATCATAGAGAAACATAATTACAAGAATTTAAAACATAAATTATTTAGTTAAAATGTAAATTACATCAAAATTAGGAACAAATGAATAAACAAAAGTAGGAAATTAGCATGCAAACTAAACTTCTAATGAAAAAAGATAAAGAAATTACAACTTTAAAGGTTCAAGTAGAACAAAAAGATAAAACTATTAAAGAGTTGTAGTCTCAAGTGTAACAAATTACTAAGAAAAATAAATAATATTTAGTCAGTTTATCTAGAAAAGATAAAATGATTAAGAATTTAATTGATAATCTAATGCAATCACTCACAAATTTTGTAAAAGAGTAGGAAAAGAAAAAATTTGAGCTCAATGCAGCCTTGAGAAAATTTTTTGAGCTAGAACAAGATTTGTAAAAAATCAATGTTAAACCAATGGTGGAATCAAAAGAAGCACAAACCGAACCAACCAAAATGCAATGGTTTCAAGTTCACATTACTTGATTATCGGTTAAGTGGTTGGAAAGATGTTATTTCTTAAGACAAGTAGGGGTATAAAATTTCATACTTAAAAAGGAAACAATATTATTAAAAGAGTCTCATGAAAAGCTCTACCAGGCTAAAACTAATACATGTCAGATTGTGAAGTTATTATTAGCCTATAGGAAACCATCTTGGTTATATTCTATGTTTTCAAATGAACAATTGTTAAGATGGAAGCTATTAAGGATTTCTTGTAATATACCTCATGTCCAAACAATGAATTTTTTTTAAAGAATTCAAAGAGGCAACCCTTGTTCAAAAAAACTTGTGTGAATTTTTCGTACATAATTTGTTTTTAGAAAAACACACTAATTTCTTTATCAACACTTTTGTTGGGGAGGTATAGCTTAGAGCCTTCATGTATACTATGCAGAATTAGATTCATTGGTAGGATAGAACCAAAGACCATTTATAGGTAAAAAGAACAATGGGACTTCAAATGAGATATCCCAACCAAAAATCCTTTGCCTTTAAAAGTCCAATTCTCAGGCATTAAGAGCTATGAAGCTATAAGAAGAAAATATAATGATAATCTCCACTTTTTTTTTGAGAATTTGAAACTTCATGGGCCATAGTTAATAGAGATGGAATGGAGTGCATGTGAGGAGAAGTACGCTCCTCAACCTATGTATCTCAAAAGGAGGAAGGTGATCTCACCTCCAATCTAAGGTGGTCCTATAGAAGGGCTGAGGCATTAGCAAAGATATTATTATAGATATTAAAATATCTATAATGGGACTCATTCACCATCTTGGAAAATTAGTCTTGTTCCACTTTTTCGGGAATTGAAAGTTCTAATCTAAACTTCAACACCTTCCCTTTCCTTCAAACTTGAGTTCTCGATTCGAATCTGCAAAGATACATACAAAACAAAATATTAGCTTGATTTTCTAATGGGGTTTTCCTTGGTCAAACCCATAGTTTGGTAATTAAACCTTAATAGAAATGATGAAATGTGCATGAAAACCCTATCCTTAAGTATGTTTAAGACTAATAAATTTGAAACATGATGCAATCCTATTCTAATGTACAAGAATATGATGAAAGAATGGAAATATAAAGATGAATAAATCACTTGAGGATATCCCTAATCTCCCTAAATGATCTATAATGATGCTTATACCTTTGTTAGGATGAATGTAGAATGATAATGGAGGATGGAATCACTTAGGAAACAAGTCTTTAGGCTTGGCTTGATGGCTAGTTGCATCTCCCTAGCTTGGAATCCATCATGATTCACCATAGAAAACCATGAGCAACCCTTGAAAATTCTAGATTTTGATTGAAAGTGAGCTTGAAGACAGGTGCAAAAACACTTTAATGCTACTCCAAGACTACAAATTTGCTTACTTTTGAAATTTGAATGGTCTTGTGAAAGATTGCTTGAAGATTCTTGATTCTTGTCTCTTGAAAAATGCTTGCTCAAAAATGCTTATATTGATAAAAATGAATTAGAAGCTTGCTTATTGTTATCATGGAATTTAGCAATGCTCAATCCATGGATAAATCCCCTATGAAACTTGTTTTTTTCATAGGTTCGTGGTGTTCAAGCATGCAAAAAAAGGTGAATTTAAATCCAATTAAATGCACGTTACCAAATCTCAAACAAGTCATTTAAGTTTCGTCCCCCATCTGTCTCTTGTAGACCTTCGAAACAAATATCTTTGCAAACTTTTAAGTTCAAGAGTTAGTCAAAATTTTGAAATATGTCATAGCACTGAAAATCAATGCTCCTACATATTTCTTTAGTCATTTTTCCACTTTGGTGTAGGAGAGCTAATTTTCAGTGCTCCTACATATTTTTTCTTTTGCAAAAAGTTTCCCAAGTGGTGAAAATCACTGCTCATGCACTTTGTATCCACACTTATTCATTTTGATGCACGAGTAGTGATTTTCATCGCTAGTGTATTTTTTCCAGTTTTGTGGCATGAAGCTTGACTTCATTAATGTGTGACTAAGAGTCATTTAATGCACTTTTATATGACTCTTAGAGTGGTTTTAGTCTTATTAAACTTCATTTCATTTTGTTTTCCTCCCTCCTCTAAGCATTGAAAACTCTTGGATCTCTTGCAAACCTGCGTTTTCAAATCCTTCAATCGATTCAAGCTATGTTTTTTCACGTTTTTCTCTAGGTATGTCATCTACTCTTATTTTATCCATGTCTCTTCATTCTATTTTAAAAAAATTTCTCTATAGTTTCTATTTTCCTTGGTCTTTTTCTTTCTTCTTGTGAGTGGATTCAAATATTTTTCACCTTTAAATGCCTCATTCCTCACTTCATGTCGCACCCCTCTTTTCTTCTATTTCTTTGTACATTTTTCCTCTATTTCTACATCGTGCCCTGTTCTTTAGGGTTTTTGTTTTCATTTTTTATTCACTTCTAGGTCTTTCTTTTTGTGATCATTCAAATCTTTTTCACCTTTGAGTTTTTGTCTCCATGGTGGTGAGAATTTGAGTGCATACATTCAAGTTAAAGATAGTCTTCACATTTGTCCAAACATCCATCATCTTTCATGAATGTCATGGTGTACCATAGAAAAAAGGAAACTTGCTTGATTTGTGGAATAATTGATGATAAATTAGATTTAATGAGGCCTTGATTCAGTGTTGTGAAGTGTTTTTCACGTCCACAATAGGTCTTGGACCCTTTCAAATACATTTAACAATGTCTTGTAAAGGTGTTGTAAAAGACTTTGACGCCTCTCTAGACTTAATGAACCCATTTTCCCTTAATTCAACATTATAAAATGTATTTAATGAAGGCTTGTAAAATAAACTTAATATTAAACTAGTGTTGTAATGTGTCTTGCAAATTCACATTGAATGTTGTGCTTTCCTAGGTTGTGTGGACTTCATTTTAGTGTTGTAAAGTCTATTTAGTCACACTCTCACATTGAATTATGTGTCCCAAGCCCTAATTGACATTTACATCATCACTAATAGGCCCCTATTACCCCATATTGTGCATCCCAAGGAAATATTTGATGAAATAACTTACATAGACATCATATAAACCTTATTTTCTTATATCCTAAGAACCTAGCTGGAAAATGGTCCCCATTGGGACTAATTTTTCATATGTTGTGAATGAGTCCTTGCCAAATGGGACTGATTCACCCAAGGTGGTTAATGAGCCCCATTTGGGCCATTTTTGACTTGTGAGCGGGAAATTTTGGGATTTAAGTTTAATTATTCTTTATGTCAGCCTTAGGGATCTAATTAATGGAAAAATAAGGTGAATTTAATATAAAATAAAGTCTCTAAACCCTAAATCATAACCATTCTTCATGATTCATCCATCATTCTTCCATCTCAAGTCAAGCAAGATAGGGTTTTATCATTTCAAGGCATTAAGATAAAAAATTCAGAGATTCAAGGAAGATTTTTCATTTTTTGCTAAAGAACTTCAAGATCAATCATCATGGAAAGGTAATAACTCCATTATTACATGCTTCATTACATTATTTCTCTATTTTTGTTTAATTATCTAAAAGGGGTTTGACCAAGGCAAACCCCAATGCCCTAACATCCAACATTTCTCTTTCTTGTCTTGTGTGTTTGTATATTTCTACATCTTAGAGGCTTAGAAATCATTGAGAATTGCATTGCAAAGTTTTTCAAGTCATCTCTTCATTGGATAAGTCAAAATACCCTCAAAAAGTCACTTTCAGGCCCAAATTTGATAGTTTCATAATTGAACACCTAGAGAAGCAAAAAGTGCAGACCAAAAGCTCTTGTTTCCACCTTTCAATATTCAAAAATTCAAAAGTGGACTCATTCACCATGGGTGGAGAATAAGTCCCACTTCTAGGCTTGATTTTTGTTTTTTGCATTTTTGGATACCCATTTGTCCGAAACGGGCTTCAGAACAATTTCACATAACTAGGATTGATTTGCCCAGAATGGACTGGTCCCCACTAAGATAAAAAGTGGGTTGGTGTTTAAAAAGTTTTCATCATCCAATTTAACTTAGATGCACTTCTTCATTTTCATTCATTTATGTTATAGTTTTCATAGGTACTTTACGGTTGGGCATTTACTGCAATGTGGTACCTAAACAATCCCACATTTCATATTTTGGATTAATAATCCAATTGATATTAATGGCATTTATTTTACATCATTACATTTAATTCTTAATTAGCATGCATACAAATCCTTTATTTGGTGAGCCTACTACGAGATTTTGTGTTCCTCTCCTTTTTTAGTTGAGAAGATCTGGGAGATGCAAGAAAACCTGCATGGAATTTCCTAAAATTGGTGTTTGGTTCAGACTGAGGTGAACCCTAGATTTTCAAAATATCCTTCACTTGTCTAATTTGAGTTAAAATTATATCCACCGTTCAGCTTGCATTACGCATTTGCATTATTTATGTGTTGCATTCTAGGGTTTTAAATTTTGCATTCATGAAAAGTGCATTTAGGTTGCATTTTGGCGTAAATCATTAATTTTTAAATTTTGCTCGACATCTTGGGTCATCTTTGCTTGAGAGCGCGAATCCTCAATTGCACTGGAAAATTCTCAACAAAATTTGGCCCTGCCCGGGACTCATTAGAAACGCTGAGGAGTCCGGTTCAGCGACCCCGTTCCACCTTTTGCGGGCTAGGCCCTGCCGCGTACTTCTATTTGCTTCATTAGTTATCGTATTAAGTTGAATGAGTTTGTAATGAATATGTTTCATTAGATTGGCATTAGCTCATTTCATGGATTGACAGGTTGCGAACTTGCATTTTTATCTTTCATCTTTTAGATTGTGCATAGTGTCATTGGTCAATTACTGAAGAATCCTAAAAAGTTACACGGCTAATCCTATCTTTGCGTTTGGATTTAAGGTTGTAGAGCATGGCATCCATTAAGAAATGAAAGCATTATTTACATTCATGGAACTTATTCATTTGCAATTTCATTTTTAGCATTAGTTCCTAGTTCATTTATATCAGATTCATTAGCAAATGAAAACAAAAAACAAAAAACATCAAATAATCCAATTCAAACAATTATTCAATTTCAAAAACCCATAACATCCAAGCCCCTTAGTAGTGATGATTTAGACATGTTAGATGAATCCCTTAAGGACTTCCTCTCACTAATATCATCCACTAAAGGTTTGACGCAAAAGGATGCAAGCATCGATAATCATGATAATCATAAATGTTCTTCTCTCAATATCTCTCCCATTGGTGATGAAGGTATCTTGATGACAAAAGACATAATCATTGAAGATACTGAAATTCATACTTGTCTTCCTTCTCCTCCCCCTTGAAAGTACATTATGACACACAAAGATGAAATCATTGCCACTACCTTACCAAGTCCCCATTCATCTCCCAACACCTACCCTACTTGTGAAAATCCTTTAGTGAATAAGGATGCAATCATGAATGATACTAAAAACCACATTTGTGTGGAGGATATGATTAAGAGCTATGAAAATCCTACTTCCCCCACTCAGGAAGACATTCTAGGACATGAGGTTGTAAGTATAGATAATCATGACCATTAACCCTTTTCTTCTCCTAATATCTTCTCTACACATGCACAAGTTAGTTTAGTGTTAGAGGATATTGTGATAGAAACTCTATTTGAACAAAAAATTCCAATCAGTAGTAACCATGAAACTCCTAGTTATCCTTCTCTTGATGCCTCTCCTATGAGTGATGAAGCTATCTTTACAAATCAAGTTATGACAAGTGATAAACATATTAGGTCTCCTCCGAGGGTCAATATTATGGCACAGAAGAATGATACCTTGGAGAAAGTAGAAAACCAAATAGAGCCTTCTTCTCATATCACCACTATTGATACTCAAAACAATCCAACCTTTAATCATCCCCCTATGTGTGATGAAGTTATTTTTGACACACCTAAGAATCCTATCATTCTTTACCCACCATTACACAATCAACAAGCTCACAATACACCCAACCTCATTCTTCCAAATCTTGGTCTTCGTGATTGTCCTTTCATGGGAATCAACCAAAATCAACAACCCATAACATCCGCTTCAGCGGGGTTCCAGGCTCAACGCTTGGTGCGCCTGGTAGGTGGTAAAATATACAAAACCGGCATCGTGAAGGCGTTTCCTTATCCACATAAATAGCTTGTTAGTTTCTACTCCTTTCCATGCAATAGTTGTTGGATCATCACATACTCACTATTGCATGTTTTGCATCCATTGCAAGGAGCAACATACCATCATCCATTCTAGGCTCACCCATGTCCTACACTAAGTGGGGGAAAAGGTTTAGAAAGCCTTATCCCAATATGTCACTTGTCATTGTCTCTTTTGACTAATTGTTAACCTTTCATGAACATATAAGATCAAGCTTGATATGTGGATGATATGTCTTAAGATTGACTCCCATGTGACATACTTCCTTTCTTCATGATGCATTTTATCAAAAACTTATGACTTGGCATAGGGATTTTTGAATAAGCTCTCATACCTTCTTCTACTTTAAAGTAATTACTCACAAAATAGTGTGTGGCAATCGCTTTAAAGTGGGGGAATACATAGAAAACATATTTTTGCAAATTCCATGGCATGATTTAATTTTTCTTGTCATGTGTCATCTCCTTGGTGATGTCATTAGGTTTGATTCATTCCAAGAGTGTACGATCAACTGAAGTGGCCTGATGCAAACAAAGCATCCCATGGATAGCGATCTAACAAGGGAATAATGATCAACTAAAGTGGCCTAATACAAATGAGGCATCCCATGGATTACGATCTGAAATCCTAACGTGTTCTCTCTTGGAGACATTAAGCATAATGATCCATAAGAAGAAGACCTTACTTGAACAAAGAAAAATCTCATTTAGCAAAATCCTTTACTCAAAACATTTACAAAAAGTGTTACATTTTGGTGGCATTAATGTTATTAAGAGCATAACTTTGGTATGGTTTGTATAATGGGAAGCCAACACACTAGCATGACTTTCTCATTATACAATGGGAATTTGACACACTAGCATGAATTTCTCACTAAACCACCTCTTTGGGATATCACACCCCATGGACGACCTAATGTTTTGTGGCCCTAGAGTGAGGGTCGCATCTCTTTCACCCCATATTTATTTCCTTTAGTTCTTGACATTGCATGATTATGTATCTCGATGGTTTGACTTAGGATCTCAGATCCTCAGGCCTTGACTTCCTTCTTGATATTTTTCATTATTTTTCATCTACATCTGTACACTCAGATCTCTCTTGAATGTCTACTTTAGTGTGAGTTTGAAGTAAGTTCATCCTCTCACTAAAGTGGGGGATAAATGTACCATAGAAAAAAGGAAACTTTCTTTATTTGGGAATAATTTATGATAAATTGGACTTAATGAGGCCTTGATTCAGTGTTGTGAGGTGTTTTTACCATCCACACTAGGTCTTGGACCCTTCCAAATGCATTTAACGATGTATTGTAAAGGTGTTGTAAAATAATTTCACAGCTCTCCAAACTTAATGAACCCATTTCCCCTTAATTAAACATTATAAAATGTATTTACTGAAGTCTTGTAAAATAAACTTAATGTTAATCTAGTGTTACAATGTTTCTCGCGCATTCACATTGGATGTTGTGCTTTTCTAGGAATTTTGGACCTCATTTTAGTGTTGTAAAGTGTATTTAATCACACATTCACATTGAATTTTGTCCCAAATCCTAATTGACCTTTACATCATCACTAATAGGCCCCTATTACCCCATATTGTCAATTCCAAGGCAATATTTGATGAAATAATTGATATAGACATCATATAAACCTTATTTTATTATCTCCTAAGAACATAGCTGGGAAATGGACCCCATTGGGACTAATTCACCATCTATGGTGAATGTATCCCTTCCAAGTGGGACTGATTTGCCCAAGGCGGTGAATGAATCCCATTTGGGCCATTTTTTACTTTTGAGTGGGAAATTTTGGGATTTAAGTTTAATTCTTCTTCATTTCAGCCTTAGGGATCTAATTAAAAGGAAAATAAGGTGAATTTCCTATAAAATCAAGTCTCTAAACACTAAATCATAACCATTTTTCATGATTCATCCATCATTCCTCCATCTCAAGTCAAGCAAGTTAGGTTTGTATCATTTCAAGTCATTAAGATAACAATATTCAGAAATTCAAGGGTAGATTCTTCATGTTTTTCTATAGAACTTCAAGATCAATCATCATGCAAAGGTAATAACTCCATTATTGCATGCTTCATTACACTCTTTTTCTATTTTGGTTTAATTAACTAAAAAGGGTTTGACCAAGGCAAACCCCCATGCTCTAAAATCCAACATTTCTCTTTCTTGTCTTGTCTATTTGCAGATTTATACATCTTGGAGGCCTAGAAATCATTGAGGATTGCATTGCAAAGTTGTTCAAGTCATCTCTTCATTGGATAAGTCAAAATACCCTCAAAAATCACT
>VDFB02271358.1:74077659-74094845 GCA_007258455.2 Sequoia sempervirens | reverse complement strand
ATACAAACGATTAATATTTTGTCAAGCCCTCCATCATTCATTCCTAGCCTATCATCTCCATCCTATGATATCACTTCTGAAGCTAAATTCAATAGGTTCATGAATGAATCCTTGCATGGTCAACTCGATGTGCAACCTACTAGAGCAGTTATGATAGACACTACCCAAATTGTCACTATACCAGTCATTTCTTTAGAAGCGACAGTGACAAAAGAGTTCACAATCAACCAATAAGCTCACACTTCCTCTCTTCCTCCTTGGTTGGTATCTCAAGTATCAAAGAAAAAAAATCAAATGATCTCTCCAGAAGAGCTTCATCTTGAGAAAATAGCCCCTCCAAAATCTAAGGGGAAGAAAAAGGAAAAAGTGTATCCATGGCTTCATGTTGACAAGGTCGGTCATAAGTATGGAGAGATTGGTATACCTCCTCAAGAGGAAGGAGATGTAAATATGGAGGACTACACTGTAACAAGAGTCTAGCTTGGCAAGGTCATGAATGAAAGTGCAAAGGAAGATGCACAAGTAACCTTGGATGCATTGGCAGGAAGGCTTAACAAAATGGAGAAATCCTGAAACATGTACAAATCGAAGGCAGAGCATTATGCCACTATTTTAAGGAGACTTGCAGGATCTTCAAGTAATGCACAACCTTTGGCAATGATAAGAACTGAGGACCCAACTATGAAGAAGGCTAAGAATGTTTCCTCCAAAGGAAAAGTGTTATATGATTTTATTAATGAAATTATAGAACATGGTTTGTGGATTATAATTGTTGTAGATGAGAAATCTACCCATAGGAAAGGTCAAAATAGAGCTTGATAGGAAAAAAATGTTCTTTCCCATGAGTGAAAACAAATGGAAAAATGCCTATTATTATGGTCACAAATGAAACAGACAAAGCTCAGCAAATTGGTGGAAGTTGGGGTGATTCCTGACAAGGAGAAATATGTGGAAGTAAGAGAATCACTTAAAAACCATATCCAAGTAATCAAGTCTCTTACGAAAAATCTCCACCAAGTGTAGGAAGATGTTGAATGACATCATGCTATCCTTGAAAAGGGCATTAAGTAGTTACCGAGACAGTTCCTTGAAGAAAATCATATCTTCCTCCCGACCATTGAACTTTCTAAGATCTTCAAAGAAGCCATCATGAAGCAAGTAGAGAGTGTAGACTTTTTGAAGACTTCTATCCATTTTCCACTATATTTTGTGTTTCTTCTATTGTGTTACTATTGCTACACAATTTGGATTGTTCTTTGAGGACCCTCCTACCATGGTTGCACCACTTGGCATGTGGAGGACACTTTTCTGCACCAGTAAGTACTCACAGGATCCTAAGAGCTAAGTACTACTGGTCCACACTCTTTCAAGATGTGTACTCTTTGTTATGTAAGCAAGCTATGTCAATAGTTCATTGGAAAGCCTAAGTTGGCGACCTTTCTATTGAAACCCATTATTATTGAGGAACCTTTCTAGTAGTGGGGAATTGACTTCGTCGATGCAGTTAATCCATCATCAAGTGCAGGGCACACCTATTTCCTAACTGCGACTGATTATTTCATCGTGGGTGAAAGAAATTCCTACTAATAATGCTACTTTTCAAGTGGTGTGTAGTTTCCTAAAAGAAAACATCATTTCTAAGTTCGGCATGCCAGAAATTTTTTTTGCTGACAACGTTTCTACCTTCCCATCAAATGAGATCATTAAGTTCTATTTTAAACATGGCATAACTTTGTCACATTCTTTTGACTATTACCCACAAGGAAATAGTCAACCTCAATCAAGAGACAAAAATCTAGAGACTATCATTCACAAGTTGGTGGATGAGACTTAATGTTTGTGGCACAAAGCTTTGTATGACACTTTGTGGGTAGACATCATGACTAGAAAGCAGGAAATTAATATGTCTCCCTTCCACCTTTGTTGATGGTGTTTTCTGGACAGCCACAACTCAGACAAGATGCAATATCCTATCTCTCTCGAAAGGTAAATCTCTATCAGCAAGCCTCAAGAGATAACCCAAAGGTCTCTAATGTTAGGTCTTGAAAGTGCATGAACAACCCCGTGATAAATGTGAAAGTGATGGTAATCACAATGGGACCTTACTACAAGAAAAATGTTGAACCTTAGTCTACCAGATCAACTAATTCATATCATATTTCAATCCAAGTTTAACCCAATAATTAAAGAAATAACAAAAGATAAAGGGTTTCAAGAGATCTCTAAACTTAGTAATACTCTTAATATTAACAATGCAAATGACAAGCACTAAATTGGACCAATCCCTCAAATAGATTTCTATTCAACCCAGATAAATCTGCAATCTTATAGAAACAGTGCAATCTTCTATGGTTTTAAAGATTTTCAAATTATGAAAATTTACTCAAACAACCCCTTCTGTAATTGAAATGAATAAATATTCACAACTGAACTAAGCGCAACGAATGTAAAGTCTAGGCTAACTTTGCAAAGCAACTAACAATCATTTGGTTGCAAAAAGTATGGACTGAGAGATTGCTACAACATTCCAGTATTAAATCACAAACATTATTAAGTTGAATCCAATCTAAGCATCAACTTTCTCAAAGTAATTTTAAAGATAGATGAACACACACCATGCAAGACAAGAGAATAAAAATATGACACCAAATCACAATGTCATTGCTTGTATTCAAATCATCTATAGTAGCAACAATTTTTTGGCCTTCTATTACAATATTTGCTTGAGAGTGACTAACTTCTAACTTTCTCTACTTACTTCTAGCTACTCTACTCTATCCTCCTTCTATTATTTGACAATAACTACAACAACCCTTACAAATGAGGTGAAAAATGCCCAATATAGAATTCTCCCTCCTGAAATCATGTCGGCCAGGATGAATTTTAAAATAGAGACAAGGCATGGCAAGCCTACCAAGAGAAATTTGAAATAGAATATAATATGCCTCAAATGCATGCGTTTCATCTTAGTCGGTGTGGGATCCCACTGCAGCCCAGACCAAAGCATGGAGACATAATGTGGAGGAAAATTTTTTGATGTAACCTATGCTGACTCCCTCCTCCATCATCTTTATTCTGACTCAACATTTCCTAAACTCTCAAAAGCATCTCATCTATGTCAGCTATTGGTGGCAAAGGCAAAACCTTAAGCCAATTTTAAATGGATGTAATGTCTTCTCTCGATTGCTTAACTAACCTATCCCAGTCCACCTTGTGCGCCATATACTTATCAATAACTACCAGGTAGGTGGCCGCATCATCTAATTGGTGCTCAAAAATGGGATCATCACCAAGCAGTGAATAGACATCCTACCACCACTCTCTCAATTGCTCTTGGCTCAAGTGTTTTGGAGCAATCTTCCTCCTCCCTGTCATGATATCAAAAAATGGAATAGAACCATTGTATACCCCACTCAAGGTATCTTCTATCTGTCTTCTTCGCTTGTGGATCATCTTCAATGCCTTCTACCTAATTTGTAATGCCTCGAACCACTCCCTACGTTTGGTAGCCTTAGGAAAAGGAAGGATCCTATCACTCACCAATATATCTTTCATGTATTCCATGATGGTCTTTGTTTTCTATAGCAGCAAGTCAGTGTCCCCTTTATCTTGTGCTATTACCTACTTCATCTAATCCATTGTCATTGCTGCATCCTTCCTTGTTGATAGGATTTCCTTAATGGCTTTGTTACCTTTTGCTTGAAACCCTTTCAACCAATTGATAGTGGCGAGGGTGGAGGCTTTCATCCTTTCCAACTTGGTGATAGTTTCTTGAGGCAGAGGGTTTGCAGCAGAGGAAGAAGGGTTAATGGATTGTAGGGGCCTCATTAAATCCTCCAAGCATTTCTTGAGATTTTCATTTTCTTTCTTACACTCCTACTTGGTCTTCCTTTCATTCCTTAATCGATCCACAATAACCATACTTGAGGCCTCATAATCTTCAATATCCTACTCAATCGATGTAGGTCCTAGGTTGAAAGTTCGAATGTTGTAATATTTCCTAGCCACATCATCTCTATTCTTGTCGGAAGCAAGGGTAGCGATGTGAACAAATTTGTTATGTGCCTCATCCCTTTCAATTCTCGAGATCACTTTGTCTTTCTTCTTACCTTTATCTCTGCCAATCTTTTCCATTAATTCATCCCAATTAGGTGGCATGTCTTCTAATACAACTTGTTTCCTCTTAATTTCTCTGCCTAACCACTTTAAGACAGTAGCGTCCAATTGCCCTTGACTTGATCCTGCATCTCCTTGTTGAGCTTCTGCAATTTTCTCCTCCAATTCTTTTCTTTCAGGAGTCTCATCCTTATTTCCTTCCTTCTCAGGCTTAGGTGATGGAACCTTTTCCACTTCTTCCTCCTTTGAGGGAGACTCAACCTCTACATGTGCGATTAGGGACTCTACATGTGCAACCAGGGGAGACTGTATTGCTTTTTTGATTTCAACTTCTACTATAAAGAGTTCTCTTTCATGGAATTCCTCCCCTTCGGTGTCTTGATGTTCATCAACCTTTTTAGCTTTGCTAGGTTCACTTTGGGTTTCATGAACTGGAGGAATGTCACCCTATTGCACATTAGGAGAAACAACTAGGGGAAAGTCAGCCTTAAGCACTCTATCCTTGGGAGAAGGGGTCCTAAACCTCCTTGTATATACCTTGGCTTTCTCCTTTGAGCTTTCCATACTCACCACCGGTGGGGGAATTACTTCTCCTGCATTCTTAAAGCTTGCTCTCTCTGATAATTTGACAATTCTTTTCTTCTTAAGCAAAGGGGTATCAATCTCAGGGTTATGTTCTTCAACCTCTTCCTATTCAGATCTTTTGGTTCTTGTTCCTTCTTTGCCTTTGGCCTTCTTTGCTTTTCTATTTCTTGGAATTCCTCTCCTTGGGAACTCTTTGTCTTTATCTTGGATGGAGAGTCCAACTTACCTTTACCCTTAGGGTCCTGCTCAGCTGACTCTTCAGAAGTGGAGTGGGAATCCAGATCTCCCATCAAGTTGTATGTGCATTTTACCCCCTTTTTCTCCAACTCCCATATTGTATGCTTGAGCCACATCCTGGTAACATTGATGACTAGATCCATCAATTGCTCTAGCTTGGTTTTCTCCTGTTCCAGTCAGTCCACATCACCAATTGGTTTGTCTTTTACTGCTTCATAGGCATGGTCTTGGATCAAATTTCCATCATCTTCCAATTGGTGAGGCACTACCTTTATATTGTATAGCCTTACTGTGTCTATTGGAAGCCAAGAGAATTTCTTCTTCTTGACCTCGTATACATTGTTGCAGTTGGCCCAGTAGTCCTCCAAGTTCACCTTGTGACTATATTCTCTGCTGGCCTTCGTTTGAGCCTCACGAGTGATATCAAATTTGGACCTCTTGGAATGCATAGACAAACCAAGGGTACTTATCTCTTCCTTTGAGGCTTGGGCAGAAATAATGGAAGGACATGCCTCTTTAGTGCCAATTATCAAGGGGAAATCTCCACCAAATCCTGTCCTATGCTTGTACTTTTTGACAATGGCATCAAAGTCAAAAATTTGTCTTGTTACTTCTAGCAATAGAAGGTGATCGATTGGATACCTTGGGAGTTTGTATGGGGCCCTTTGGCAGCCATCAATCCAAATGTAGGGGAAGGTCGGGAATTGGATGAACCATGCTCCATACTTCTTGATGAGCTCTTTGGCTCGATTTGAAATCCTGACATGTTCTGCCCCTTGAAGCATCCTAGTGATGAACATGGTGAATGCATCATTTTCCCTTCTATAGTTTGAACTTCCCAAGTGCAGTTGAGGGAAAACTTCATTAATGACGTCCTGCCCAAAGATTCCCTTTGTATCCAATCACTTGTAGGGATGGAATCTTGCCAGCGCATAGACAAGGTATGATGTCATTGTGAAGATCTTAGTCCACAACACATTGGATAGCTGGTCATGGAGTATTTTTCTAATCAATCCAACCCAATGATATTCAATTAATTCTTGTTCCATCCTCACGATGGCATGCCACATCCAATTTTACAATACTCCTGCATTCCTTAACCCAACTGCCCTGTTGAGTAGTGTAATAGCATCATAATATTCTTTCTTAAACTTTATCCTGAAAAGTTGCTTAGGCAATTTAGAATAATGTGACTTTGGCTTTTCCAACCAAGATTTGATGAGCTGCTCAGATTTCACAGCTTTCTCATTGTAGAATCCCTTAGAGGACTCTATGTTGAATGCCACCATGTGAGATCTGTCAAGCATATGGAAGGTTTGAGTAATAGCGATAGTGTTGAGATTCACTATTACTATCCCCTAATGACTGATAATCTTCTGAGTACCCTGGTCATAATTCCTAGCACACTTGAGAACCATGATTGAAGGGAACCCAACCACATGTGCCAGACCTGATTCCTTCATCCTCCTAACCACTAGGGGGATGTCTTTAGCTTCCATTCATTCTTTGAACTCCTCATAATCCCATGATCCGATGTTTGTATCAGTCACCTTTGACCAGATTGATGTGATCTTGCTCTTAATGTCCATTTTGATTCTTTCTGCATAAGACATGGATGATGCAGCTACTGCCTTGTCAGACTCAGCTTGCATTCATGAAGAAGAGCATCATAAAACCATAGAAAAGTAATATTAATTCATCAATACACCATTAAAGAATGAATCTCATGTAACTAAGGTACCATTAAACCTCATTTGCAATGATCACAACAAATTTCGGGTTTCAAGGCCACCTGCAGAATCTGAACCAGAGAGGAATCCTGGGGAATCCCAGACTGATCGGATTCTAATGGAACAACCAAGAAATTCCTACTTAATCATGAAACTTGAGCATGATCAATCAGTAAGCCACATGGGAAATCGAAATGTAACATATAATAAGCATAAATGCATCAAAACCATTAATAAATCTAATTATCTCACATTCTGTTACATTCCCTCAAAGTTCAGGAAAATCTATGAGGGATGGATTTCCATGATGAACAAGCTAGGGGAGACTACGAAAAACTAGGGAGACACCAGATTTTAGAGAAATCCAGACCTAACGGACATCCACAGTTACAGCAAGACTTTGAGTCAATTTAGTGCATACGTATGCCTTTTGGTCAAATAGATCTCATTCGGGAGGAAGTCACGACGAAAAGGACATGTCTTGCCAAGTAGTGATAAGGAAACTTGTGTCGGTGAGAGATTTTCTCTTCGTGGGGAAGTCATGGTGACTCTTTCTAGTCTCACTGACTATTGGGGTCTAAGCGAATACTTCATTATGACAAAATATTCTCAATGAGAGGTCTTATCAAATTTGCAATGTCCTGTCGACTAGTGCTTATAATAATCGATTTTGGTATGACTAAGGGGAGTCAGGATAAGGTCTTAGTGACTTTCTTTAGTTTCATTGACTAGCGATATATCATAAAGATCCTTTGATCTGATAAAGGAATTGTCATAGTGAACGAACATAGGCTTAGGAGGGCTTTCAGTATAATGTCCTGCTGACAATATGTGGTCTCAGTGAAAGAAGATTTGAGCTCGCCAAGAAAGGAAGGGGTCACTGTAGGGTCTTGGCGAATGTTAGGAGTCTCACTGAAAGTGAAGGTTTTCAGTAAGAGTAATGATCTCACCAAAAAAATTTAGTGAAGCAATGGATGTCTTGGCGAAGCAAATGGATATCGGTATGACCAACAGATCCTGATATGACCTCTTACTGACTAGGGTTTGTCTTGGCGATGGCGACATGAAAGTAAGTGTCGATGAGAGACCTGTCCCCTTGGAGTGAAGTCATGGCGAAAAGGACATGTCTCATCGACTAGAAATGGGTTCGGTCAAATATGGGGTTGGCGTTATAGGTCTTGGTGAATGACTCTGGTCTCAGCGACTTAGCAATAAAACACATACATCAGAATGACTAACAGGTGGTCAGGGTAATGTCTTAGCAAAATGACTTTTTCTTCTCGACTTTGAAAGGAACTCGAAGAGACACAGGATATGTTCGATGAAAGGTCTCACCGAAAAGGAGAGGTCTCAGTGACAGAAAGGAAAATTATCCAGACAAAAAGAACCCGCTATGACTTCTTGCCGACCATATGTGGTCTCAGCGAAAGAAGATCTAGAAGGAATGGACTATCCTGAAGGGATGGATAATTTTGGATAGCAACAGAAAATCATGATTTTACCCAACACACCCAATCAGTAACAAATCTCAAATAGCTAAGCTTAGAGGAGTCAGGCATGGACCCTCTATTAATTTTCTTAGTATTCTAGGCCCACTCAAGAGCACACCCACGACAAATGACAATGCCCTAGGTTTAAAATCCCATATACCCACCATTAAAGCACAGGTTAGCTCAAGACTATGGTAACCCCAAATGCTGACATCATGCTCAGGAAAAGGACATCTTGACTTTCAAGTGAGTTTATTAAAATGTACACAGGTTAACCGACTCAAAAACCACTTGAAGAATCATAAATTAATCAACCGCTATGTAACCCTAATCATGAAGCATCCAAATAATGCATAAAATTAAACCCAAAAGGATTTATAACTTTAATTCACTATCTCCAATCATCAATCTAAAGAAAAAAAAAGTGGCACATACCATTATAAAATGGAAATCAATCCCAGAACTAGTAAATACGAAGGGGATGGTGTCCACGAAGAGAAAAGGCACAAACATGCCAAAAAATGCTACCAAATCGACCAAATCTCAGTGAAATGCTCCAAAATATCGATCAAACACTTGCAAGAAAGAAGTTCTTAGCTCAACAATGGTAAATAATAAGCATGATAGCAAAAAAGATCCCCGACACTAAGTTAAATACATCCCTCAGGGCACACGTGAAGCCATTAATGCACTTGACAAGATAGCCAAAGATGGATTTCAGAAATCCAGCAATAGGGTGTAATCCAGGGAAATCCAGTTCATGCGAGAATCTGTGAAGACTGGAAATCTCTGAAGAACAAGGTGGAACAGAAATCCAAGTAGGATTCGGGGAAATCCGACCAGAGTGGAAAATCCCGGATCTGAGAAAAAAACCTGAACCACAGTCAAAACTAAAGATTTTCAATGAAATCTAGAGGAATACCTAGGCGATCAAAAAATAACCATTTAAGCACATGCTTGAATAGAGAAAAACCTTGAAATGAAAGGGCCAAGATGCAAAACCAACAAAGAAAATAGGAGGGTCCCTGCCTTCAACAAGGCGTGTGTGCAAAAACTGCACAACAAATGGTGACTTCTGCTGGGAAAATGCTCTAGAGCATTTTGATGATGAAAAGGAATCAAGAACCTAGAATCTTTGGTTTCAGTCTCACTAGAAAGCAAACAAGTCAGAATGCAAGGATTCAAAGAATCAGAACTAAAGGGCAGACTGAACCTTCATAAACTGGAAATCCAAGTGAGTGCAGGTGAGCTCATTACCTTTTGTAAGCTACTACAAGAACTAAGCTCAGTCAAGTCAGAATATGTAAGGATTCTAACTTCAAAAGAAACCTGGATAGGGCCTCGCTTCCAATCAAGCGTCCATAGGCCCGACAAGGTTATCACTGTGGCTCTCCTAAATATAGCTCTACTACCAGCCAGGTGTCCATAGCCCCAGTAGAGATGTTCAGATACCCCTGATAAGTTGAATTTGTTCCTTAAGTTGAATTTTTTCATTGTTTTCCTTTTGATATTCTTTATATGTCATTTTCATTTCAACCTATGAACAATGAAGCTCACACACAAGGCTAAGAACCACAGTGGCACTGAAGTAGAAACAAGATTTTTCACCTAACAAAACTTCATGAAGACTCCTATAGTAACATCAAGCTTCTTAGGATATATGAGAGATATAATATTTTAGAGTATTTCAGGTTCAAATCCACATGAGAGACTCATCTTCCTTAGCTCAAACATTTAGATTGTTGGACAATAGCAAAGACATCAACCATCCCTTCAAGGCACAAGACAATAGTGCACCAACAAAATACTTAGGACACTTTTAGAAAATGATGTATATTTCATACAAGTGTAACACGTCCAGGTAAAAATAGAGAAACCCCTAAAGCAAGAGCAAATCAACAATAGGAAACCAAACCAAAAACAAACCAAAAGCAGACCAATACTATCAAAACAAATGAAAACCACACAGAAAGGAAAACAAAGAGGAAACCTAATTTAACTATATACAAGACCAGAGCTGAAGATAGCTAAAGATTGGAAATAATGCTTCAAATACTGCCCATTGATAGGCAGTGTGATATCCTCTCCAGTGAGATTTTTCAATCGGAAGGCATTATCTCCCAAGAGTTCTAAGATTTGGTAAGGGCCAAGCCAAAGTTTGTCGAATTTCCCATGCTCCCCTTATGGTCATGGGCTTTATCCTAGTAAAGAACCAAGTCAGAAATCCTAAAAGCTTTAACGTTGGCTCTTTTATCAAACCATCTCTTGACTACCCCCTGATGTTTAGCAAAGTTTTCTAGGGCAGTGTCTCTCTTCTCCTCAAGACACAATAATTTAGTGAGCCTAGCTTCACATTTGTCCCCATCATCATAATATTTGTTAATGAATTGCAAGGTGGGGATATTTAATTGAATAGGAAATACAGGCTCTAATCCATAAACCAAGTGGTAAGGTAATGTTCCTATGGAGGCTTTATGTCTGGTGCGATCTTCCCAAAGAGAAAATTTGAGCTAGGTATGCCAGTCCTTCAGATTTCTCTCTAACAATTTGTGGATAATAGTCAGGAGGTTTTTGTTGGCTAACTCAGCTAAATGATTACCCTAAGGGTATTAGTTGGATGCAAACTTAATGATAATGTCATGATCAAAAGCCCAATTATAGAATTTCAATGATGAAAATGCAAGACCATTATCACAGACTAAAAACACAAGACATCCAAAACAATTAATGATACCTGATTCAGTGAAGTTAATAACTACCTCTAAAGTACATTCTTTGCAAGCAAGGGCCTCAGTCCATATTATAAAATAATCAATTATAGTAAGGATATACCTGTGTCTTGTAGAGGAAGGCAGATTAATGGGACCAATGAATTCCATTCCCCATTGAGCAAAAGGTTTTACCTCAACAACTGGCTGGAGTGGAAGTGTCACATACTTCTCTTTAGTGGCCACAGTCTGGCATAAATGGCAGGTCCTGAGATGACTATGGGTTTCTTTGAACAGCGTAGGCCAACAGTAACCAACCCTAAGAATCTGGTTGGTTGTAGAAGGCGCTAACCCATGGCTAGTACCATATTTGTCATGGAATTCTGACATCACTCTTTCAGAATCTACCCTTCCCAAGCACCTTAAATACACACCTTCATGATTTTTCTTGTATAGAATAGTTCCTTTTGACATGAAACTATCACTCTTTAAGCGTAATGACCTTCTTTGTATTGCATTGAAATGATCAGGACACCTCTGAGTCAGGAGATAGTGAACAATGTCATCATACCACTCACCAGGAGAAACATCCTCTAAATTGTAACTCTGAGCTATAAGTTCAGGGCCTATCTCTGCCATTGTCTTAGTGAGCCCTTTCCCTTTGACTAGCTTCATGGGCTGAATTTCCATATCATACTCTTGTAGCATAGTTACCCACTTGGCTCTATGTTCTCCCAGTTCATTCTGTATTAATAGCAGCTTTACTGCAGGATTTGGAACTATGGCAAAGATTTTGTTTCTGAGGACATAATGCCTGAATTTCTTTATCACTCTAACTAAGGCATAGGCCTGCTTTTCCACACTAGGATATCTCAAATCTGCATCCTTTAACGGTGCACTCATTAATGCGATGGGATGTTCATTCCCTTGATCTGATTTTTGCGTTAACATAGTAGCACAAGAATGGTCAGAAGCAAACGAATATATGTAGAAGGGTTTACCATAGTCAGGGCTTACCAAGATAGGGGCTTCAACAATCACCCTCTTTATCTTAGAAAATGCTTCCTTTGCCTCTGCACTCCATTCAACTTTAGCCTCCTGCTTCAAAATTGCATTCAGTGGCTTGAGTATCTCTGCGAACCCAGTGATGAATTTTCTCACAAAGTTAATTTTTCCAAAGAATGATTTCATTTCCTTCTTACTGGAAGGTAGTGGAATCTTGAGAATGGCTTCTATACATTCAGGATCAATTGCAATCCCCTTCTCAGAGATAATATTCCCTAGTAGCTTGCCTTCTATGACTCCAAAAATGCATTTCTTGGGGTTGAGTGATATACCAAACTCTCTACATTTTTGGAAGACTTTACAGAGATCAAAGACATAATCATTTCTCTTCCTTGAAAATACTATCAGATCATCCATGTAGATGATTATGCACTTCTCGATTATCTCTTTGAAGGCTATGTCCATTGCTCTTTGGAACGTGGCTCTGGCATTGATCAGGCCGAAAGGCATCCTTTTGTAGGCAAAAGTGCCCCACTTGGTGGTGAAAGCAGTTTTATGCTTGTCCTCATATTTCACCATGACCTGGTTGTAACCTGAATAACCATCAAGGAAGGACATCATTTGAGATCTGTTGATAATCTGAAGCACTTCATCTAGTGAGGGTACTGGATAATTATCTTTCTCTGATGCCCTATTCAAGTTCTTGAAATCCACACATAGCCTAATTTCACCATTCTTCTTGTGCACTGGGATCAGATTGACAACCCAAGTGGAGTGTCTAACTGGGAATATTATTCTTGCATACAGTAGCTTCTGCACTTCCTTGTGTATTATAGGTTCCAGTAGAGCATTAATAGATCTCTTCCTTTGTCTGAAAGGCTTCATACCTAGATTGAGAGGGACAGTATGAGTTATGATCGACGTATCATAAGTCTTCAAATCTTCATAACTCCAAGCTATCACATCCGGATATCTATGTAGTGCCTCTACGATTCCTGTCCTTTCTTCAGGAGTGCATACTTTTCCAAGGAAGATGTTTTTGATGTCATCTGGGAATCCTATATTATACTTGTCACATTGTCCATTGATGGACTCTTTCTTGGCATTCTGTTCTTAATCTCTGATATTGTCTAGATCCAAGATCCTCTCTAGTTGCACCATCCCCCTTGGGATTGTGTTGGTCTTTAGATTGATTACCCCTTCCAAGTACATCTCAGCTTCTTGGGGTTCATCTTCGTTGATGATTTGAGAAGCAAAGACATCAGTGCTAGTAATAAAATTTAAGATGTTCTTGTCATCTTCAAATACCTGAAAGTTGGTGATATTATCTGGTACTGAGGGTACTAGGGTTAGCTCCATAGTAAACTTCTTTAGCCCTGAAAGGGATAGAGGCTACAAAGTACTCGCCGCCTAGGTAATAGAGTCAGCTGTTTGGTTCTTACTTCATGGAATTAACTGAATGTTGAAGGAATCAAATCCCTCAATGAGATCCCACACTTTGTGTCTGTAGTTAGTCATTCTCCTATCGTGACAAGAATATTGTTTCCTAACTTGTTTGACTATTAACTCAGAATCCCCAAATACTTGCAAGATTCTAACTTTCTTCTTTATTTCCATTAACACTCCATGCACCAAGGCTTCATATTTTGCCACATTATTCGTAAAGTGGAATTGAAGTCTATGAGCTATAAAAAAAGTCTTACCCATTAGGCTAATTAGTTTGAATCCTGCCCCAGCTCCTTGCTTTGACTTGGATCCATCGAACCTTAATGTCTAGCAACCAGCAACTATAAGCTCCTTTCCCTTTTCTTTTGCACCATTGCTGTTAGAGGATTCTTCAGAAGGCACTACTCCTTTTGCTTTGTGATCTTCTTGGACATTGATTGTGACTGGAGGAGTGGGATTAAGATACTTCTACACTTTTCTTACTGTAGTCTTGCATAGATAGCAATTCAATTCTGAATGAGAGGCATTGTGTACCCTACACCAATTAGGAAACAATATTTCTCCAAAATTCATTCCTCTTCCTAACTGGACCTGGTCTTCAATACATTTTTGAATGAACTCTTGAAAGCTATCTAGCAACACAAGCTGATTATCCTCTAGGTCATCGTCCTTTTCATCTGGTTCCATTAAAGCTTTAGTACCACTAGATTCTACTATATTGGATTCTGCTGTAAAGTCCATAGGTGTTGGGTAGAACATAAGAACTTCCTCCATATCTAGCTCTCCACGGAGGGCTTTGAGCATATAATTACCCATGCTTACCTCTGATACCAGAATTTTAGTGGAAGTTTTTTGATATTCCGTGATCATATACTTCATTTTTGGTTCTCTTTCGATCCTGATCTAGTTTGGTACCCCCTTCTAGGGAAGCCACATATGGGAGTGATCAGTCGATACATACCCATTCAGAGCCCTGGTAAAGTCCCTTCCCAGGATTAAGCCATAAGCATCAGGGATGTCAGCCACCTATATATTTATAACGTACTGAATCCTGGTATCAGAAGCAACCTGCATGTGAATCATATTTAACTCTCCTACAATATTTATTTCTATCCTATCCAGTTGTGTGACTTTCTTCTAGGAATCTATGGGGGTGATGCCCATAGCTCTACATACACCGAAAGGCATAACATTGGTGGAGGCATCGAAATCCAAAAGAAAATTATGTAGATTCTTACCGAATATTCGAACAGAAATCAAGAATGGAGATGTCTGTCTTCCCTTGAAATAGAGTCAAGGGAGTATCTACTTGAGCAACTTGAGATTTGTCCTTCTCCTTCCCTACATCTTTAGGAGGCATATGGGCTTGCCTCTGAGTCTAATTTTGTCTTCCTCCCAACTGAGGATCAAATACTCTATTATCATCTTCGCTAACTAATCCATCTTGTGGCATAGGATTTGCATTACAAGATCCTAAGACTACATTTCTAATGGTTGGAACTCTTAATAACTCGAATGCAGATAGATTTACCTTCAATTTTTAGAATTCTTCAACAACATACGTAGCCAGTTGTTCCTCATTTAAATCAGTAGGAATCTCCCTCGGGTATTCCACCCACACTTCCTTATTTGCATAGGAATTTCTCCCTTTTGGCACATTAGCATACCCTGGACCTTGAAACAAGTATTTCCTAGAAACCGGAGGCAGGGAGGGATTGTTGCTAGCATTTGGATCTGGAGGTGTGTTGAAATTATTTGGTGGAATGGAAGTGGTGAAGGGGCCTCCAGCTTGTGGGAATTGGTGTGGCTGCTCCCTCAAATCATACCTTTTAACAGGTCTCTCGAAGGTCTACACTTCTTCAGTGTAGGCTTCTTCTTCGTCTCTAGGACCATTATCATTCACTAGGTTCTCATCAACTAGTTGTGTCATTTCATCTCCATTGTATACCTGGTCCATTTCTTCCTCCAACTAGTCAGATTCTTCTTTAGGTATATTCTCCTTACTTTGAGGAAAAGGAGCATGGTTTAGTACTAACACCGGTGAATCATAAGGGTTAGACAGTACTATCTCCTGACCACTTGTATTATTCTCCACTTCATACTAGAAGATTGAAGTTGTTGTTTGGAACTCTTGGCAGTCTAATTTAGAATGCTGACTGGTCTTGTGGAGCCTACACCACCCTGATAAGGAAAATTCGACTAGATATACACCACCAGGGGGCTTCTCTTGGCTAGTTGGTTGATTGGTAGATTGATTGGTAGGTTGACTCACTGGTTGATCCAGTGGGGTGGGGACTCCTCCATTATTGGTTCCTGTGTTCCAAGTTCTATTCTGACCTGATTGCTGTCTCCTCTTGAATCCTTGGCCACTGCCTTGCCCTCTGTCAAAGTTCTGACTTGAGGATTTCCCTTTATCATAATTTTGTCTTCTTTCATTATTGTAACCTCTGTCATTGTTAAATCCCCTGCCATTATTATAACCTCTGCCTGGGTTATACCATCTTTCATTGTTGTAAACCCGATCCTGACGTTGCCCTTGGTCCAAGTTCTATCCTTGAGGATTCTCTCTATTCTGGTTGGGCTACATACTCTTTGAACAACTTGTAGTTGATTGTTCTAGTTTATCAGGTAAGTCACTTCCATATTCATAAAGGTGGTTGTCAAACTATCAAGCGCCTCATAATAGACTTCTAGAGCAGTGGGTTCATCAACCGCATAAGGAGCCTGCAGTCTGTAGTAAGCACGATGAAACCTATTATTGAAGGATACTATAGGTTCATTGACCTCCCTTTTAACATTAGTGAACTGGTGGTAGAGCTCATTGGAACTAATGGGGATTCAAAACTTTTGCAGGAAAGCAACCTCCAACTCAGTCCAATGCTCAATGGACCCTGTAGGCAAATGGTTGTACCAATAGAATGCATCTTCCCCTAGTGAATAAGGAAATAATCTACAAGTTACATCTTCATGGTTTATCCCTCTATCCTTTAGGCCAGTTTGGAAGATCCTTAGGTGTTCTTCAGTGGTCCTATTTGGATCATTAATGTGGAACTTAGAAAAAAAGTGTTCAGGGTTCTTATGCATGATATTGTAAATTGGAAAACTTAATGGAGATGGGTTGGTTGTTAAGAAGGCCATTGGTGGAGGTAGGGGTGGTAATTGCTGATTTACGACTGGCTGAGGTTGTGGGATAGGGATTCCCTAAGACTTGGATGAGCCTGGTAAAGAGGGGGATGATGGAGATGAGGGGGGTGGATGGGATGGTGATGATTCTCCCCTTCTATTGGTCCTTCTAGACTTGGTAGGGTCTAGTAACTCTTGGAATCCCTCCTCTCCTGGAGTAGATCTAGTCCTTCTTCTAAATCTTTCAGGAGAGTTGGTGTTCAAAAATTGATCCAGCTTTCTTGTTCAAGCCCTCCTTCTAATGCCAATCCTTTTGATGGTGTTTTTTGCACAACAACTTAGAAAAGATGCAATATCCTATCTCTCTCAAAAGGTAAATCTCTATCAACAAGCCTCAAGAGATAACCCCAAGGTCTCTAATGTTAGGTCTTGATAGTGCATGAACAACCCAGTGATAAATGTGAAAGTGTTGGTAATCACAATGGGACCTTACTACAAGCAAAATTTTGAACCTTAGTCTACCATATCCACTAATTAATATGATATTTCAATCCAAGTTTAACCCAGTAATTGAAGAAATAACAAAAGATAAAGGGTTTCAAGAGATCTCTAAACTTAGTACTACTCCTAATATTAACAATGCAAATGACAAGCACTGAAATGGACCAATCCCTCAAATAGATTTCTATTCAACCCAGATAAATCTGCAATCTTATAGAAATAGTGCAATCTTCTATGGTTTTAAA
>VDFB02271358.1:73999554-74069500 GCA_007258455.2 Sequoia sempervirens | reverse complement strand
ATTTTCCTTGGTCTTTTTCTTTCTTCTTGTGAGTGGATTCAAATATTTTTCACCTTTAAATGCCTCATTCCTCTCTTCATGTCGTACCCCTTTTTTCTTCTATTTCTTTGTATATTTTTCCTCTATTTCTACATCGTGCCCTGTTCTTCATAGTTTTGTTTTGAGAGGCTTTTGTGCTCCTTGGTCTTTCTTTTCACCATCATTCAAATATTTTTCACCTTCAAGTTTCTATCTCCATGGCGATGAAAAATTTGAGTTCATACATTTGAATTAAGGAAGGTCTTCATGTTTTCCTGAACATCCATCATCTTTCACGAATGTCATGGCAGTGAAATTCACCACCATCACACCAAGTTCTACCCTCGCCGATGTTGAAGTGTCATTTTTGAATGCTTTTACAATGAAGTTTTAACACCAAATTGAAGTGTAGGAGTGGTGAAAATCACCGCTCCTACATGGAATCCATTTACTTCCAAATCCTAAGGTGCTTGAAAAGCCTGCTACTGCACGTCACCAATTTTCTTGAGACCAAGTGTTAGGCTACTGATTTTCAGCACCTTGACACATTTTACAAAATTACATGAAGAACATGTAAGGGCACTAATTTTCAGGTCCCTTACATCTAGAATAATCTCTCTAAGTATAGGAGCATTGATTTTTAGTGCTCCTACACATTTGAATTTTTTCCTTAAATACTAATTCCAAATCACTTCCTCTGCTCCAAACATTGTTCCTTCACTCCCGCTCCATTTTTTGTGCCTAATTTCCTATTTTCGCGCCAACATATGAACGGCTGCTTCACATACAGTTGTTTCTAGATGATAGACAAGAAGCCTCCATCATCTTCTAAGGGTAAGGAAAAAACTAAATACAAGTACCAAGGTGTATATCCACCCATATTGATGATTTTAAAGGTGGAAGAAATAAAGGACACTGAGGTTGGTCATCAAGAACTTGTAGACTTTGTAAAAAGGACTGAACAAAAGTCCTTGGAAGATAGTTTGAGAGCTATTACACAACAATTTGCATCTGGTGTCCACATTCCCCACATCAACTCATCACACAAAGTTCTTTCTCCAGGTTTCTTCCCACTAAATCTAAGAGAGAAGAAGTGCAATAGATTCCTCTGGACAAGAGATGGTGAGGCTTGACCCTAAATTCTTTGACATTGTTTTTAGAGTCCAACACATGGAAAAACACACTCAAATATCAATGCCACAAGTGCAAGAAGTTTATGATGCAAATACAGCCAAGGCTAAAAATTTGATAAATAGCAAATGGTCGACAACACCTCATCCTATTATCTCAAGATGGCCGAAGGGGCTTGCATGAAGTGACTTCAAAGAAGATGTCAGGGACATGATTACAATCCTAAGCAGGGTTAAGGGATTTTTTGAATCATCTCATTATTAGGAGTGGATATATGAGTACATTTAAATCATAAGAAGACAAAAGGCTCATATTGATTGGGGAAAACAAACTAGTGAGGAAATTCATGAACAAATGATGAATGTGCCAACCACTTTGAAGTTCTATATGACTTCTTATCAAGTGCATATTGCAGACATGATGAGGCAATTCCCAAGTTTATCAACAAAGGGGAACTGACACTTTGTACCTGTGTACAAGTATTTCTATCATCTAGAGTTGAAGGGAAGCCTTCAACATTTTAGGAGGGTCATAGATGCTTTCTTTGTGCCTCTGATTTTTAGCTTTGACCCAATTCTTGAAAAGAAGAGGGTATATGATGAGGCCTACAAAGTGGTGAGTAAAGTCAAATATATATTTTTGAAATTTCCAATGTTCACTTAAATGAGGGTAGATTGCTACACTAGGTGTCCTTATATGCTACCCAAATATCCTTTAGATAAGTGGATACTCATGGAGTTGTGTAGATAGCTTATTTTAGTTCACAAATAATGAATGAGAACTCAAAATAGGATTCAAGTTTCCACTAATGATTAGTAGGTATACCATTTAGAGGGTGCAAAAAGCCAAATTAGTCTATGTAGAAATGTATATTATAAAAATAAGGACCCAAAAATAAAGATTTGACTTTGATTATCAGAATATCAATAGTAAGTTGAAAAAGGATCACAACCACCAGTACCACTTCGAAGACATTTGGGTTGATTTCATATATGAAGAGGCTATCTACAAAATGGATTATTGTAGGCTAACCATATAGTAGATCATGAATCTTGGTGTTGTTGACCCACCAAAGGGTTTCAAAGACCCTGGTGACATCATGAACACTTCCTACAATGAAAATGAAATTTCCAAAAGACATTTTCCTACAATACAATGGTCCAAGAAGGGAAGTGTCTCCATAAGGGAAAGGCTTGCTCCCATATTGGCCAACCCTATAGAATTTTTACACAAGCATGGTTTCTAGATGAAATCCTTCATGACAGAATGAGAAGAAGAACCTAGACCAGAAGCCAACCAACAATAGGAACTCTATACAAAAGATAAACATGTGACTATTCCCACTTCTTCCCAAAGAGGCCCTACAATTAAGTTCACTGTTGGAAAGAAGGATACAAAGGAAATACAAGAAGAAGCTACCATGGAATTTAAACCATATCACTCAAAAGGAAAAGGTTTTTTTTCCAAAGAGGTAGATTCCAAAGAAGAGGAAATTCAAGACACAAATTTGTTGAAGAAGAAGATTCTTAAGAAGCAGACTTTGATGAGAAAGAATATTTTGCAGGAGAAAAAGAGTTTGAAGGTCAAGAGGGTGATAAATATGAACTCAGGCATGATGAATAACATACTATATCTCCATATGAGAATGTTGTCAAGGATCTTCCCTAGACATCATCACCCATAACTTCAAATGTTCCTCACACACCTCCTAATCCTAATAATCCTCCACCTCCTTTTCCCACATCACCTCCCCCTACATCTACAATACCTGTAATGGAAATTTCAAAACCCCCTACAACATCAACAAGTGAAGCCACAATAGTCATTTACAATTTGATTGAGGAAGGAAAACAGAGAAAAAATGACCCCATGGAAAAAAAGTGATTTTGGGGGTTTGTATGAACCTAGAAGTTCAACCGAACCAAAAAGGGGTTCAACCGAACTTGGGTTGAAGAGAACCCCTTACAAAATTTTTTGCTGAAAAAAAAATGCATATGAAAGGAGTTTGAGTGAACCCCCTTGAAGAGGTTCACTCGAACCATGGTTCAAGCGAACCCCCTTGAACAGGTTCACTCGAACTACGGTTCAAGCAAACCCTGGTTCAAATGAACCCCCCTAAATCCTCATCCCCTCCCTAAGGCACACAAAAAACATAAATTTTAGCACTTCAAAGCTTAGGTTGAAGATGAAAATGGAGGAATCCCTACAAACCCAAATAGAATCAGGTAGTCCTCAGAATGAGCTATCCAATGAATATAATTTTAATATGTTTTGGTTTTATTATGTATTTGTCTTTTTAGTTTTATTAAACATATGTTTTTCATCGAAAATGAAGGTCTCTGTTCTGTATATGTGGAAATATAGTAGATTATCAAAAAAAATTTGAAAAATATGAGTGTACCAAATATTGAAGTCCTTCATCTAACAAAAAAAAAAAATTTTGATATATACAAAAAAAGTTATGCGTTATACGGTCACACTATGTCTGAATTGTAATTGGTTTGGATTCAAAACTTGATTAAAGAAAGAATATTCAATAAAAAATGTCTAACCAAGTGTAAGAACTAGATATTGGAGTTACAAATCTAAATTCAAAAGAATTAGAATTTTATCTTCATGGAAAAAAAAGTTATGCATTATACGGTGTGCGTCACTTTTTAAAAATGTTGTCTAAAAACCATTTTTTACGGGAGATGGAAAAAGAAGTGCAATATAATTCAAAAAATTTTGAAAAAAATATTTTTAGAATCTATAGACAAAATGTGATGAGACTCTAGTTTGCATCATCTTCAAATCCTTCATAGTTTAGTTGCTATAGGTGCCTGAGTGTGAATATTTAGTTAAAAATAATAATTTTAGTGTTTAGTTTGGCCAAAAATTGTAAACCGCTATTGTGGGATCAACTCAACCATACTTGGCACTCCTCCATCAATTTCAAATACACAAATGGTTGATATTTTGTCAAGCCCTCCATCATCCATTCCTATCCTATCATCTCCATCCTGTGATATAACTTATGATGTTTTCAACATGTTCATGAATGAATCCTTCCATGGTCGTGTTGGTGTTCAATCTACTAGAGAAATTATGACTGACACTACCTGAATTGTCACTATACCAGTCATTTCTTCAAAAGCAGTAGTGACAAAAGAGTTGATAGTCAGCCAAGAAGCTCACACTTACTCTCTTCCTCCCTGTTTGGTATCTCAAGTATCAAAGAGGAAGAAGAAAATGATCTCTCTGATGAGCCCAAAATATGCTCATCATTTGGATATCATGGTGTACTTTTAATACCTCTACTTTTGTTGATTATAGTTGTTTAACTCTCTTGAAACATTTTTATTGGGGGATATCCTATAGCAATACACTTTCATGTTCTTGTAGCCGATTATGTTGACATGTCTGTATTTATTACCCTGTTGACTTCCCAAAATGATTGGTATAGTACATGTAGTTTTTGAATGATGAAATAGATTTAAATATGTGATTAATGAATGGATATTGTGTATGTGCCATACACCTTTTCTTTCATATCTGATACCTTGTGTTTCATAGGTTGTTGAAGAAAGTATGATCGAGTCAAGCGCAGCCAATCTCGGCCTTGCAGTAAATTCCATTTCTTGCATGACTTCAAGGAAGCTCTGGCAAAGACTCTTTGACCAAAACCATTGGGAAGGATTTTAAATTCCATTTAATCTGGAAAGAGTGGAGTGCTAGATTCTCTCTAGATCGGGTTGAGCGGATAACTCATATATGAAGTCTATTCCTTGATTTCGGGATATATTTCATATCCACGTCTTTCTTTGTTAGTTAGTTAGTTAGTTGTTCTCCTGTTTAAAAATAAGTGTTCCTCCTGTGCAAGCAAACAAAACAGAATAGATTAGAGAAGGAGATAGATAGATAGAGAAGTAGATTATGTAAGAGTTAAAGATATAATATGAATCAAGGTTTTTGTTAGTTTTTCAGAAATAGAACAGTCAATGTAAATGATTTCGCATTATGAATAAAAGTTGATGGAGTTCTAAGCACAATCTTCTGTGTCAATTAGTCGATGCTTGCTAAGGGGGCCCACTTAGTAAGTATCTATAGGAGCGTAGTTGTTTATCTCTTGTTAATTCAAGTTATATTTCATTTTTAGAAGTTTCAGCACAAGCTCGGTCTTGTACTGTTCCTACAGCATAGGGAATCCATCCCTGTGTTTGTTCCTGTAGCATAAGGCCAGTTTATAGTTTGTCCTTCACCCGTAACTATTACAATTCTTGCTTTGGTTAGTCTATGATTGAGTTAAGAGAGCTTTACATTATTGCATAGATAGAAATTTCTTTCCAAGTGTTTACTTTTTAGTAGATTATGACTGAAACCGGTTCTTAGTGCATATATTGTGCCATTCCATTTAAAGTTTATGTTCCCTGGTCTGAAAAGTAAATGAACGTCCATGAAGAGGTATTAGTCGCTTGCTGGAATGTCCAATTCCCAAGATAGGTTTTGCCATGATTTTCATATCCTTTTGTGGGCGTGGTCACTCTCCATAAGAGCTTGATCTTCAGGAAATAGCCCCTCCAAAATCCAAGGGGAAGAAAAAGGAAAAATTGCATTCATGACTTCATGTTGACAAGGCCAGTCATAAGTATATGTACATATTGGTATACCTCCTCAAGAGGAAGGAAATGTAAATATGGAGGATTACACTATAACAAGAGTCTATCTTTTCAAGGTCATGAATGAAAGTGCAAAGGAAAATACACAAGTAACCTTGGATGCATTGGTAGGAAGGCTTGAAAAAATGGAGCAAGCCTAAAACATGTACAAATAGAAGGCAAGGCATTATACCATTATTTTAAGGATACTTGCAGGATCTTCAAGTAATGCACAACCTTTGGAAATGATAAGCATTGAGGATCTAGCTGTGAAGAAGGCTAAGAAGTTTTCCTCCAAAGGAAAAGTGTTATATTATTTTATTAATGAAATTGTAGAACATGGTTCGAAGATTTTAATTGCTACAGATGAGAAAGCTACCTAGATAGCCAAGCTCAAAACAGAGCTTGATAAGGAAGAAAGTGTTCTTTTCCAAAAGTGCAAAGAAATGGAAAAATTCATTTATTATGGTCACAAATGAAATAGGGAAAGCTCAATAAATTGGTGGAAGTTGGGGTGATTCCTGATAAGCAAAAACATGTGGAAGTAAGATAATCACTTAAACACTATATCTAGGTAATCAAGTCTCTTACCAAAGATCTCCACCAAGTGCAGGGAGATGTCAAAGGACATCGTGCTATCCTTGAAAAGGAGAGTAAGTAGTTTCTAGTATAACTCCTTGAAGAAAACCATATCTTCCTCCCAGCCAATGAACTTTCTGAGATTTTCAAAGAATCCATCATGAAGCAAGCAGAGAGTGTAGACTTTTCAAAGACCTCTATGCATGTTATTTGTGATACACAACTCACTCTTGACAACCTTAGGACACATCCTGATAGGTGTAAAAAGGTTCATTCATCTTCCATGAGATCAATCAATAGAATTCACACCATCATGGATTACACTATTGGTCTAGATGAGGAATTTGTATTGGAGATGAGAAAGAGATATAAAGACTTTTGCACCCATATCAAGGAAACATGAAACTTCTTGATCTCTAGTGTTTAATATTTTGATGCTTCCCTTTAAATGCATCTTGTAAATATTTTTTGACATTTTAGATTTTTTTGAACAAATGAAATAACATTAAAAATATGAGATGTAGTTCTACAAAGATGGACAACATTTTGACTTAGTCAAAGTTAGGTGAAATTTTCCTAAATTAGCTCACCTGTTCCTAATTTTACTAAATTGATTTCCTAGATTTTCTCTTCCCTCTCTTTTATAAATAAGAGGGATTTCTATTGTAATTTTTACCTTTAGTATTTTGCAACAAAGTGCTACCCTTTTTGAAGTAGATTTGTGAAACTTTGTGTTCATGTTTGTGAATGAAAATTATCTAATCAATAAAGAAGAGAATTGCATACCATACTTTGTGTTGGAATCAATGATCTTGTGGATTGATCATATTGGTAGTGATTAGTAGATGAGATTTGAAGGGCTTCAAATAAATTTATGTAAACATTGTGTTACATTGTTTATTGGAATTTACATTTATGTTTGAGTAATCATTGGTGGATTATCTTCAAGACTTTGTGCTTGCATTTGTTCACACTATTTGTGGAACTGTTGTGTTATATCTAGAAGACTTTTCACTTCTAATATGACACATGTTATGTATCTTAAGGATCTTCCATGAAAAGCTATAGAATGACTTTGTGCCTTCGTGATAATTTCTTTCTCTTTTTATGTTTCTTATCAACCTAGTATCTCTACGCTTTGCTTTGACAAGGTAGAGGTATTAGCATTACTACTTTGTTTTTAGTTTAACTTGTTTTGAATCAGAACTATCAACTATGAAGCATTGTAAAAAATCTTCTCTAAAAAATAGAGAAGCATGAATGTGACACCCCCCCCCATTTCATAAGTGTAGTGCATATTTTTTAAATACTTGATTAGTTTTACTTAGTTTTTGTTATTAGTAAGAAGGGA
The DNA here is from genome assembly GCA_007258455.2 of Sequoia sempervirens. Lineage (NCBI taxonomy): Eukaryota > Viridiplantae > Streptophyta > Pinopsida > Cupressales > Cupressaceae > Sequoia > Sequoia sempervirens. The sequence continues at coordinate 74,061,784 of VDFB02271358.1, read as the reverse complement.
ACCTCCCCTTTCTAAGAGGAGAAATTATATGTCACATAGTTGTGATTGAAATCTAGGTTGTGTAATCTATTAAAAAGGTGATTACATAATTTTCACCCAACACTTATATAGGCATTAACACCTAATTGACTGTTATTTAGATCTCAAAGGCTGACATCCACCAAAAATTTGAATTGAAATGGTGAATTTCCCACTCAAAATTGAAAAAGACCCCAAATTGGACACATTCAAAACCCTTGGAAAATGGGTCCCACCTAAGGGGACTCATTCGCCCAAGGTGGCGAATAAGTCCAACCTTAGCTTTTTAAGGTGGGTTTTCAAAATTTGTGATGTTTTAAGTGATTTTTGGGTGAAATAAGCCTCAAGATCCAAAATAATGGGTCTTAGGGGTGTATAAATGATTATTTTAAAGGGTAATTAAAGTGTGCCAAAATAGGTCCAAATTAAGTGTGAAATTTCCTTGCTTTCAAGAGCGTACAATTTTCTACACTGCATCTAGTCCCCACTTTAGTTCCATATGACTCTATGTGCATATGTAAGCTAAAGGACTTTGATAATAACCTCTATTTCATAAAAGGATACACATAAGTTCAATCATAAGATGGGATAATGAAGCTCCCACTATAGCTATCTATAAAACCAAAATGTTAGGAACCTCATCCTACAACATGAATTCGGTAGTTGTCCCAAAATCCTCTTATCGAACTTCTAGAAATCAAATTTGAGGGTAGATGTATGCCTCCCCTTGATTTTGATTGCTTTACAAAGGTGGAATCAAGTCAGCATTCTAGGCACATCGAATAGGGTAATTCATATCAGATAGGGTATTTTCAATTACTATACCACATAATGATAGATAGTTGATGAGGATAGGAGTAGAATCATGATTCCAATGTAACAAACTGTGTCAAAAATGGAGCTCTCTAGCACCCATTATGTTGATTTGAATGAAATACACTTTTTAATACTAATATGGTAAAAACCCTAATTTTAACTTATATAAGAGCAAAAAGTGAAGTAAATTATAACTATTTGGTCATTTACCTTTTTGTAGCTTGAGAGTGATTGAAGAGTAGTGAAAGATATTGAGACAACAAGATTATAGGCATTCAGGACTAGACATGTTGCAAGACCAAGTGGCATGTGACGAGCACTATCATGATGTGAGTTGATTTTTTTGTCTTAGATTTGTCCTTATGCAATTATTTTATGATTTTTACACATTACTAGGTTAATCTATGGCCTTGGAAAAAAGTTCACAAAGTGTCCCCTTTTTCTTCAAAGTGTCTCTTTTGTTCGCGAAGTGTCCCAATTTTTCACAAAGTGTCTCGTTTCCTCACAAAGTGTCCCAAAAGGGGTCTAAAGTGTTTAGGACCTTTAGGAAAGTACACTAGAACAACTTTAGTACACTTTTATGATATCTAATGTAAACATTTAAGAGTTTATTTATAGGATATATTTTTTTTATTTTTTTTTCAGGTTCCCACCCATTCACGTCAGCGTCTAGGTGGTAGGAAGATTAGTGTTCTTTGATATTTACTTCCCACTCTTTTAATGGAGGATAAAAAGATTTTTTAGACTATTGTATTATACTAGGCATACCTCATGCCCCCCGTGAGGTACCATGATCTAGTGTTGAAGGAATTACCAGAGCGATGGGATGAAGATACATGTACATTTCATCTACCTTCTGGTGAGATGACTATCATGCTGGAGGATGTTCACCGCATACTCTAAGTTCCTATTTGGAGTGAGCATGCGTGTTTATGAGTAGAGCAGCCATTTCATGAGATCAAATGTGATATAGTTATGCCTTTGTGGACTAGTGCATGATGAGAGAGTGAGGCCATGGATAGATCTTGTGATGCTACTATATTCATGGGCCCCATTGGTTAAACAGATTATGAAGATGATAGTAGCATTAGTACTCATCCTTGATGGCTAGGGAGCACTCCTAGAGGGAGAACTGGTACACCCAATGTGAGGGATGTTAGAGCACAAGACAATATACACCTAGAGGCACAACATCCTAGCACACATGTACTATGATCTTGGATGATTTGATTGATTGGAGGAGGATGATATCCTTTGGAGATATTGCTATAGTGTCTAGATCACACTCAACAGATGAGGAGATTTTAGTTGGATAGGTTCTTGCTTGGAAAACATGATTACATAGTACTATGATTGTGTCATGTAATAGTTTTTTTAGGTGTAGATAGCACCCAAGGCAAGACCTTTCTTCTGGAGATTAGTACGCAGTGCCCAAAGACCTAGTGATTCGAGATGGCTCATTGTGGAGTGTGTTGTTTACAATGAATCTAATTATTCAAATCATGATATGCCTCTAATATTTGACATTGATGATGTTAGTGCTATAGATAAGTATGAGGAGTGGTGGACAATATCATAGCTATCTCTCATATTCCCTATGGATGATTTGATACTTGATGCAGGACCACTCCCACATGAGGGGGATGAGGTGGAGGATAGGACTGAGTTGAAACACTATAGAGCTATAGATATATGTATATATGTCATAGACCAGGAGTATGATGAGACTAAGGATCCTAATTATGATGGATAGGAGGGATTAGGATGATGATGATGAGGAGGAGGAGGAGCAGCCCATGAGAAAGAGTGGTAAGGTAGTAGATGAGGATCCAGTGGGCCATGAGTGGGGAGAGCCATCTCCCATTAGTATGAATAGATCAATAGTAGCAGTTGCAGCATGCACCAATACTTGCAACCATGGAGAGGCTAGCACATCCTCAATGCATCCTACACACAATGAGGTTGATTTCACACAACATGCCTGAGAGATAGGTGATGATATTTTATTTACTGCTATGCTTTATGCTTATGCTTATGTTTTATGCTTTAATATGATGTGTATTAATTATATTTCTAGTTTCTATCTTGCAGGGTCTATGAGAGATCTTCATGATCTCTATCATCAGGTGGCTATAGAGATAGTGCCCCTATCAATTGAAAAGGATGCCATAAACTTAGACTGTGTGCCCCCACCCATCATCGATCATGACTCAGAGTTGTTCATGCCATATGTCAGACTACGGGCAATGTATGAGAGTCTCAGGAGGCACGTCCACCAAGCCAATACTACCCTAGATGCACAGTCATCTCGGACCCCACCAGAGTTTGAGAGACTATAGTTAGAGGTAGCCAGGCTTTAGGTGAAGAGAGATTAGATATTAAGGGAGCATTAGGAGGCCCTTGGATAGGTAAAAGGCTTATAGTTTACTCTTAGTACACTTGGTTGATCCGGATCATAATCACATACCACCATCTCCTGACAAACCACCATTAGATAGATGTGAGCACTAGCTCCCAAGGGATCTAGCAGTCATAGACCTGAGTAGCATTATATATATTGATGATATGTACATAAAGCTTTGATATATATATGAGCATTTTATGTTTTATCACTTGTGTTTATGTGTTGAATGTTATCTATGGCAATGTGATTATTTAAATAATCTTTGTAAGTCTATTTAATGAATGTCTCCATGTTTTAACATGTTTTATGTGATCTAATTAAACTCATTCTAGTTTCTATTAGATGCCACATTGTGATTAAGCATGTTATACTAAATTAACTGCATATGATCTAATTAAAGAACATTAAATGCATATAAGGATCTAATCTAACACAACATACAAAATGAACTCATCCAAGGATGTATACAAATTTTATAGTCGTTTTAAGATGCTCTTCATGGATTTGGATTATGCTGTAAAATGAGGTTAGGTGTAAATATGAGAGAAGAAAATGGAAGAATTAGGCATAAAAGGGCATGTACAAGCCAAATACCATTGTAGGAAGGACTTTGTGTTATTGATTTGGGGGAATTAAATGGCACTGTATTTTTTAAATTTAACCACTGAAAAGAGAGTTCAACAAACAAAGAAGATAGCTATGCATTGGCCCTTGCGGTATCGTCTACATGATAAGAATTCAAATATTATCATTTCCTGACATTTATGACATCTCTTAACATACTAGAAGTAATATTTTTCCATATGTCTAGAGTAATATCCCATGCGAATTTTTTTTTTCACTAATGATCTCCCTCCAAAATGACTGCCACATGCACCCACATGAGCCTCCTCGAGTGCTATGGGGATTTCAAATTATTTAAGACATCTTAGTAAAAGATTGTTAAAGGATCTTCTATATAGTGCATCGAAAAGAATGATATACTTATTTGCAAGCATGCAAAGATGATCTCAAGTATTTTTAGTTGTCAACTCTAGAGAGGTTCCCTATTTTAAGTAATTAAATATTGGTGAATATCATTCACTAGAGCTTTCCATAGTTTTTATTAATACATCTTCGATTTTGGACTCGATTGATGGTTTCATGATTGGTTGAATAGTAAATGCAAAATATTTTGAAGGATCTTGAGGCGATATAAGAGAAGTTGTACTTTCCATTGCATCTGCATGTCAATTATCCTTTCATGGCATGTTTTCAATGGTAAATGATTCAAAATTTCCTAAAAAATTCATTGTGAGATCATTGTATTTTGATAATTGGTCATTCTTTGCTTGATATGTCCCATTTATTTGTTTAATGACTACTTGTGAATCACCAAATATCTTGACATTTCAAAGTCCCAAAGCAAAAATAGCATACAATATAGAAATTAATGCTTCATATTCTATTGTCTTGTTGGTGCATAGAAAATCTAAGTGGTATGATAAGGGAATATGCTTTCCAATGAGTGGAATTATTATAACCCCGGCGTTGGAGCCTGTTCTAATCAAAGTATAATTCCTATGCTTTGTCATCTTTTTGAATAGTCCACACATTCTCATCAAGGAATGTTTTGACATTAGGTAATGTTAAGGGTGAGGGAGTGTCAGCTAAGTGTTCAATTAAGGCTTGTCATTTAATTTATTTTTTTGAAACAAACTTAAGGTCAGACTTTGTTAACAACATAACCCATTTAGCTAAGCATCCTGATAAATCTATTTTATTGAAAAGATGTTTAAAAGGATCAATTTTTTTCATCACATATATTTACACATTCAGTAAGTAATGTCTTAGTTTACCTGTAGCGAATACAAGATCCAAACAATTTTTTTCTATTGTTGTGTATGGTTTCTCATAATCAATCAAAGTTCAACTAATGTAATAAACAAGATGCTATTTACTATTTTCATCCTTTTGAGCCAACAATGTTGTGAGAGCATGGGTTGTTGTGGCTGTATAAAGTATGAACAATTTTTTTTGCATAGCATGTTGTAAAACAAGTGGAGTTGCAAGGTACTCCTTCAAACTCTCAAAAGCATGTTTATAATCCTTGTTCCAATCAAAGCATACATCCATTTTGAGGAGATGTGTAAATGGTAACGTTCGATCATCTAAAGATGTGACAAAATGACAGATGGCTTGAACTCTTCCTTGTAATGTGTGCAATTGAGAAATGTTTTTAGGAGGTGCCATGTTGAATATAGCATAAATTTTCTTCATGTCCACATTGATGCCTTTGTGAGATGATAAAACCTAGAAGTTTTCCACTATCTACACCAAAGACACACTTTTTTGGATTCAATCTCATGTTGTATTTTCACATTTTCTCAAATATTTTCTGAAGGACATTCACAATGTCTTGTCTTGTTAAAGATATGGCTAGAATGTCATCAACATAGTCTTCCAAAATATTATGTATGTAATCATGAAATATTAATGCTATCGCTCGTTGATATGTTGCACCTGCATTCTTCAATCCAAAAGGCATCATGACCCAACAAAATGTTCTCCAAACTATTGTAAATGTTTTTTAATATTGATCTTGAGGGTTAATAAAGATTTGATTGTATCCAGAAAATCCATCAATCGATGACCAAAAAGCATGTCCCACAGTCGAATCTACTATCATGTCAATATTAGGGAGGGAAAAATCATCTTTTAAAGATGCTTTATTCAGACACAAAATCCATACATATCCTAATATTATTTTTAGGTTTTATGTTGGATGTTGGAATCAATGTGCTTAGAGGACTTGTCGTTCCTTTTTCAACTTGTAAGCAACTTTTAGGCTTGGGCTTTATTTCAATTTGGTATACCTTATTGTTATAGACATATTTCATGATACAATGAAGAGTTGAAGGCACCACATGCATCTCATGAATCCATTGTCTTCCCAAAAGAAGATTGTATGAAAGGTCATGAGGCATAACATGAATAGGAGTTTGTAAGGTAGCCTTTCCAACTATAATAGGTAAAGTAATCACACTAAGAAATTTATTTCCTACATTATCAAATCCTCAAATTGGTAAGGAGTTAGGTTCCATTTTTTATTTTTCTATATGCCATCTATCTAAGAGTTTCACACTGCACACATTAAGGGTTGAGCCATTATCAACAAGCATCCTTCTTATGCCTATTCTATTGAATTGGGTTATTATCATGAAGGCATCATTTTTCTTTCTCAATTCCAAAGAAGGAATCTCATGTTGATGAAAGGTGAATTCTATATTAACTGTATTTGTATACACCTAAAATTGGTCAAGATAATTAATTAAATACAATGTATTTAATTAATAAACCTTTTATTTCATCTACTTATAAATAAATTCTAAATTTATTTATATAGTTCATACTTTCTAATTCTTCCATATTAATTCATATTCCTCTAATTTTAATTAAATAAACAAATGTCAATAGTTTGTTTTATTTGGTTAATATATTCTCACTAAATTTAAATTCCCAATTTTAATTTAGTCACAGGTCTCCAACTTTTCTTCTTTCCACATCATCAAGTGTCTCATGAATTTAATTATGCTTAATATTTAAATTGAAATTATCCTCAACCAATTTTGAAACAACCTTGGACACTTGGAAAAGTGCTCTTTGAAAGGGAACATCCTCCACCATTCATCTTTCTAGTTGGAATCTTGACATTTAGTTGCTGCCACATCACAATATACCTTGCAAATATTATAAATACAACATCATTCTCCATAATTTGACATCCCATCTTGAGAAAACTTACTCTAAAAAAATTCTTTAAGAGCATTTAGAGAACTTTATTATTTAGTATTTAGAATTGTAGAATCATATCAAGCTTAGAATCATGGCTTAGTTTGGTAATTGCATCTTAGTTTCTTCAATTTCCTCATAGCATTTGCATCATAGTGTTAATTCTCATTTTCATACAGCAACATCCTTATCATAGCATCATCAGCATTATCATATAACTTATCAAATCATGTAGGAATTAGGATTCTTGCATTTTGCAACATCCATTATGTAAGTTGTCATTCTAGAAGTCATAGTGCAAGCAAAATCTGAGAGCCATTATGATTCAAGGAATCTTTAGAGATAGGAAAAAATGAAATGGTTTTAGTGATTGATTTTTTTTTGAATTGGATTAATTATGTACTTCAATTCTCTAATATAATACGTTTCATTGGGTTTTTGTGGTTTTATTATTCAGTTATTCACATTAAACAATTCTCACATAATACATTTTGGCACCCACCGTGTGTCCTAACTCCCCTTTTTAATATTAATATTTTTTGGAAGTTGTTTTGTAGATTTGGACATGAAATCTTAGGTAGCACATCTATTATTTCTTTCAGAACATACGAAACGTCCTTTAGCGCATAGAGTTCTTGTTACGATGCATCCAACTCATACTTTAGCACATATAGGGGATTTTCAAGCGTATTCAGTCTATATTTTAGCACATTTAGTAGTTATTTTAGAACATAGGAGTGATATTTTATCTCATCTAACGTTTATTTTAGCACATCTAGTTTATTTAGCAAAAATTCAAAATTCTAAAGATTGATCATTAATTTTTGTTTTTACAGGTGCTTAAAACACTAGTCAAAGACAATTACATCAAACTACTGATGATGTTTGTAGGGGTTGGATGTTTTATTTTATTCTTTTAATTAAATTAGAATCTAGTTTAATTAGAAGGATAAAGAACCCCCGTGGCATAGATTTTGGTGCTCGAAATGTTGGACTCTCTTCCTAGGGTTTTCCACCTAGAAAGAGAGAGATTAGGGGCTCCCAAAATACTTATGCACATTCAAATTAGGATGTAAGAAATGTGATATGATGTAAATGAACTAAAATAAATGCAATTGACTGACTAAAATGATCTAAAATGAATGAAAATTTGCAATTTAAGCTATGTTTGAAAACACATTATGGTATGCAAACAACTATGAAAGATGGAGGAATAGAAAGAAATATGTAGAATAGAAGGTACAGGGTCAAATATGAGTGCACCTAGATGTTGTATGAGCTTTCTGGAGTGTCTGGAATGTTGATGAAATTTTCTAATTTTTCATAGTGGGACTCATTCGCCAAGGGTGGTGAATCAATCCTCCTACTATTGAAAAAGTGCCAAGAACTAATTTCTGACAGTCGGGAGTTGATTTCTGATAAAATGTATACTTTCATATTTCAAGTGGGACTCATTCACCAAGGATGGAAAATCAGCCCTCCCTAAGATTTTTGGAAAATTAGAAGGCAACATTGCTACACCATATCTTGCAAAGTCTGAATGTTGGGTTGTTAGGATAGGACCCAAAAATGCACTTAATATAAGCATATGAGGGTATAAAGAGATAAAATAAAGCATGAGAAGGGTGTAAATAGTGAAAATATGCCTGGAAAAGCATGAAATATTGTTGCAAGTCTTTACAACACTTCAAAATAGGACTTGTTAATGAGTGAATAGGTGGTTTTTAGGTGAATTTCATTAAATGGAGTCTAGAATCTAATGAGAAATGTCTTACAACACTTCACAACACCTTCACAAGACATTGTTATTTGAGTTTTAGCATCAAAATAAGCATGTTCAAGCCAAGATACATCATAAAATTGAAGGAACATAGCTCCAACACTATGAATCAAGACCTAAAAGACCATGAAAATGAAAAGGGTCAATTTTTCGTTGGCACAACCCCTTGTCTACTGTGCTTGAAGTGATAGGCCTATGATCTCCCCTTAATTGGGTGACCAGAATGCTAGACTCACTATTTTATGCTTTGTTAACACCTTTAGAAGGCCTGCCATAATGGGAAAAAGTATGCACCCTATGGGAACGACTTAAGTGGGAACAACTAAAGCCAAGTTTTTTGACCCACTATAATCAAAAGAGAATTTAGGAAGAGTCTACAATTCGAAAGTAGTGTGAAAGATAACCATCCCCAAAGCCCTTATTCTAAAGCTTGGGAGGTCTCATGAGGGAGTTTATCTATTTTTTGCATCGAACGAAAACCCTTATTACAAACCTTAGTGTAGAAGCCAACTGATTCAGTCTCCGAACACTTCTAATATCACAGTGCAAGAGGAGGAAAGAATATTCCCCCAAGACACTCACCATATAACCATGAGGGATTACTAGATCAAAGTGCAGGATTCCACTTTGGTTAAGACCCAGGAAAGGAAAAAACACGGGTGCCCTCTAGGGGGTGACACGACTATGTGAGTTGACATGGTTCTAAGATGTGGGTTGTGGTATTTTAAGTGACCCTTGACATTAGAAAAGTTCTTTAAATATTTTCTTTGTGTTATACCTATGGAAATCGAAGGAATCAGACTAGATTCTTGAATAGACACTCAATGTTTAGTTCCTAAGTTTGACACAATTGCTTTACAACTTGCTACTATGTTTGAAGTCATAATTCAAGAAATCATCTATTTAAAGCACCTAATTCACATAGTTCACAAGCTAGAAACCAAGGAAAATTCATTGTTTAGAAAATCATACCCTGGAAACATTCAGATTTACAAATTAAAAATGAAGAATAACCTGAAAGAAATGCAAAAACATTGAACATTTCCAAATTAGTGCATACATACTTTATTTCAGCACATTCACAACATACTCTAGTGCATCTAGGGCATTTTTTGGTGCATTCACAGCATAGGTTAATGCATTGAGTCCCTTTTTCAATGCATCTATGGTATAGTCTAGTGCATAACTGGCTTTTTTCTAGTGCATCTTTTCTATTTCCTAGCACGTCTAGGTCACTTTCTAGTGCATCTGTTTCATCTTTTAGTGCATTTACAAAACCTTTTAGCACATCCACCTACAAAATACCTAGTTGAAATCACATCTAGGAAGGGAATCCTAGTGCACCATTGACTTTTTTTTGGTACATTTAGTTTGTTTTCTGGTGCATCTAAGTCATCCTCTAGTGCATTGAGTCCATATTTTAGCGCATTTAGTACATTCTCTAGTGCATTTGGTCTATATTTTAGAGCATTGAGTCCTTTTTCTGGTGCATCTTGGGTATAGTGTAGCATATTTATTCTATTTTCTAGAACATCTATGCAATATTTTAGTGTATGCATACCTTGTTTTAGCGCATCTAGTAAATTCAAAACTAGAGTTAAATTCATCCCATATTCATCAGTTTGAACTAGAATTAAGGATCTTTCCCAAAGCTGAATCATTTCTCAATCACACCTGTGCTTTAAACTTGTTGAATCTAACCTTTACAAGTGAAATTCTTCAAACTAAACCAAGATTTAACATCTTAAGGTTCCTAAACATCAAACACACCTCTAATTTTTAAGCTAAGTTTCATCATTAGGATTTGTCATCCTTCATCACAAAAAAAGTTGTATAATCAAACTCAACTTAGTCTCATTAATAGAATTTGTCATTATATTTGACTTAGTTATTATCCTTGGCACTCCTCCAAACAAAGATCAAAATTTTATTCAAATTATAAAACTTGTATGCCCATTCAAACAAGATCACAAAAGTAGAAACTCAAAGAAAAAGAACTTGAAACTAAAAATACCATGGCTAATGCTAAAGAAAATCCTTTCCATAAACTCCACCAATCTGAAGGTGATGAAATAATTGAGGAAGACATCCAACATGCTCAACAAGATCCAAATTTTTATAAGTTCCTAGAAAATATTTTTGAAAGAGATGGGGAAAAATATTTCTTAATGTTGGCTAATCAAGGTATCAAAATTCCACATTACTTTGATGTTAATCAATTGAAATCACTTCCTTAAAAAACTAAAAATGATCCATCAAATATAGATCTAGTGCTGCCTTAACTCATCAAATGAAAGACCTCCAACAATAGATTCAAGATATGCAAAGGGGAACCTCAAAAAGATACTTGATACAAGACATCTTCCCATATCCTTTTGATCAAACTATAAACATGATTCCTTTTCCTGAACATTGTGAATTCCCAAAGTATGATAAATATAGTGGTAAAATAGATCCAATAGAGCCTATAAGGAAATTTCAAACCATGATCCTTGAATTTGCACACGAAGAGACTTACTTGATGAGATTTTTTTCATGCAGCCTAGGGTGACAATGCATGGAATGGTTCTCCAAACTTCCACTACCAATTAAAAACTTTGAAGAGTTGGTTAATAAATTCATCACCCAATACTCCTACATATGCAACACGAGATAACCATGAAATACCTTTGCAATACAAAATTAAAAAAGAGTGAATCATTCCTCATATTTTTACAAAGATTGAGAAGATTGTTTGAAAGATATTCTCATCCCATACTTGAAAAGGAAAAGATGGAAATATTCACTAACAATCTAAATGATGAGATGAGCTATAGCCTTGAATTACAATTCCCACCTACCTTTGAGAAATTGATTGAAAATGGAATCAAAATTGAAGAATCCTTGGTCAAAATACAAGTCATAAAAATTTACAATGAAAACAACTCAGCGATCTCCTCTAATAATTACAATATCAATGATAAACCAAAGTTTTGGCAAAGAAACAAGAGTGTTGCTAACAATGATGCTTTAGCTGAAACACAAAATGTAAAACTAGTATTTAACTTGAGAGAAGCTGCCACCAAGACAATTCAAAACAACAATCCAACCAACAATCAAAAAAACAACCAAAATGCCAATCAAAACAATAATTCAAGCAATGTTGAATCTAGACCACCACCATATTCAACATCCTCAAATCGAAGAAGATTCACACCTTTGGGATAGTTATTGGAATCAACATTAAAAGAAGTTCTTGCAGCTAAGGTTATAACATTACCAGAAGCAAGAGATTGGGAACCAAGAGTTAAACCTTCATGGTGGAATGATGCACATTATTGTGACTTTCACAGAAACAAAGGACACAAAACCAATGATTGCATGAAACTAAAACATTTGGTACAAGATTTGGTTGATTGAAAAGAGATATTTGTAGAAGGACCCCAAACAAATGTTGATCATGGAGCATTCAAGAATCCTTTACCAAAATACAAAAAGGGGGAATGCTCTTCATCAAACACCAAAGGGGAAAATTTTAACTATGTTTATGATTCTACCATTCTCTATATTGAAGTAGTTGAAGATCAAACAAGAGATATTGAAATTAAGGGCCAAAAAAAATTGTTACAACTAAAAATCATCACCATGACATCAACACCAAATCACATCAAATCAATGACATCATACCAATCAGAGAACATCAAACCAAGGATATCAAAATAAAGGTCGAAAAAGACATTATTAAAAGTGATAATTCAATTAGTGACACCACAATTGAGCATGAACAAAACATTGTTACATTTGAAACTCATCTTCATGACAACAACACCAAATCCCATCAAATCAACGATATCATACCAATAAATCTGATCACACATGGTGCTGAAAATGATAATCAGATTAATGTCATTAAAATAAGAGATAAATAAGACAATTTACTAGTCAATACAACCACAAGAGGGAAAGACAAAGTAATATTGAAAGGAGCTATATCTAAAACACCCACTATTACCCCTACAACACAAAACAACATAGTTGATCAATTGTAGAAAATCCCAACTCAAATATCAATACTGGAACTCCTGAAAATTTCACCATCTCATAAAGAAATTATAGAACAAGCTCTTGTAGCCACCATAGTACCAAATAATCTAGAATTTTTTCAATTCCAAGCTATGGTGGGACACTTGACCACACCTCTTTGCCTATCATTTTTTGAAAACGATGATGTATCACTTAACCACCCACACAATGTTTCTCTCCACATTGAGGTTTTAATTCACAAATACTGGGTCAAATGTGTTCTAATAGATGGTGGATCTGGCCTAAATATCTAGATTTTGAAACTTATTTGTGCACTTGGATATTCAAAAAATGCAATTGATGCTAGAAGAAAAATCACTATAAAAGCTTATGATGATGAAGAGATATCTTCCCAAGGATCAATTATGTTACCAATTCAAGTGGGACCAATTGTCAAAGATATAGTCTACCAAGTGTTAGACAAGGAGTTGACATACAATATACTCTTGGGACGTCCTTAGATTCATGAGATGCAAGCAGTGCCATAAACATATCACTATTGTTTGAAATTTCCCTATAATGGGCAAGAGATCACCATTTCAGTTGATTCTACCAATCCACAATATTATAACACATAAAAAACAACCTAAGATACTTTTGTGCCACATAACAGGAAAGCTACAACTTCTAGTTCAGCAAACAATGAAAGGAAACTAAATTCCTTATCAAAATGGGTTGAGAAAAAGGATCAATCAAAGGATAAGGGTATCAGTAATTCTACTTCATCAAGTAGTGAAAGTCAATCAAATTCTTTGTCAAACCAGCTTGAGGAAAAGATTTAGTCAAAAGACAAAAGTGTTGGTGATTTTAATCAATGAAATCATGAAATTCAACTCAATTCCTTATCAAAACAAGTTGGAAAGATCGAATTAAAAGACAAAGGCATGGAGGAATATTCATTTGAGCAATCCTTATGTTTATTACTGTTGCTATCTTCACCAAGATCCTATGGACAACTATCCACATCAAAACAACAATCCTCACATCAAACCACACTCTTTGATGGTAAGTTTGTAAAAGCAGGTACTTTGGTGAATGAATTAGAATACTAGGATGTTTTAAATTGGTTATACAAGGACGAAGATGCATCACAAGCATCAACTTCTAATGTGATAACTAAACCATATGGTAAGGGATTTACAATAGTAGAGAAAATGGGATATGATGGAAAAATTCCTATCAGCAAGAGAAAAGAGGGTATCATTGAACCAATTCAACCCATCACACTAAATGCCAAGGACAAAACAAGGCTAGGATATAGAGAAGAATCAAAAGAAGAAACCAGACAACAAATTGTTGAGAGAATAATTTAATTGAGAGATAGTTCCAAAATGGATTCCAATGAATATGAATGGGACTCCCTCTCTAAAGAATCTTTTCATGAAAAATAAATTGATGTGATACAAAGGTATGCACCAACACATATGGAGGGACAAAGCTTCAGTTCTAGACCTCTTGAATTTGAATCACAACATATCGATGACTCTAGTGAAGATGATTAGACTTCGAGCGAGGTAGATTCTTCATAAGAGAGTAACATCATAGACCTCGATATAGCTATTGAGCACTTTGACAAAGTTTCCATCATGACACTAACCCCTTTTTATCTTATCCAATCTGACGATTCCTTGCCATTAGGACACCCAAAATTAATTGACTTGGACCAAACTGAGCTGCTTGACATCCCCATCTTTCCAAATGATGATGCCATTGTGAACTTCCTTTGTTTTGACAATCCTAAAACATGTTCCATGAGTGAATCTCATAACAAAGTTTTAGACAAGAGGAGTGCCAAATCTTCTAGTTCCAAAATGAATATAAAAAATAGATCTAATGGTGAAAACCATTTAATGGCAGTATTAGATCAAGAAAAAGTAAAATAAAAGAGTGCATCTCATGGTGAAAACCTCTCTAAGGAACTAGGAGATGGGAGATTTTGCACTCTTCCAAATCACTATCATGAGAGATCTCCAATACTTGTTGAACCACTACAATCCATCAACATTGGTACAACTAAAATAGTCAAGGCTCTACATCTAGCAACATCCATTACAAAGGAAGAAAAACCAAGGTTCACTAAATTATTTGGAGAGACAAGCCAACTTTACTTGGTCCTACACTAATATGCCAGGAATATATCTAGATCTTATCATGCACCACTTATCTCTACCACCTGGAGTGAAGCCAGTTAAACAAAAATTGAGAAAAATGCATCTGCACATCATCTTATTGGTGAAAGTTGAATTGAAGAAACTACTAGATGCATGATTTATTTATCCTATTGATTATCCTGAATGGATCTCCAACATTGTACTAATTTCAAAACCCAACCATAGTGTCAGGATATGTATGGATTTTAGAGACCTTAACAGGGCTTATCTGAAGGATTATTTTCCTTTGCCTAACATTGACATCATCATGGATTTGATAGCGGGTCATGCAATGTTATCACTTATGGATGGATTTTCAGGTTACAACCAGATAAAAATAGCATTATAAGATCAAGAGAAAACTACTTTCACATGCCCATGGGGTACTTTCTATTGGAACATCATTCCTTTTGGGTTGAAGAATGTTGCGGCTACTTATCAACATGTAATGACCACTATCTTTCATGATACTATGCACACCATTATGGAGGATTACGTAGATGACTTGGAAAAACTATTCACTAGAGAAGGACATCTAGAAGTCCTAGAAAAAATCTTTACCAAGTTGGAGAAATTCAATATGAGGTTAAACCCCAAGAAATGTGTATTTGGCATGACATTAGCCAAACTTTTGGGATATATAGTATCAGGTAAAGGAATTGAAGTGGAACTTGTGAAAGTCAAAGTCATCATGGAGATGTCTCTTCCCAAGAATATCAGTCACCTCAAATATTTGCAAGGACAATTCCAATATATTAGCAACTTCATCATACAACTGGTAGATAAAACTCATCCTTTCAATCACTTACTACACAAGAATGTTTCTTTCAAATGGGATGAAAAATGTGAAGCGTATTTTAATCAACTAAAGCAATACTTGATGTCACCTCCCATACGGGTATTTCCAATGGAAGGGAAACCATTATTACTCTACATAGCAATAATAAAAGTATCTTTGGGAACTCTATTGGCACATGAAGTTTCTACGGGAAAAGAAAGGGCTATTTATTACATCAGTAGAACCTTGAATGGCTATGAAATCAACTACACATTTATTGAAAAAGCTTGTCTAGTGGTAGTATTTTCTACTCAACAACTAAGACACTACATGTTAACCCATAAAATAAAACTCATAGAAAAACTTGATCCATTTAAGTATCTACTCAGCAAAGTTGCCTTGACAGAAAGACTAGCCAAGTGGGTAATGATATTGAGCATGTTTGACATCCAGTATGCAGACAAGAAAGAAATCAAGGGCCAAGCCATAGTGGATCAATTACTTGAAGCACCATTACAAGATGATCATCCAATGAGCATTGAATTTCCATACATAGATGTCCTTATAGTGTTAACACAATATTGGATGTTATATACTTTGACGGATCTTACATGCAACATGGATTAGGTGCAGGATTCTTATTTTTCATGCCACAACAACACACCATTCCAAAGTCCTATAGGTTAAAGTTTCATTGTACTAACAACATAGCTAAGTATGAAGCATTGATCATTGGTATCAAGATAATCATTGAGTGGAAAATCATAGAGTTACATTTCTATGGAGATTCTCAATTGATCATAAATTAGGTGAATGATGACTACCAGACAAAAGATAATAAATTGATACCATATAAAAGAATGGTTGATGATTTCAAGAAGTAGTTTGCAGAGATCAAATTTGAGTAGATTCCAAGAGGAGATAACAAAGTCACTAATGCTATGGCGATCATTGCCTCTCTTCTACAAATATCTAAAAAATGAGATCGTTATGAGTACATGGTGGAACAACTATTTAACCCCACCTATGATAAGCCTGAATCCCAAGTCATATACCACCTAGTCGAGGCCAATGCTTCTATGTATGGGAAGATCTACACCTACTTAAGAGATAATACCCTACCACCAGATCTATCTCAAAACAAGAAATGAAACTTTATTCAAAAAGTAGATCAACATACCTTGATAGCCAATGTACTTTACCAACAGGGTCTTAATGGTACTCTCCTTCAATGTCTAGAATGTAATGAAGTTGAAACCACTTTACATGAGGTTCATGAAGATATCTATGGAACATTCAAGTGGAATAATTCTCACTAAAAATCTCCTACGTTTGGGGTATTACTAGCCGAATATGGAAAAGAAGTCTTTTCAATTTGTCAAGAAATGCCAAAAATGTCAAATCCATAGAAACTTGATACATGCACCAACCCAAGAGCTACAACCATTCACCTCAACATGGCCTTTCTATCAATGGGGATTGGATCTTGTAGGTAAAATTCACCCACCTTCATCAAACGGACACAAATTCATCATTACAACAATAGAGTATTTTACAAAGTGCATTGAAGTTGTATTTTACAACAATCACAGGAAAATAAATAGTATCCTTTATCCTAAATTACATCATCTATCAGTATGGCATTCCTCAATCCATTGTCACTAATAATGGTAGACCTTTCAAGAATCAGGATGTCCAAGAACTTTGTGAGAGGTTTCATATCCATCATTGATTTTCTACACTGTACTACACTCAAGGAAATGGCCAAGTAGAGGCCTCAAACAAAACCATCTTAAAAATACTGAAGAAAACTATCAATGTTGGACATGATTAGCACATTCAACTAAACCCTACTCTATGGGAATACTAAACCAACATTCACACCCTGATAGGAGCTACACCATATGCTTTAGTCTATGGATTAGAGGCCATTATTGAGGTTGAGCTACCATCACTTTGTGTGTCACTAGAGGGGATCATTTCAAATGGAGATTATAGAGTGTCTAGGCTACAAGATTTGGAATAGTTGGATGAACGTCGCCAACATGTAGTGGATCACTTGAAATCTTATTAGTAGAGGATGTCACAGAGTAAAACAAAGAACATTTCAAGTTGGTGATTTGGTCCTAAAATAAAATTCATAAAATCAACAAGATTGAGAGAAGGGGAAATTTGAACCAAACTAGCTAGGTCCTTTTATAGTCGTATCAGTATTTGGATTAGGAGCATATCAGTTGTCTACACCTGAAGGAGATTTGTTCGAAGAACCCATCAATAGCCTACATCTCAAGAAATTCTACACCTACCTTATCTAGTGCACTGTTAAAAGTCCTCAAAAAATACCAAAAAAGATTAGAAAATGTCCTAAAAAATGGTTACCCTGATGAAAACCTTGAAAAAAGACGTCTTGGTGACAATGAAAAAAAAAAATGTCAGAAAAATACAAAAACAAATAGAAAAAAAGGAAAAATAAAAAAAATTCAACAATCAAACAAGTAAGAAAATCATATAATCTAAAAAAGTGCAATAAAAACAAGTAGTGAAAATAGGCGCTATTTGTGATAGATTAGCTTTTCCATATATTTGAGCATGTGTCAACCATTCACTTTTTCCATCATTCTACCTATCATCGAAGGAACCTCATGTACATATCCTGGAATTGTGGTTGTGTCTCTCCCTGGACTAGGGGAAAAATTCTAAACTTACTAGGGGAAAATAAACTTTGAGCTTAAACCAATAGAAAAACAATAGTAACACAACATTACAAACACAAAGATCATAGTGAAAATCAACATTGAACATACATCAATAAAAAATGTTACACATCAACCATCCATATCTAAAAACTAAATAAATCAAGTCAAAAAAAATCTAAATGGATGATGTTCTTTCCGAATCATGGCTTTATAATGTTGGCATGAATGTTCGACTATTGTACTTTGAATTTTTTCACCATATCTCTAGAGCAACTCGATGACGTCTTGAACTAAAGGAGCTAGGAAGGAGTATGAATTTTCTTTGTCTATTTTTCATGAGTTAATCATTACTATTGTGCAAATTTTCATGAAATATGCTCTACAAAGTATCACTAATGACATTCTAAATTTACATAGGAAAATGATTAACTCTTGTCTATTTATGCAAGGAATGCTAAGGTCATCTTAGTCTAATTATACCTAGATTCTTGTGTTAACTTGCAATATCAAAAGTCATGGAAGTAGTACTTAGGTCATCATGGTCTAATTATACCATCGATGCTTGTACTCATTTTCAATAATTTAAAGGCTCAATGATGATAAAAAGCATGACAGAACGGTTGTTATGATAACCTTTGCATATTAGATCTGCATGGTTAAGTTAGATTGCATCCATATTAGTTTTCAATCTGTATTTGTGGATTTTCCAAGGATGGAAAGATTTTGAATTGATGTTTTCTCTATCATTAAAAGACTAAGTATACTTAACATTAAAAAAATAATATCATTCTCATATAGTTGCATACAGTCATTTGCATATCATACATTACAAAACATTATTACATCATTCATTCATTCATGCATTTCATCACATATATTTGCATCAGGAAAACACAAAAAGGAAATTGTATTACATATCATTTACATCCCAAAATTCATCTCATATAGAAATCATATCATATGTTTTCATTAGAAAGCACAAAAAAACAACATACATGGCATCTCATTTGCATAATCACATTTCATTTGCATCCATCTTATAGCATCAAACATCATGTATAAGAAACATAAATGATGCATCATCATTTAATCATATCATCATTTCATCCATACATAATCATGTCATAATCATATAAGTATCATATAGACATCATATACACATCATAACATAGAAATTAAATGCATCAATCATAGGCATACATCATAAAAACACATAAACACATATGGATCACTAATCATCACTGCATCTCATATCATATAACCTCAAAATCATAATTCCAATTATACAATGATATTTAAATGTGTCAAATAGGTACATCATCAAAATGGTAGTGACTAATCAATGTCTCAACTAAATCGGAGTATACAAATGTCTCAAATATAGTAAACATCATCATAGAGCTATGTGGTGCTCCCCCCAGATGGTGTTGACCCTATACCTCCTATTGCACCTGATGGCCCTACACCTAGATCCCTATGAGATGACCTTGTAACACCATGTTGGTAGCCCTGGAATGGGTACAGACACTAGTGCACTGTGCATAACTCTCTTGACGCTCTAGAGGAATTGCCTCATAGTATCTCAACCTGTAGTACTCATCCTTCTTGGTAGAGTTTTGTACCTCCCTAAGGTAATCAATTGTACCTATTCCCTTGATTACTCTTTGTAATCACTTAGCCATGCCCTCTACCTGCTCAACCCATTGTCTCAAGGTATCTCTCTTTTTCATAAGAGTGGTAATCTATGCTTGTGCCTGCATCTATTCTTGGGCCTATGTTTGAAGTTGTCCCTCTATCTGTGCTAACTGACCCTGTAGTGTCTAAATTTTAGCTTGTAAAGTAGCTATCTGAGCCTATTTCTATTGAGAGGGTAACCCAATTTGCACATATTGTTGTGCTACAGTTACCAATGATCACCTCTTCTGAGGCACTCTAAATTATTGAACATCTATCACTAGCCCACCACCACCACCACCATCTCCATCACCCCCATCACCATCTCCACGTCCACCTCCACCATCTCTATCTCCATCTCTATCATCACTGCTCTCTCCCTCCTCATCATCAAGTCTCCTTAATGTCTCCTCCACTTGCATGCATGTGGTGTTGGCTTATCATCTAAAAATGGTACTAGCTCATCTGGACATGAAATCCATGGGAAGGGATGTGCAAAGAAGTACTGTGCATACTCCTCAAATATGGTTGCCTCTATAACCTTTGGATGATAATCCCCAATAATCACCTATGAACTCTGATACTCCTCCACTATTGCATCATAGGATAAGAAAGATCCCCACTCTGGTATATCCTATCATCATCGTGCATATAGAGCCATCCCCTAAGGCATGCCTTGTACCCTGCCATACTATCGCAACACTCTCCTAAGAAGAATCTCTCAATCACGAACATAGTCTTCCCTATCAGGTATCTAGATGAACATGCATAGGGCACCTCAATTTAATCCTCTGTCCACTACTCATAGTCCAAGTATGGCCACCATACAATTGTTTCCAAGTCATCCAAAACTCTCCTCTAGTACTCTATCTTGCTTAGCTTATGTTGGGAAATTGGGCCTATATATCCAAGCACATATGGTCTCCCAGTTGGTCACTGTCTCTCTACCACTGGACGAGTGACTGGTATATGCTCTCATGCCCATATCTGTAACAATGTAACCCTAGCTGAAAAATTGGCCCCTCTCAGATACACAACCCGGTGTAGATCATGGTACAAATGAGCAAGCATGCAGGATCCCCCAAGCATATTTGGTACCCTATGTGATCATAGTCTCCAAAATCCCACCCCATCCAATTGAGAGTCCCTTCAACCTATGGTTAGGATATATAAATCCTCCAATAAATCTAGTAAGCACACATGGAAATATCACATATGCATCGACCTTCTCTCACCATGGAATCTCATAGCCAAAAATTGGCTCATACTCGAACTCTCCAAAGTGCATCATTCACACCCTACTTAGTCAAATCATAAACAACTAACTCAACAACAACTAGAATCCTCAAAATATTGTACTTGTCCTCTGGTGACACCGTCATCTCGCCAGTGGGTAAGTGGAAGGTTTTGTGGTTGTTGTGCCACCTCTCTACTAAAGTGTTCAAAAGTACCCTATTAATCCTATGCCGGGGCATGTCTAGCAATGAATTCAATCCACATCATCTAATCACATTTAGATCAGCCTGATCTAAATATGGAATCAAATCCTAAGTCATCGGGAAGTGCTCTTGAATCTGTAGGAATGAAAAAGAATCCTATCATCATAACATATCGCAAATTAGTAAATCAATCAATCAACCTATCAATCTAATTAGCTTTGATGAGACTTTGATCAAATCTTGTGATCATCTATCGTTGAACCTTGCATATCATAAGGTCAATCATCATCAATCTATCATTGATCCTCACCTATCATGAGGTTAGTAATCATCATCCTATCATTGAATCTCACCTATCATGAGATCAATCATCATCTAATCTATCAACATCATCAAACATCATCAAATCAACTATTGATGCAATCACCAATCATCAAAATCAAGGAGTTTAATCTAAAATTCATCAAATATGGTCTAAATTTCATCAATGCGCTAGAAAAGTTCTTCAATGTGCTGAAAAATTCTATGCACTAAAAAAGTTCATCAATGCACTAGAACAAGGTTTCTATGTGCTAAATTACCATATGCACCATCAAATTTCACCAATGTGTCATTATGTTCTATCAATGTGCTAAAAGGATCTATGCACTACAACTTTGCATAGATGCACTAAATTTTGACTTTTATGCGTTAAAGACCCATATGCACTACAATCTTGATCTAATGTGCTAAATCTAAATATGCATGTGCTATTCTACTATATGCACTAAAATCTAGCATCAATGTGCTAAAATCCTAATCCTATGCACTAGACTACCAGATGTGCTAAAACAACCTATCGATGCACTACATCGGGTTCCCTATGCATTAAAATGTGAAAAGAAAAATTTAAACATGGAAAAAAATGTGGGAAAATGAAATTCAAAATCATGAGGGAGTTTTTTTGGGGTATGTATTAGAGGTCCATAGATGGTCAGGTAGTTGTGGCATGACATACGCTCAATGGGTTTGGATCATAATCACTATCATGCTTAAAAATTGCTCAATCACTCAATCACCCCAAATTTTAAAATTGCAAAAGCACAAATGAGGATAAATTACATTGTTTTAATCTTTTAATGGGTGATTAAGTGAGATATTTAATGGGGTTGATTTATTTTATTCTTCAAAAGGGATTTAATTAATCAATTCATCACCTCACAGGTTGAACATTAATTTTTGGGAGATAAATCATCTCTACAACATAAAATTTTAAAATCATTATCAAATCATCTGAAAATCATAATTTTTTTCAAAAAATCATTGATTTATCTCCTTAAGGGGCATATATACTTTATCACTCGAAAATCAACGTCTGGGGCATTGAAATTTTTTTGTCAGCATCACCAACAATTTTTCCTTTGAAGCAATGTGTAAATACATCACTTCAAATAGGGGAAAAATGTATACACCTAAAATTAGTCAAGATAATTAATTAAATACAAGATATTAAATTAATAAACCTTTTATTTCATCTACTTATAAATAAATTCTAGATTTATTTATATAGTTCATACTTTCTAATTCTTTCGTCTTAAATCATATTCCTCTAATTTTAATTAAATAAAAAATGTCAATAGTTTGTTTTATTTTATTAATATATTCTCACTAAATTTATATTCCCAATTTGAATTTAGTCACTTGTCTCCAACTTTTCTTCTTGTCACATCATCAAGTGTCTCAAGAATTTAATTATGTTTAATATTTAAATTGGAATTATCCTCAACCAATTTTGAAACAACCTTGGACACTTGGCTCTTCCATTTCATTTATTCTTCTAAAGACTTGGAAAAGTTCTCTTTTAAAGGGAAAATCCTCCATGATTCCCTCTAATTTCTTCATCCTCCACCGTTCATCTTTCCACCTGAAATCCTGACCGTTGGTTGCTACCACATCACAATATTCCTTGGAAATCTTATCAATACAACATCATTCTCCAACATTTGACATCCCATCTTGAGCAAGCTTACTCTGTAAAAATTGTATGAGAGAATTTAGAGTTTAAGCATAGAGAATTTAGATCACTTTAGCATTTAGTATTTAGAATTGTAGAATCATATCAAGCTTAGAATCATGGCTTAGTTTTGTAATTGCATCTTAGTCTCTTTAATTTCATCATATCATTGGCATCATAGCATTAATCCTCATTTTCATACAATAATATCATTATCATAGCATCATAAGCATTATCATAAAGCTTATCAAATCATGTAGGAATTAAAATTCTTGCATTTTGTAGCATTCATTCTCTAATTTGTCATTCTAGAAGTCATAGTGGAAGCAAAATCTGAGAACCATTATGATTCAAGGAATCCTTAGAGATAGGAAACAATGGAATGGTTTTAATGATTTATTGTGTTTTGAATTCGATTAATTTTGTTCTTCAATTCTCTTACATAATAGGTTTCATTGGGTTTGTGTGGTTTTATTATTCAGTTATTCACATTACACAACTCTCACACAATATAGTATTCATTCCTTGAATGAGAGCTACTACCTCATTTACATTTGTACCAAGAGGAACCACTACTTGTTGTAAGGTTGTTTGAAACATAGTGTGATAGTTTTGTGAATTTTAAATTAGTCCCATAGGGATATGTTTGCAAGAGAATTCTTAATTTTTTCAACAAGATCATACTCATTCCCACTACGCGAAGTTAAACGAGGAATACTAGGGAAAATGGGATTAATTAAAGGTAAGGTTGTCAAGGTTGGTTGCCTTGGTGTTAGATTGTTTCGAGTGTTGTGTGTATGATCAATAGTATTATTACTTGATTTCTACAAAAAAAAAAATCTTAGGTGGATAAAGAGTAAATTCAGCCTTGTTTTTAGGTTGTGGTTTGTGTGAAGGTGGGTAAAGGATGATTTGAGGTTGAATCATGTTATCTTCTCTTGGTTTTGGTTTCTCATAACAAGCCTTAGTGGATGAACCTTGTGAGATGAAATCCTCAAGGGATTCATCTAACATATCAAAGTCATTGCTACTGAAAGGATTGAGGGTTAGGTTAACTTGGGAAGAGAGATTTGACATAGTGAAATAACTATACTTTCTCCAAGTGGCTTAGGTGTTTGGTCTTGTTTGTGGTTTTGTTTTCTAATTTATCTCTAATGTAATCTAATCTAAATGTTGAAAATGAAAAGTGCAAAACTATAATTCTATCCACAATTGCAATGAATGTAAATGATGCTATTTCTAATGATTGCAATATAATAAAAGGTAGGAAAACTAAAACAAAAAATCAATAGCAACAAAAAAAAGCTTAAAAGTAGGAAATTTAATTCTGTAAAATGTAGTTCAAAATTTGGAATGGGACTGATTCACCCAAGGTGGCGAATGAGTCCCATTAGGGATTTATTTTAGGAATTTTCAGAATGTTTTAGTTTATTTTTTATGTTCTCTATGCTATATGATCTATAATATGAGATGCAAATGTAGATTTCTAATGTTTTTCAATGAAATTAAGTGTAAAAGTGAAAGCTAAATGAGCTTTTAGTAATGCAAAATTTGAAACCCTAGAATGTAAATTAACCAATGCAAATTCCAATGCATTGTTAATGTAAGACAAATCTAGGATAAATATGTACTCCAAATCATAATTATGATGTTCTAAATGTAGGTTCACCAAAATGAAAGGTGGAAAATTGGATGATTTCCCTCCTTTAGGGGATTAGGACCTAAAAGGGGAAATTTTCACTAACTTTCACCCAAGAACAAACCCTTGAGATCTCAATGCAAAAGGGAAAGATGTCTTACAAGAGGGTTGTCCTAGGGGTTGAATATGATCTAATGAGGGGTTCACCACCAAGTCTAAACTTGGAAAAGACTGTGAAATGCAAGATGATAGAAAAAACCCTAATTCAATGCAAAGACCTATGAAATGGCTTATAAATGCTAACAAATAGAAAAAAAAACAAAAAGATGAATAATCTGCACCTAGAAATCTAAAAGTGACTGATTGTAGCTTTGAAACACTAAATTCTTTTCCTTTTTGACCAAATAGGACTCATTCACCAACCTGGATGAATCATTCCTAGATCAGGGTTTCTATACAGGAGTCTATTTTGGGAAAAAATGTATTTGACTCTACAAATAGATCTGGAAAATAACTATAGTGGGACTCATTCACCACTCTTGGTGAATCAGTCACATTCCACTTTTTCAAGAATTGAAAGTTCTGATATGCACTTCAACAGCTACCCTTTCCTTCCAACTTGAGTTCTAGATCCAAAGTATGAAAATACCTACAAAATAAAATATAAACTTGATTTTCTAATGAGATGTTTTCCTTGGTCAAACCCCTAGTTTGGTAATTAAACCTTGATAGAAATGATGAATTGTGCATGAAAACCCTAACCTTAAGTGTGTCTAAGACTAAGAAATCTGAAACATGATGCAATCCTATTCTAATGTGTAAGAATATGATGCAAGAATGGAAATATAAATATTAATAACTAACTTGAGGAGATCCTAATCTCCCTAAATGATCTTTAATGATGCTTGTACCTTCCTTAGGATGAATTTAGAGTGATAATTGTTAGGGTTAGAAGGAAAATATCTAACAGTTAAATGAATATTTTATCAATAAAAAAGAGAAATAAAATACAGACAAAAATTATAGCAGAAACAAGACAAGATAGAGAATACGTGGTTCACCCAATTTGGGCTACATCCACAAAACTGCAACCACCCAATGAATTTATTACCCAGTGCAAAACTTATTATGATATCACGAATAATTAATTTTTTTCACATACTATAACTCCCATCCCAACCTCAGTGAGGATACATGAAGAGTGTATAGTATAGCATGATTAGTCACCACATACCAACAATAATGGAGGATGGAATCACTTAGGAAACAAGCCTTTAGGCTTGGCTAGATGGCTAGTTGCATCTCCCCAACTTAGAATCCATCATGATTCACCATAGAAAATGATGATCAACCCTCGACAATTCTAGATCTTGATTGAAAGTGAATTTGAAGACCTATAAAAACACTTTAATGCTACTGAAAGACTTCAAATTTTCTTGATTTTGAAACTTGAATGCTCTTGTGAAAGATTTCTTGAAGACTCCTAATGCTTGTCTCTTGAAAAATTCTTGCTCAAAACTGCTTAGATTGATAAAAATGACTTAGAAGCTTGCTTATATAGGCATTAACACCTAATTGACTATTATTTAGATCTCAAAGGTCGACATCTACCAAAATTTTGAATTGAAATGGTGAATTTCCCACTCAAAATTATAAGAGACCCCAAATGGGAATCATTCACCACCCTTGGAAAATGGGTACCACCTAAGGGGACTCATTCGTCCAAGCTGGCGAATGAGTCCCACCTTAGCTTTTTGAGGTGGGTTTTCATGATTTTCGGTGTTTTAAGTGATTTTATGGGATTTTTGGGTGAAATAAAGCCTTGAGATCCAAAATAATGGGTCTTAGCAGCCTATAAATGATTATTGTACAGGTTAAATAATGAAAGGGTGCTAAAATAGGTCCAAATTAAGTGTAAAATTTCCTCGCTTTCAAGAGTGTAAAATTTTGTACACTATAGAGGTAAAAATAACCTTATGATTATAATAAGCTAAATACCCTTCTTTGTTCTTGCTAACCACCTTAGCCATGCCAATATGTTTACTTTTAGGATCAATAATTATCTAATTTTTATAAAATGATGTATAAATATTTATTTCTTAAATTGATTGAAACTAGCTAACAAATGTTGGTATGATCATATAGACTTTAAGTCATTGTACAAGACTTATGCACGACCGAAGAATGGAGTGGACTTTAAGTGGACTTCAAGTGGTTGAAGTTAGAGCACCAGAAGTTTGGGTGCTAGAGATTTAGGTGTGCATAGTGCAATGATTTCCTTTAAATCTTTTTGTTAAATTTTTTGTTAAAAACTTTATGGCTCCACTCAAAGCATTTAATATGTTTTATGTCATGAACATCTATTAAGTTGGTTAGTTGTAATTTTACTTTAATAATTTTTCAATGGTGTTTTCCCACCATCTAGAAATTAGGATTTCTATAGTGATACAATATAAATATGTGTAACTACCAAATAAGGATATATTGTTATGATGTTATGATATGCTTTGAATATTGCTCAGTTATGTATCTATGTTACACTTTTATGATATGAATAAATAAATATGTCAGTCTCATTTTGAGTCAATAGTTTTTTGTAATGGAAGTACCATGAATGGATTTATTTTGAATATGTGAAAGTACCACATGTGATGTGAGCTAATCGTAGGAATGCCTAAGAGTTGGCTACTCGATGGATCTCATAGAGTAGATAAGTATTTCCCTTCTTAATACTATTACTTTCATTTTGTACATGATGAATTTGAATAAATGTTATTTGTGTCAAGCTCTATCATGTGTTCCTACAAGTCATAGTCTTAAGTTTGTAATCTTTAAGTTCTATTCATTTTGAAATTTTGTAGCACCTACTCTTGTTGTTAGGTACAAGTTGTTAAGTTTACTTTCTGCCAATAATTAGTCATTAGTTGTTAGTTGCCTTCATTTAAATTTCATACTTTAACTGCAAGTGTTAATTCTTAGGTAAAAATAACATGCTTTCTAGAATAAGAATTTGAATTATTTCTAGTTTAAACAATTTCATGCTTTCTAGTTTAATTTTTATTTAAAAACCATTTCAAAAATTTAGAAAATCATGCTAAGAGAGATACCCAAAATGATCCCTATTGCATACAACCTTTGAACACTACCTAGTCAATTAATATATTTTTAAAATAAAGTGTTAGTACCTTACAACATTCTTCCAGTGGTTATGGAGACATAGGGGCAAGGTATATTTCCATGCCAAAATAGTGGAATGTTTAGATGATCTTGGCAATCAAGTCATTCTACAAGGGATAACTAGGGAGGTCAAGATTCATCAGATCTTTGCAATGCAATTGTTAAGGGCTAAGAAGAAAGGATGCAAGCTCTTTGTTGTCAAGATGGAAAAGCTAGAAGAGTATAAGGGATCAATTTCATGAGAGAATCTTCATAACTTTGGATCACAGAACTTCCAAGAGATGAAAGATGGTGAAATAGAAGAAAATAGAATGTCACATATGGAGAGGTATCCTATATTGATAATTTTTTAAGAATAATATCCAAATGAATTACCTAGGCTACCATTAAAAAGAATATTTTTCTCAATAGATATAGTTCCAAGATCTGAACCTATTTCCAAGGTACCTTTAGAGCTAATGGAGCTTAAGGCACAACTAGATGAATTGTTGTCTAAAGGCTTGATAAGACTAAGTGTACCACCTTGGGGAGCACCAGTAATCTATGTGAAAAATAAGGATGGCACTTTTAATTTGTGCATAGATTATCACATGCTTAATAAAGCTATAATAAAGAATAAGTATCCATTTCCATGCATTGATGATCTATTTGATCAAATGAGGGGAGCTAGATTGTATTTTGTAAAATTGATCTAAGATCTCGATATCATCAGTTGAGATTTAGGGATGAAGACATCTTTAAGATTGCATTGAGAACTAGATATGGACAATACGAGTTTACAGTTCTACCCTTTGGTTTAACAAATTTTCTTACAATAGTTATGAACCTTATGAATAATTTATTTAGGGATTTCCTACATAATTTTTTCTTGGTTTTCCTAGGTGATATTTTGATTTACTCAAGGAATGAGGAGGAACATTGTAGACATTTAGAGATGGTTCTATAATGACTTAAAGAACATAAGTTGTATGGAATTCTCTCTAATTTTACCTTCTCTCAAAAGAGAGTACATTATCTTGGACATGTGATCTTGGTAGAAGGTATTTTAGTTGACACAACTAAGATTAAGGTAGTACTCGAATGGATAGTGCCCAGGAATGTATCTAAGGCAAGGAGCTTTATTGGTTTGGTAGGATACTATATAAAGTTTGTTACAAACTTCTCCAAGATAATATTTTTGATTACTTCTTTGCAAAAGAAAGGAAAGATGTTTGAATGGACAAAGAAGTGCTAAGTAGTTGTTGATCTACTCAAAGAAAATTTAACAACTGCACCAATTTTGAAATTACCAGATCTTGAAGGTGACATTACTATTATCATAGATGCATTAGGAGAGGGCTTAGGAGTTTTTTTAATGTAATAAGGGAGAGTAATTGCTTATGATTCAAGGAATTTGAAACACTATGAGGAAAATTATGCATCACATGATTTAGAGTTAGCAATTGTGGTTCACAAATTACAAATGTGGAGGAATTACTTGTTAGGGAAACTCTTTGAGATAAAAATTTATCATCATGGATTGAAGTATTTATTTACTCAACCAAATCTGAACACAAGATAGAGAAGGTCATTGGAATTAATAGTTGATTATGAATTCAATATCAGTTATATTAAAGGGAAAGAAAATTGGGTTGTTGATGCCTTGAGTCGAAGACATCATATTACTTTAATAGTGTCAATTCAAAATGACTTTAAAGGTCAAGTATTGCATATATGCAAAGAGGATGAGTACTATATGCAAGTTAAGAAACCATTCACTAGCAATCCATAAAATGGAAGGTATGAAGTTTTTTATTTTGAATTTAATGGATTAATTAGGTATAAGGGAGGAATGTATGTACTTAAATAAGAAGAGTTAAGAAACATGTTATGGAAAGAAGTTAATCAAGCACCATACTTTGGACACCCTAGAGTGATGAAAATTATGGTAGATGTAAAGCCATTATATTTTTGGAAAGGGATGAAAGGAGATGCTGCTAGATTTGTAGCCAGGTGTCTTGAATGTCAAAGGGTGAAAGTAGAGCATCATCATCTAGTAGGCTTGTTATACCCACATGACATACCAGAGAGAAAGTGGCAAATCAAAAGTATGGACTTTGTGCAAGGATTACCTATGTCAAGGAATAAGCACAATGTAATTCTTGTAGTTGTGGATAAGCTTACTCAGGTAGCACATTTTATAGCTAAGAATCTAACTGATGGAGCTCTTGTTATAGCAATGAAATTTGTGCAAGAAGTGTTTAGGCTACATGGAATTCATGAGAAGATAATTTTTGATAGAGATGCATTAGTCACTTCAAGGTTTTGGAAAACCTTGTTGGAATATGGCTTCTAGTGTTGTCATTGATGGCAACCAAAGTCATTATTCTAGTACACAGAGCAAAATTTGTTCATACCAGAAGGAAAAGTAGAGAACAGAGTATTACTAGCATAAAATATGAAGAACAAGGTATCTAGCTAGTGTGTTGATCTATACACTTCACTGGATCATCATTTTGAGTTGTCGATCCTTGGGATAGATTGTTAAGCATATATGTTATCCTATTGTTAAGTTTTTTGATGTTGCATTAATCAGTGTACAAGTTAGGAGATTCAGTATAATGATTTTCTATTTATTAACTCATTGGGGGATGACTTAATGAATGTAGCATGTTGCAAATGTATAAGGAATAATTGTTTAAATGTTCCTATGTTTGATAATTTTTGTTTTGGGTCCTAACTATGTTGTGGCCGATTCTGATGGGTGTGCATAATAAATTGCTCATGATCTGAGCTGACATGTGGAAAAACATTTTGTATTTTATTTGAAGTCGACATATAATATTTGAATTCTTGCTAGCAGATATATATGTATATATTTGCGAGTTCGGGTAATTCATTTTGATGTATGGGTGTGTTTATAGAGTAGAGAAAATGCATGTGCAAATATCAAAAGTTCAATTGAGTGAATTTTGCTTGTGCAGAAGAGGATTTTGTGAAGAAAACTAAGGAAAAGCAGAGCAAAGTGTAGAATCAGATAGAAGATCCACAATCTGATATATGAGCATCACCAGAATTGAAACCATGAATTTATAGATGCTATCTTCTTAGTTCAAACTTTTGATGTAATAAAAAATATATTGTAAGGTAGTGAGCCTTCCTTATTTTGAGAAGTGAGCTCTAGGAAGTGTGTCTGAATGCATGTGCATTCCACTTTTATTCATACTTTTAATGGACTATAAATTGTGGATTAATCTCCACCATGGTTTTTCCCCTAAAGGGGGTTTCCATGTAAAAATTTTGGTGTTATGGTGTTCTGATTGTTTCTTTCATGTGATTTCATCTTCACTTTTTTTAAAATGTTATAGATGATTTAAGATCTGGATTGAAATTTAAAATTTTTCTTAACACTAATTCACCCCCCCTCTTAGTGTTCCTTGAGTCCAAAAATTGGTATAAGAGAAAGGTTCCTCTATAGAAAGTATAACAACTTGAGGTTGATATTATATTGCAATCGACTCTGGTGGTCTTCAACAATAGCTTATGGTGGCACTTGATGATTTTGATCAGTCTAAAGTAGAAGTCATGGAATTAAAAGAAAATATTGTGGATGCTGAAAAATTCATTCAATCATTGAAGGATAAAATCAATGAGTTAAGAGAAAAGAGGAAGGAACTATGTGGTTAGCTGAAGCAAAAAGAAAACAAAATCTTGGAAGATGTTCACCTGAATCAAACCCTAAAAAAAAACTAAATAATGTGAAAAACTTGCTAGGAACAATGCTACTCTAAAGCTTGAGATGGAATCTGTGGCGATGAAGATAACTAAGGAGATTGAAAAAAGGAAGAAAAATCTGGAGAATCTAGCCCAATCCTTAAAAGAAAAATATAAAGAATGTAGTAGATTTAATAGTGGATTCATTCAACTATAGATTGAACTACAACAATCCAAAAATAATGAACAAGAGCTTGAAAAATAGATAGTTATTCTTAGAGATGAACTCACTACTGGAAATGATTACAAGGAGAAGTTTAGGATCAGTTCTTCTAAGCTTAATCAGCTGACTAAAGTAAAGAAGGATGCAAATGATAAGCGAGGTCTTGGCTATGAGAAAGGAGAAAGCTCTAGATCTAGACATAAGGATTCTAGACAAAGAAATCAAATGAAAAAAGGTAGAAAGTATCTAATAAGACAACCCAATGCTCATAATTTTAATGGCTATTGCTTTTCATGTAATAAATTTGGTCATATGGCTTCTCAGTGTAGAAGAAAAGAAAATTCAAGTAGTCCATCATTTCTTGGTCAATGTTTTAGGTGCAATAAGTTTGGTCATAAGTCAATTGAATGTGAAATTATGTATGTCAGTGTAAGGAATGTTAAATGCTATACCTGTCAAAAATTTGGGCATATTTCTAATCAATGCAGATTAAGAGGAAATCAATGGCATGAATGGTCTAGATAAATAAATTTGGTGTGTTACAATTGCAATAGATTTGGTCACATTGCAAGATTTTGCAAGAACAAAAACACAGATAGAAGAGGTTGAGTATACGAAGGAAGAATTTCATAAAAAGATGATAAAGGAAAAGGAAAAGTGACTGTGGAAGAAATAAGAGATCAAATGAAGAAAACATGGATAAAGAAGAGTGAATCTAATCAAGGAAATAAGCCCATACCAGAAGCAGCCTCTGGTAATCCCTCTGGAGATTGATCTCAGGCCATTGGCCCAGGGGGAGTTTTTCAAGGAAAATCCTTTGTCCCCTTGTCCATAGTTGGCACTAGAATACAGGAAATTGTTAGTAGTTCTATTATTAATCTACAAATGTATCTATGATCACTTGTGCAAAAATTTGAAATCTAAAAGTTTCGCAGATTATTTCTTCTCCTACTATCTAAGAAAACAGAGTAATTGGAACTCCTAGGGAAAAAAATTTAATGTAGTAAAAAGGTTAGGTGCACAAGTTATAAAAGGGTATTTGGAACCCTAATTTGTCACCTTGTGTTGATAAAGAATAGAAGAAGATCCTTTGCAACAAAATTTTGAAGGAGTCAAGTCAATTCAGCAGCAAATTCATTAGGTATTTCAGTTGTTTGTAAAATTCTCAGTAAATTCAATGCTCTGTAAAACTTGTTCAGTATGAAAAATACAATGAAGCAAATCAAAGGAGCAATGAATTTAGATGAACATAGCAGTAAAAATAATAGGGACATGATAAATATGTTGTAGGCCAATGAATTGAAGTGGCTTGAAGGTGTGAAACATAGAAGTTTGGACATTTGGAATGATTTTCCTTATTTTGAAAACTTAGAAGTTGCTAGGTTTATCCTGAACATATTGAATGATGACATTCTAACTTTGGATAAACCCTATCTCATTTTGAAAGAAGTGATTAGGAATCTAACTATATTATGCAATGTTGGGGATATATTGAAAAAGAAGTTGATTTGGAACAAGGAAGTCAAAACCCTAACCGACGTAACATGAGATCAAAGGGCACTGATAATTTTGACAATCAAAGATCTGATAACAAGGTACATTGTTAATGAAATCTCATGTAAAATATTCTTTAGAAATAGGGAAGGTGCAACCTTGGCAAGCACAATTTACATCTCTCATAAAATGATAATTGAGGATCAATAATTTGACCTATGCAGTTTGCTAAAAGATCAATTGATGGAAGATGTGCAACTAACAATGGAAGCAGATTACCCCTTCAAGTTTTGTACTTTGTTCATATGTATCATGATGTATTTTCTAAATTACTTACCTCAGAATAATAATGTGGTATGGAAGGAGAATGAACTGGTTTGTAAGAAATTTTTTAAACATTCTAATACTTTGGAAAATTGTGAGCAAGAATATGAAAATTTCTTTAAAGAGTTGCTAGGGAAGTTTGGAGAAACTAGCATTTCCATTCTAGTAAAAGCACTTGAAGTTGGATCAACTTCCAGTGAAATGGAGAGGAAGCAGAAAAGAGAAACAGAGTTTGCTGATGACACTCCTCTAGCACTCAAGTCTCCAAAATTTGAAGAAAAAGGTAAAGAACAAATAATTATGTATATACCAGATGAAGATTATGATGAGTACACTCCAAGGGATAATCTAGAATCAGTTGAACTAGATGTAATAATGGCAGAGGGAATTGAAGAAGAAGGTGCTTTATTTAAAACAAAGATAATGAAGATCATTAAGGAGAAAGATGGGATTTAGAATATTGTTGACATTTGGTTAGATAGACCGTCATATGAGCAAGACCTAATTGAGAGCAGTCTAGGCAGTTATTTTGCGCATAGTCACATTGGATTGGCAATTTTGTAGAATGTGCTTCTTGAAGAGATGATTGAATGTATTAGGGAGACTATGGCCTCTAAGTCTCAGGATAGGAAAGAGGAAGAAATAATTCTACATTTGAAAGAGCAGTTCAGGCTATCTCTTACCAAATTAAAAAGGAAAATGGATGTGTTGAGGCAATGCATTAACTTAGCCAATAACATATACAACTATTGTTTGTTGGCATATGGCTTCCAATGTTGTCATTGATGAAAATTGAAGTCATCTCCATGGTTTGTAGATCAATATCTAGTCATACTAGCAGATAAAGTGAAATACTATGTGTTGCTGGAAAAATACTTGCAGAATAGGGTATCCGGTTAGACAGCTTCATCGGATCATCATTTTGTGTTGTGGATCCCCAGGATTTCTTATTGAGCATGTGGATTATCTTATTATTGAGTGTTGTGGTGTTGCACTAGTTGTAGTATAATCTTGGAGGTCTAGTAGGATATTTTCTATTTATTTGCTTGTTGTAGCTGACTTAATGAATGTCACATGTTGTGGATGTGTAAAGTGATATTATTTAAAATATTTTTATGTTCAAATATTTAATTATGGGTCTCAACTATGGTCCAGCCAACTTGTTTGGGTATGCATCAAAATTGTTCATGATTTGGGCCGACAAGTTGCAAATATTCTTAAGTTTTCTTGACCTAACTTGTAGTAATTAAATCCTTAGTCAAGATATATATATAGGAGTATGTGCAAGATCATGATGGGCCGAAAAGTGGCGATATTATGGGTATGTGTAGGGCATGTGGATGATGATTTTTTTTACCCAAAATTGATGAAATGAAAAGGGTTTTTAAAGGAGATTCTCAACTTTCCACCAATATAAATTATGCTTTACTTTGAATTTAATAAATAATTATTATTTATTTTCTATTTGAATTACGACTAAAGCCATGATCAATAGGCTGGTTGAAAAACATATATAGCTTTTAAATGGTATCACATTTTTTTAATTTGGAACATGTGTCACATTCTATGCTTTGCATACTATAGGATTAAAAATAAATAAAAAAATTCATGAAGTTTTGACCAAGTTAAGGTAGTCAAACATACAATTTTTTATATTTTTTAAAAGTTGTAGTAAAAAATTCATAATTAATTATTTACTTGGAAAAAAATTACAAAAAAATATGCATCACATCAGGACATGAGTCCTCTACTTATATCTAAAATATTATAAAAAAATATTATCATTTTACAGTTGTTAGGGTGGTTAGAAAGACACCTACTTATTTTTTCCCTAAAATTTAAGTACTACTGCATTGAAATTTCAAATTTTTACCAAATAGCTTTTTAAAAAATAAAATAAACCTAGTAGTTTAGAAACTACATTCAATTTGTTATAGATTCTATTCTTACATATTTTTGAAATAATATAGATAACGTATTCAAATTTTTATGTCAAGTTGCCTAACTTTGATTTTTCTGAATTTTTTGCCACTTAAAGGCCTGTTTTTTCCATGATGATCCTACACATACTCATAGGTGATGAATTATATCATTTTAAAGAAAGAAGAATGTGTATTGATGTATGTTGGAAATATATAAATAATGTTAGAGTGATATCATGCATAGTTTCACTTGTGCATAAATATTTTTGTGGTGCAAACTTGAGGAGAGTAGAGCAAAAGTTTAGTATCAGTCAGAAGGATAGAAGATCATCATCAGAGCCTAACCGGAATTGTAATCAAGAATTTGTAGTTTCTATTCCTTTAGTTCATTCTCTTTTGGATCTATTCCAAATCATTGTAGGGCAGTGAGCCCATCCATTTTGAGCAGTGAGGTCTAGGCAGTGAGCCTAAATGCAAGTGCATTCCCATTTTGTAATATTTTTTTTGGGTATACTCAGAGCTTATTGTGGATTGGCCATCCATCGTGGTTTTTCCCCTAATAGGGTTTCCACGTAAAAATACTTGTGTTATGGTTGTATGGTTTCTTGATTTCTATTTCTATATATTACTTTTGATTAAATGTTCTAAGTGGATTAAAGATCAGAATAATAAGGTTAATTTTTGCAAAAAATTGATCCCCTCCCTCTTAGTGTTGCTTGTTTCCAAAATTGGTGTCAGAGCTAGTTCCTCAAAATAATTCTAACAGCTTGGGGAGATCTTGGAAAGTGTTCTCAATGGATACAAGAAGTCTTCAATGGCAACTCATGGTGGCCTTCGATGATCTTGACTAGTCAAAATCTAAGAACTGGGAACTACAACAAAATATTGAGAATGCAGAAGAAATGGGAGAAGAACCCCTCTGTAGAAGGAAATGGCTCCACACCAAATGCCACTTCTAGTAATACCTCAAGAAATTAATTTTAGGTCTCTGGCATAGGGGGAGTTGTCAAGAAAAACTACTAAAGCCCCTAGAAGTGATTGGTACTAGAATTCAAATGAGTCTAGTAGGTAAATTGGTACTTTTCAGATGTTGTGAAATGAATCAAATGAATTAGTGAAGAATATTGGAGATCTACATAACAATTATCTATCTTGGAACATAAAAAATGGGAATTCGGTTGAGTTAGGGAAAGGGCATTTATTGAAAAATAAAGGAGTTAAATTCATGGACAATAAAAGAATGACTTCCACCCTCATTTGTCATATTGCATTCAAAAGAAAGAGGTTTGGAGAGCTCTAAAGTGATCATTGCCAAATTGAGAGAGAATTCCTACCATAATAGTGGAATAGTACAAAGACACTATATGCTTCATGGTAGACATTGACCAGTGTCTTAGCTCTCAAAAATGTAGGCAAGATACCTCTAGAGGTTTCCAATCTCTAGATACGTTTTAGGGTAATAGAAAAGGCCAAATGAGTTGAAACTTCTACTCTTCAAGTGCTGCCAGACCTAGAAAGGTATACCTATAACAATGAGGCAAACTTGATAAATGTTTATTTCCTAAAACAATTTACCCACACTGGCAAACATGAGTGGATAAATGAGTTTAAATTTGGTATAAATTGTATAAGTAATATCAAGGCAAAAATCAAATATGTTAATATGTAAAGATGAATGAAATGAAACAGTGAAATAATAGAGACTAGTGCCTTATTGGGTATAAAGAGTCAAATGAAAATCTGAAATGAGTAACTTCTCTCTGGCAGAAATTCAAATTGCTTGGCATATAGGTTTTAAGTTTACAACTGGTATAAACATGCAGGAATATGACTACTGAGTTCTTCTTAATGATCCAAATGAGATTCCATAATTACTATGATTGTTTTAAAGGATTTAATCTTTCCTTGAAAGACCCAATTAATCCAACCATATAGTTACAACAAATGTGCACTGATAAACTGAAAAATATCCTTGATATTATTAGTTTAAACAATTAGAAAATATCAACTTTGGAGACAACTTTAGTAATACTTTTAATTATCACAACAAACAACTAAAACCAGAAAATTTCCACCAAATCAAATATTCAATTGAAATCTCCATTGTTTTTTACATGCATCATAGCCTCAAAATTCAACATTCTGATCTATTGTATTTTCTTTTTACTCTCTGCTCCCTCTTTCGCTATCAAATAAAGTCACGTCCCTTCACATTCACATCCTGATAGTTATTTCATTCAAGCCTTTTCAAATGTTCACCAGACATCTGCTATGATGTCCTACAATCACACCGACACTCCAAGTCTCCCTAACTGTCAATAGATTATACATCACTAGGTAGTCCTGTAATCTCATTGATGTGTTGAGTCTCACCGATAGCTATCTATATCTTCACTTCTATCGCCAATTTGTCTTGTAATTATACCAATGTCTTGAGTCTCCCCAAAGTTTTATCCTTTTGGTCTTAAGTATCCTTGTGACTTTCAGAATTGGAAAAAATTCCTTCGAATACTCAAGTCTTACTGAGATGCTCCCTTCAGTTTGCTTTTTGATTGCTGAAACAAAATGTTTCCTATTGATGAAACTTTATTCGGCATGACCCTTTGTATATCTCCCCACTGAAGCCAGTCTCACCAATGAATGCTCCCTCCAAACATTTCGCTAAGGCTATACAATCTTTTCATTGTAACATAGGGGGTCGGCAGGACTCCATGACTTCATACTGATAACAACAATAGAATCCACTCTTGCTTTTTTAGCGAAACCAAATGGATGCTCTGAGACTTCACACCAATTGCTCCTATCTCACTAAACTTTCACTTTTGTACTTCATCGGTATGACATACAAATGCTCACTATGACTAATCCTGATGATTGTTTTCTTGCCAATATGTCTCTATATCTTCGATCGGTAAGACACAAATAGACTCAATATCACTCATTCCAATGAACTTTATCTTGCTGATATGATCTTTCTTTTGCTGAGACTCTGAATTGTGTCTACTTTATGTGTATTACCACATGAAATCATATCAGTATAACATTCCCGATCTCTTGCCAACAGACTGTAAAAAGATATATATTAGTATAAAATGCAGTATGGATCGGGGAGACACTCACCATCTCTTGCCGATATGATTTATACTTTCAAATGCTTAGGAACAAGTGAATTCTAGGGGACCAAATGATGAAAACCAACTAATGCATGGGAAAAATATTACGCAAAGTGGATTTATGAGCTTATGGCATAGAAATTTTTGGAAAACCATTAATATAAATAACTATGAAAATTTTCAAAATTTTATAGTTCTAACAGTGGCTCCATCTGGGGATGAATGATTGTGAGATCATTGCAAGGATCCAGATTTCTAGTTGAGTAGACCATACTTTCAAAGTGATGGACCAATGAGTAGGATGAAATGAATGAAAATGGAGATGAACAAGACCCTAAACTACTATACATGGAAAGATTTATTTTGAAACAAGGAATCTCAGGATTGTCCATGTAGTGGAAATTCATGTTCCTTATATTTCCTAAACTACTATGCATGGAAAATAAATTTTTTGAGAGGATTGTCAAGAGTTTTCCATGCACTGGAAACTCTTAATCCTTTGTATTCCCTTTTTTAAGAGAAGAAATGCTTCAAAAATTTCCCATGTACATGAAACTCTTGTTCTTCACTAGTCATATTTTGTAAATAATATGAATCTTCACCTTTCTTTCCAACAACAACAAAGGGTGCCAACCAAAAAGCTTCAAATTTTCCATGTTTTCCCTTCTCCTAACATCTTGCATTCCACATTAACACCAAATAATTTTCTTTGAATTTTCTATTGTTTTCTCTTCTATCAAATAAATACTTCAATTGTGCATGCAACTTCACATTTTGGTTTTGAGCTACTCTTCTTATCTCATCAAGCTCTACCAGTTGTTCCATTCTATCCTCCATTGGTTCAGGAATGTCTATATCTTCTTGAAGGATAAATTTGTAAACTAGTAACAAATTTTTTAAAGGAACCCTAGCTTGTGTTCCATACACTAATTCAAATGAGGATATCCCAATTTCCTTTTTCACGATTATCCTATCAGCCCATACAACTAACCTCAATTTTGAATCCCAAGCCTTTTTATTCCCACCTAACATTCTCTTTATGACTTTCAAAAGACTCTTGTTGTTGGACTCTACTTGACCATTAGTTTGTGGATGGTAAGGAGCTGCATAAGAAACAGTAATACCATATGTAGTGCAAAAATATTTAAACTCATCAGATCTAAAACACATCCCACTATCAGTAATCAATCTTAATGGTGTACCAATTCTGGTAACAATGTTATCCATTAAAAAATTGATCACAACTTTACTTGTTGCCTACTTGGTTGGGACCTTCTGCACCCATTTAGTGAAATAATCAGTAGCTACTAGTATCTATTTATGCCCTCCACTTGATTTTTCTTGTATCTCACCAATAAAAATCAATACCCCACTGATGAAAAGGGGCTTCAACTAGAAAAGGTTTGAGTGGTAAAGCTCCTTGATACTTCATTTTACTTGAGAAATTTTGGCATGCTTCACACCTTCTTACATATGAAAAGGAATCATTAAAAAATTTTGGCTAGTAATAACCTGCTCTGAGAATCTTGTGTGTAGTCTTTGCAGAATAATGGCCTCCATAGACCCCTTCATGCATTTCTCTTATAACATGCTTGGCTTGAAACTCATCTAGGCACAACAACATCATGTCCCTATTTTTCCAAAAAAAATCACCTTCCATGAACACATATTTGGACACTTGTAACTTCAAGGTTCTTCTTTGATTATCACTTAATCCTTTAGGGCACTTCATGTATCTAAGGTAATACATAATGTCTGTAGACCAAGGAGTATGGTCAATACTTGCAATTGCATTTCCTTCATCTTCTACATTACAGATTCAATTTGCTTCAATATTTGTTTCTGCCATTAGCTTGGTGAAACCCTAACCTCTCACTAATTTAGTAATTTGTGTTTCCATATTGAATTCTTGAATCTTGTTAATCCATCTGCATCTCTTCCCAGTTACCTCTGACTATGTCAAAATATCTTTAATAGTTGCATGTGGGACATAAGAAATCACCTTAGCTCCAACAAGATATGGTCTAAAACTTTTATGGATTTCACCAATGCAAATGCTTGTTTCTCCATTATATCATATTTCAATTCTGACCCCTGCAGTGACTTACTAAAGAAAGATACAGGCTACTCATGACCTTCCTCATTCTTCTGTAACATAATAGAAACAATAGTGTGCATTGAAGCAAATGAAAATATCTAAGAGGGTTTTGTAAAATTAGAGATTTAAGGATAGGAGCTTCCTTGATAGCCCTTTTGATAGATATGAAAGCTTCCAACTCCTCTACAGTCCATTCTATCTTTTGTCCCTTAACATCTTTGATATGGGCTTAACAATCTCAGGAAAATTAGATACAAATCTCATAACAAAATTGATCTTTCCAAAAAATTATTGAATAGCTTTGACATTCTTAGGAATAGGAATTTAATCTATAACCTCAACCCTCTCATGATCTATTCTAATTCCTTCCTTTGACACAATATTTCCTAATAGTCTTCCTTCTGTGACTACAAAATGACATTTTTTAGGATTCAGACTGATAGCATACTCCAAAGCCTTGATAAATGTTTTTTCAAGATGTTCTATATGATCTTTAGCCCTTTTTAAATAAGC
The DNA here is from genome assembly GCA_007258455.2 of Sequoia sempervirens. Taxonomy (NCBI): domain Eukaryota; kingdom Viridiplantae; phylum Streptophyta; class Pinopsida; order Cupressales; family Cupressaceae; genus Sequoia; species Sequoia sempervirens. The sequence goes on along the minus strand of VDFB02271358.1, from coordinate 74,020,007 downwards.
AGTAAGGTCATCTTGATACACAACCATGATAGCAATAATCAAATCTACAAATGCTACGTCCATAGCTCTTTGAAAGGTTGCACCTGCATTTGTGAGACCAAATGGCATTATCATATACACGTATGTTCCCCATGGGGTTGTAAAAGTTGTCTTGTACTACTTAGATTATTTAACTTTGACCTGATTATAACCAGAGAACCCACCCATCGTAGATAACAGCTCACACCATGTAACTTTGTGTAATATAGCTTCCATATTAGGTAGAGGATAATTATCCTTGAGAGACGCCATGTTTAAATTTTTGAAGTTTGCACATAATCTGATACCCCTGTTCTTCTTCCTCGCAAGAACCAAGTTTGAAAGCAATGTTGAATGCCTGATAGGTTTGATAATACCCCCATCTCCAAGCTTTACCAATTCCTCCTGCATTATTGGTTCCAATGTTGTGTTAATAGGTCTTTTTCTTTGCCTAAATGACTTTGCATTTGGATTCAATGGGATTTCATGTTGAAAAAAATCTTCCTTGTACACTTTGAGATGTTAATAAGACCATGCAAACACATGTTTATATTTTCTCAATAATGTAATGAACATTCTTTCAATTGTCGGGCTTATTTTCTTTCCAATGTATAACTTTTTTGGTGCTAGTTCAGTCCCTAAATTAACCTCTTCAATGTCCTCTCCTTTGACTAGTATCTATTTCATGAGGGACTGATCATTTCCATCATACACCCTCTCCAATGCTACTAGTCTTTTGGGAAGCTTATTACTTTTAAGCTGCAAGACCTCTTTTCCAAACACTATTTACTTTCCATCTGCTTCTTCTACAAAAGCATTAAAATTGATTTCTTGAGCTTCATATTGATCTATACAGTGAAATAACTTCAAAAGGTTAGCATCATCATTAAAAACCTGCCAACTATATATATTTTCAGGTACAACAGATCTTATTTTGAACTCAATTTGAGACACTCCAGCCAATGTGATGTCATCTCTTCTTAGTGCCACATTGGCTAAAAAGTCTACCATTATTTTTTTTGACCTATCAATCCACTCAATGGAGAAAGCATCAAACAATTCAATTTTATCCCATACAACATTCATGTATTGCTTTAGCCTCTTGTGTTTTGCTGCATATTTTGACTTAACTTGAGAAAAAACTAGCTCAAAATCCCCTAGCATAGCTAGCAACTTGATCTTATGTTTTACAACCATATTCAAACCTGTTAACAAAGCTTCATATTCTACCATGTTGATTGTACATTCAAATTCCAGAAAGAATGAATATTTAAATGTAACTCCTTTAGGTGAAACAAATACTACTCCAACTCCATTACCTTCATGGCTACATGCTCCATCGAAGTACATTTTCCACACACCATCATAGTTTTTTGCAACATGTTTATCAATTGAATCACCATTGACTAATTTTGGCTGGGTTGGTTCTATCTTAAAATTCCCAAGATCCACATCACAAAAGAAATTGATTTGGTCTAGAGGAACACAATCTACAATTGGGTTCATCCTCAGCTCCCTATACAACTTAACTTCTTGATCGTTCACTGGAATTGTTGCATAAGATAAATCAAATTGGGTGTTTCCCCCAACTAATGTCATCCATTTTCTTGATAGAAGCATCCCAAATTGATGAGGAGTATCAATTATAGTTATATCTATACTATAAGCCATACGAGGATAAGCAACTAATTTTATTTCAACATCTTTCATAACACCTAGTATTGGAACATGCCTACTATCCATTGCATAGCACTTCCCTTCATTAGTATCTACCCACATGCCTAGCTATTTCATAACTCCCACTGGCATGATATTGATAGCAGCACCAGAGTCTATCATGCAATTCCTCAATAGTTTGTTGTTTACAAGCAGTGTGGTGAAAAAAGGTTCAACTTGTGGGGAACTTACCAATACATCATTTAAGCATACTTCAGGGACACTCACTTTCGCTTGTTTATTAAATTCTTTAGTGGCAATTTGATTTTCAGAATTTACACTTTTCTTTTTTCCATTTGATATCAATTGTATTGCACTATCTCTATATTCCTTAATTCTCATCATCTCAAGCAGTGGAATAGACATTTTTACCTAAGATAAAGCCTAAGAAAAGTCAAATGAAGAACCTTCTGCCTTAATCATTTTCTTTTGTTCTATTGTTTCTCCTTTGAACTCTTCCTTTTGGACAGTCTTCTGCTCTTCTTTATATGATTCTCTGTTCTCCTTCTTCTGGGAAGGTATCCGTTCATTCTCATTATGACATTCATCTTTTTTTTTCTTCAAAACTCCTCGCATCTTTTCTTTCATAAATATACCCCTGGGAACATTTTCCTTGTCATTCACTATCTTTTTTCTCAACCAGTACTTGTTCTTTGCTTTTTCAACTGTAGCAATGGTTAACCTCCTTATTTCCTCTTCAGTAGGTCTTCTTATATTGCATTTTTTAGGTACCTCAATAGAGTGATCTTCTACATAACTATCTTTAGAATCAGACAAAAACTTGTTGTTCAGCCATGTGGACATTACACCTCTGATTCGAAACAGACCTCATCTTCTGAAGATAAAAATCCATCCTCATTAGGGTGAAGAGTACTTGAAGTCAAATACATTGTGTGATCCTCTCCGCTGTCACCAACTAGCATTCCTTTTTCTTTCATTTCTTGAGCTACAACACAATAATCTGAGGAATGTGGCTTATCACAAGTTTTGTACCAAAGATTATTATTTACCATATATGCACCCTTCTTCCTTAATGGATTAGGTGTTTCCTTGTTCCTAGGTCTATCAATTACAGGTTTTCCATCTTTCCAATTTGTATTATTAAGGCATATCATGTAACCTAGGCCTCTCACTTTTGTACATGTTCTCCTATTTGTACTAATAATTATTTACTTGTTGAGGAGCCCTAGGATTATCTCTCCTGCTAATCATCCCAATAGCCATCCTATTATTTTCAATAGTTAATGCTATCTTTTGGGCTTTAGGTAAATCTCTTGGAAACCTATTTCTTAGTTCATACCCTATTTTTGGATCGAATGCCTTCAAATAGACACTTAATGTTATAGAGTCTGGAAACTTTGACCCTAGTGGTATCTTATTTTGCAATTTGTTGAGTCTCTAGTTAAAATCATAAATTGAATCATTCTTATTTCTTTGAATTCCCACTAATTCATGAAAATCAACATCTGGTGCACATAGGTTTCCATACTATTCTAGAAATTGATCTTGAAATTCTTGGATAGAATCAACAAAAGTTGTTGGCAAGCTATTGAACCAATCCCTAGCTTCTTCGGTGAGTGACATCATGAAAAACCTCATATGTAAGTCTTCATATGCTATATCCAAGTCCTGGATAAAAGCATTAAAATTCCTCAAATGATCTTTAGTAGTAATTGCACTGCTCCTTGTAAACTTAGGAACAAGACTCCTCCAATTGCTATCCATAGGGTAAGGGTATAATTGAAACCCTTTCAAATCAAATTGTCTGATCATTGGTGTGTATTGCTGAGGGGGAGGATTATGCACATGTTGATACTAGTACATTGGATTGTTTTATTATGCATGAAGATATGGCACATGTTGTTGACCATGAGATAGTTGTGCATTTGTATATTGTGTTGTAGTATATGGTGGATGGTTTGGCTGCTTGTATTGATTTCCAATCTGATTCTGAGGAACCTTTGGCTGATATGAAGGCCCTGTATAATTGTTCCCTTGCTTATGAGGTGGTATATACTTTGGAAGATTAGCTTTCTAAGCCTTAATTTTAGCTTCCTACAATTTCAAGTCTTGGATTGCTTTTATCATTTGGATCTTTTCTTGTTCAACTTTTTCTCTTTCTACCTCTTGTTTATGAAACTCTAATTGTGCTTCTACTTCTTCACGAGTTGAAAACTCATAAATTTCTCGAGGAATTATGTGATCACTAGGCTCATCTTGATTACCTTCCATTATTTGATCATATTCCTGTTGATATTTGATTTGTTCAACTTCGAGTTTAGCATAGAACTCTGCCTGTTTTTGGGGATTATAAAAAGGATTTTTTTATTCTTCAAGGGTACAAGGTTCTACACTTTAATTATCGCTCCATGTATCATAACAGTCATATGTCTCACAAGGTGGTCTTGATTCTTTTTCTTTCTTCATTATGCACATGTCATCCTCTTTCTTCTTACCCTTTTTATCCTTATCACCCTTATGTGTCCACTTATTGTTACCAGCAGGACCTCCAGCAGGATCTCCTTTGTATTGGGTTCATGCCTATGGGTTATGAAGTAGATGACAACATTCTAAGAATGTATACAAAACACCTATTGAACTCACCGCTAGATCAAGAAGAAGAAAGGTTTGGTACATATGCAGAGAAAAGTATGTAGGTACATCTTGATCTAAAAAATCCCATGATAGCTAGAAGGGTAAGAAAAGAGATAAAATCCTTTGCAGAGAGTATGGGTCTTCCTTTGGAAAAACTGAAAGAAATAAGAAGGAAAAGAGATGAAGCTGAAGAAGCTAAGAATAAAGATAAGGTAGAATCAGCTAGTCTAGGAACATCTTCTATTAATATTAGATCTACCAAGAGTTCCCCTGCAACTTAGTCAAATCAAGCCAAAGCCTCCAAAAAAAGGAAAAAGAATAAAAGGACAAGATCTTACAAAGTTGTGTCTGTAGATGAAGACGAAGAAGCTAATTCAAAAGAAGTAGTAAGGGGGATAAAGGCTATTGGTACACAAGCTGTCAAATTGAATAAGAGAAAATATTCTAGCAAAGGTGAAGAAGAAAAGAAAAAGTAAAAAGTTGACAAGCTCAGTATGTTTGTTCAGGAAGTTAATAATGCAGTGGTAAAAGATGGAAATATCAAGCCACTTTGTGTTTGGTATGAGACCTTTGATGAATATGGTAAGATAATTCTTGAAGAAGCAACAATAATGCATATGATTTTTTTTAGTAAAGCTCTTGTTGAAATCATGCTTGGTTTGCCTACAATCTTGTATAATGCTTCAAAGTCTAGGAGGTCGAGTGCCTTATCAAAAGAAGTAAATCTCAGGAAAATATTCCTAGCCAATTAGTGCCCAAAAATATCAGTTGAAGAAATGGATTTATTCCTTGAAAAGGCTAAAGGGGAATTTAAGAGAAAAATAATAATAAATAAACTCATGATTGGTGAAACTGGCACCGTTGTTAGTGAAACTAAGGTAATCTTGGAAGAATTTTTGTTAAGGAATAAGATTAACATTGAGGAAATCAATACTGAATATGTTCAAGGAAATGAGGAAGTGAATGCAGAGGTAAATAAATTAGAAGAAGAGAACATGAATGTGTCTAACCCTCTAGAATTTGAGGATATTCTGACTTCTCCTAATGTGGAAAATACAGAGACATAGGTGGTAACTAAGGTCCCTGTTGAGGTGGTAGTTGAGGAAAAATAGGTGCATATTGAACAAGTTGAAATTCCTAAAGTCAATCCTGAAGCAGAATTCAAGGGTGAAAAAGAAAAGGATCAAGAAATCAAAATAGAGAAGGTGAAGGAATCTCTATTGGAGCAACAGGATGAGTCAGATCCTGAGTTGGATGAAAATCAATTAACCTATCTACTTTGTCTCCAATTCAGATGTTGAAGGTCGCTAAAATTTCTCAAGCCAAAGCAAATGAGAAGATACTAAAATCTCACTTAGAGGATAGTGAATTGCTAAAACTTGCATCTAGATTTTTACATAAATTGATGCCTAATTATGATATCGACCCATTAGGTTCCTCCTCTGATGAGTTGAAGAAGCTAATAAACTCTATTGATTCTCATTTTGAATCTTTTGAGAAATCAACTTTAGTTAAAGTGAAAAAGGAGTTCAAGGAGAAGAGAGTTGGTAGCCTAAATGAATTAATTGCCAAAGACAAAAATTTGTTAGGCACTTGTATAAAAAATATTCAAGATGCTATGTTTCAAGGGGGAAAAGTGTACAAGTCTTGCTTGGTCTTGTCAAAATTTACATAAGAAAATGAGAAGAAGGTGAAAGACATTGAACAATAGTTGGTTACTATTTCCAACACTTTTGACCCATTAGCCGGTAGTGTTTGTAAATAAGAAAGTTAGGTAATGACTTTGCTCAACCAAATAAAGAGTCTAAAACTTGAAAATGAAAGGATTGTTGGCAGAGTATGTGAACTCAGGGGACTAATAAGTCCAAAGATTGAGATGATGGTGAATTCTCTAAAAGAAGCTAAAGATGCTATGGCCATTCCTAATCCGGTAAGTCTCAAAGCAGTAGAAACCTTGTCATATCTACTTTGTGGTCATATAACCATTTTGGAGAGTTTGAGAAGTGTCTGGGAATCAAACTTTAGTGGATTGAAGAATAAATTTGTAGACATCTTCAATTTGTAAGTCTCTGAATATGTTAGTATAGTTTTGCAATTTTGGTTTCCCCAATTTTGTCATTGATGTCAAAGGGGGAGAGTGAAGTGAAAAATGCCTTGACATTCTTAAGGGGAGCATTATTTTGAATTTTGGTAGTGTGCTTATCAGTTTTGACACTTAGTCATTTTTTTCATTAAGTGTTGCCATCAATGCCAAAGGGGGAGATTATTGGCATATTTCTTTTGGTGTTCTCATTGATGGCAACTGAAGTCATCTCCATGGTCCATAGATCAGTATCTAGTCATACCAAAAGATAAAGTGAAATAATGTGTTTCACTAGTAGAATACTTGAAGAATAGGGTATCTAGTCAAACAGCTTCACCAGATCATCATTTTGTCTTGTGGATCCCTATGATTGTTTGTTGAGCACATGGATTATCTTATTATTGAGTGTTGTGGTGTTGCATTAATTGCAATATGAGTTTGGAGGTCTGGTAGGATATTTTTTGTCTATTTTCTTGTTGTAGTTGACTCAGTGAATGTGGCACATTATGGATGTGTAAAGTGAAATTATTTAAAAAAAATTATGTTCAAATATTTAATTATGGGTCCCAGCTATGGTCTAGCCGACTTGTTTGGGTGTGCATAAAAATTGTTATGATTTGGGCCAACAAGTTGCAAATATTCTTAAGTTTTATTGATCTAACCTGTAGCAATTAAATCCTTAGTCGTGGATATATATAGGTGATCGATTATATCATTTTAAAGAAAGAAGAAGGTGTATTGATGTATGTTGTGAATATCTAAATAATGTTAGAGCGATATCATGCACAGTTTCACTTGTGCATAAATATTTTTGTGATGTGAACTTGAGCAGAGCATAGCATAAGTTCAGTATCAGTCAGAAGGATAGAAGATCGTCATAAAATACTAACCAGAACTATAATCAATCATTTTTAGATGCTAATCCTTCAGTTCATTCTCTTTTGGATCTATTCCAAATCATTGTAGGGCAGTGAGCCCATCCATTTTGAGCAGTGAGCTCTAGGAAATGAGCCTAAATGCAAGTGCATTCCCATTTTGTAATATTTCTTTTGGGTATACTCAGAACCTATTTTGGATTGTCCGTCCATAGTGTTTTTTCCCCTAACAGGGTTTCCACATAAAAATCCTTGTGTTATGGTTGTATGGTTGCTTGATTTTTGTTTCTGCATATCACTTTTGATTAAATGTTCTAAGTGGATTAAAGATCATAATAATAAAGTTAATTTTTGTAGAACACCAATTCCTCCCCCCTTCTCAGTGTTGCTTGTTTCCAACATTTCCTTTGTTGGCCTCATGTAGTTAGGAAATACAAAAATAAACTAGATCAGATTATTTAAATCTAAGTTGAAAAAAATTGGTCAGGATTATAACATGTTTCAAGATTAGGATGGTGCCATCAAGAAAAGGATTCAAGCATTACAGATGAGCATGCAAAAGTTCACTCCGCTAGAAACACTCTTGTGGACACTTTTTGGAAGTGAAGGACTTAACCAAATGCAGATTGGAACAACTAATTGAGGTTCTGAGGAAAAGAGAGAAGTTAGAAGAAGTGATTACAATTCTGGAATCCCTCATCTAGATCATCAACTAGACATCAGAAAATAATAGCTTGATCTTAATCATTTTGATTTTAGTAGAAGCTTGGAAGAAATTTCTTTTGGAAATGAAAGATAAGTACAAGATAATTTTCTGACTTATGAAGCAATTTTACTTCTTCAAAATTTTGATCAACTATTTTTGAATTAGCACGAAAGGAAATCCAAATATGTTTGTCATTTATGTCAAAGGGTGAGAGAGTGTAGTGAAAAATGCCTTGTCATTCTAAGGGGGAGTTGTCTTTTGAAAGGGACGTATGTTTTGAAAATTTGAATTTTCACAGCGTATCTCTGGTTTCGACACTTAGTCATTTTTCACTAAGTGTTGCCATCAATTCCAAAGAGGATATTGTTGGAATATGGCTTCTAGTGTTGTCATTGATGGAAACTAAATTCATTATTCTAGTCCATAGATCAGAATTTTTTCATACTAGTAGGAAAAGTAGATAACAAAGTATTACTAGAAAAAAGCATGAAGAATAGGGTATTCGGTTAGTATGTCAATTTGTACAATTCACGAGATCATCATTTTGAGTTGTGGATCCCTGAGATATATTGTTAAGCATATATGTTACCCTATTGTTAAGTTTTATGATTTTGCATTAATCAGTGTACGAGTTAGGAGATCCGATAGAATGTTTTTATATTTATTAACTCATTGGTGGTTGACTTAATGATTTTAACATGTCACATATGTATAAGGAGTAATTTTTTTAAATTCTCCTATGTTCGAGCATTTTTGTTTTGGGTCCTGGCTATGTCGTGGCTAACTTTGATGGGTGCACATTATAAATTTCTCATGATCTAAGCTGACATGTGAAAAATCATTTTGTATTTTATTTGAAGCCAACATATAATAATTGAATTCTTGCTAGCAGATATATATGTGAGTTCAGGTAATTCATTTTGATGTATGGGTGTGTTTATACAGCATAGTAGATGCATGTACAAATATCAGAAGGTCATTTGAGTGAATTTTGTTTGTGTAGAAGAGGATTTTGTGAAGCAAACTAAGGCAGAGCAGAACCAAGTGTAGAATCAAATAGAAGGTCTAGAATCTGATATATGAGCATCACCGGAACTAAAACCAGGCATTTGTAGATGCTATCTTCTTATTTCAACCTTTTTTGTAATAAAAAATATGTTGTAAGGTAGTGATACTTCCTTATTTTGAGCAGTGAGCTCTAGGAAGTGTGTCTGAATGCATGTGCATTCCCCTTTTCTTCATACTTTTAATAGAGTATAAATTGTGGATTAATCTCCACCATGGTTTTTCCCCTAACAAGGTTTCCAAGTAAAAATCTTGGTGTTTTGGTGTTCTGATTGTTTCTTTCATGTGCTTGTATCTTCACTTCTTTTTAAATGTTGTAGATGATTTAAGATCTAGATTGAAATTTAAATTTTTTTTGAACATTGATTCACCCTCCCTCTCAGTATTCCTTGAGTCCAACAAACCTTATTTTATGCACTAGGGAATTAATTGAATATAAGCTCAGCATATCATCTAGAAATGGATGGAAAAAAGGAAAGGGTTAATCAAGTATTGGAGGACCTACTTACAATGTATTGAATGGATAAAAAATATAAGTGGGTATGTGCATGATCATCATGGAAAAAACAAGCCCTTAACTGGCAAAAAATTCAAAAAAAATAGAGTTAGGGAACTTGACGTAAAAATTTGAATAATTCATCTATATTATTTTAAAAATATGTAAGAATAGAATATGTAGAAAATTGAATGTAGTTTCTAAACTACTAAGTTTATTTTTTAAAAAATCTATTTGGTGAAAATTTGAAATTTCAATGGAGTGGCACTTAAATTTTAGGGAAAAAATAAGAAGTAGGTGTTTGTCTAACCACCCTAACCACAATAAAATGATAATATTATTTTACAATATTTTAGATATAAGTAGAGGACTCATGTACGAATGTGATGCATATTTTTTTATAATTTTTTTCCAACTAAATAATTAATTATGAATTTTTTATAACTTTTAAAAAATATAAAAACTTGTATGTCTAACCACCTTAACTTGGTCAAAACTTCATGAAATTCAATTTTTTTTTTAATCCTATAGTATGCAAAGAATAGAATGTGATGCATGTTTTGGATTCAAAAAATGTGATAACATTTGAAAGCTATAGATGCTTTTCAATCAGTCTATCAATTAGGACTTTAGTCATAATTCAAATAGAAAATGAATAATAATTATCTATTAAATTCAAAGTAAAGCATAATTTATATTGGTGGAAAGCTGAGAATCTACTTTAAAAATCCTTTTTGTTTTATCAATTTTGGGTAAGAAAAATGTTGTTAGCAACATACCCTACACATACCCATCATATCACCAATTTTTGGCCCATCATAATCTTGCACATACCCAAGTGGGAGGACTAAGTTTTCATTTAGTATAATTCACTTATAAAAATTCCTACCATTATGCAATAAAGACAGCTCCTTTCGAAGCATTATATGGTTGAAAGTGTCAAACTCTTATAAGTTCAGATAGACTTAAAGATAGAGTGAGTCTTAGGCTAGAAATGTTGGCTAAAATGGAAGAGAAAGTGAGGATTGTTAAGCAAATATTGGTTGAAGTTAATGATAGACCTAGAAAAGTTATGTTAATGCTAAGAGAGTGCCCCAAAGTTTTGTAGTACGTGACAAGGTGTTGTTGAGAGTTAAAACTCACAAGAATTCAATCAAATTTACCTGAAGTCTTCCAAATTAGCTCCACACTATGTAGGACCTTTTGAGATTCTTGGGGAAGTGAATCTAGTAGCTTACCGAATTACGTTGCCACTAGCTCTTGTGAAGATGCATAACATTTTTCACATGTCATACCTAAAGAAGTATATACCAGGTGATAATCATGTGTTATATTGGAATGATTTATAGGTATAGGACCCTAGAGTGGTAACTCTTGAGCCTATCAAGATGCTTGAAACATGTAAACGTCACTTGTGTAACAGAGAGGTTATGTAGTACAAAATCCAGTGGGACTAATGCAAAAGACTTTGACACTTGAAAATACTATGTTGAGATACAACAAAAGTTCCCACATGTTTTAAAGGTATTTAAAAGTAATTGAAAACAATATTTTGTTTGTTTAATTAGTTTATGTTTCTACATAAAAGTATCGGGGATGATGCTTCACAAGGGGGGAGTATGTTACACCCTAATTACGTAATTACCTATTTACTTTTACTATGTTAGGGTAAATATTGCATGTGTGAATGTAATTTGAATTATGATTGAGAATATATGTTCTTGAACTTTGTTATCAATGAATTATGAATGAATGTTATTTAATTTAATGTTATGTGTTGGAATATGAACCAAATATTTTTTGTGTTATGACTCTCTTGCTCAATTAGGGTTTTTCACCTAAAGGAGAGAGATAGACCCCAAAATTTAGGTAGTTCACAAACTAATGTAAGTATAATGGAAATATGAATGAAATGTGCCTAGATGAGATGATATAGATGCAAATAATTGATAAAGAATATTGATTATAAATGTAAAACCTAAGAAATACAATTTGTTGGAAAACACATTGTGATATACAAACATGTACTAGATGGCCTAGAAATGAAAGCAAACTATAATAGAAATTAAAGAAACTGAATTTGAGCACTTGATAACTTTTTGGAGATAGGAAATGACTTTTGAAATGTTGTTGATGCTATAAATTTTCCCTACAGGGACTCATTCGCAATTCTGGGTTAATTAGTCCTAGTTTTGAGAAACTGTCCTAGAACTTGTTTCAGACAAGTGGGTATCCAAAACTGCAAAGAACACTTTTTAGGCTAGGAAATGGGATTCAGTATCCACTAATGTAAAATGAGTCCACTTTTTAGTTTCTAAAAATTCAAAAGAGGAAACATGAGCCCTCGGTCTACACTTCAATTTTTTGATAGTTGTTCACTTTTGAAACTCTAATTTTTGACACTATAATAGAATTTTTGAGGATATTTTTCCTTAGTCTACAAGGAGATGTCTTAAAAAAAATTTCAACTCAATCCGCAATGATTTTCAAGCATTTAAGATGCCTTAATTTGCAAAATTACAATAAAAAAAGGAGAAATGTTGGATGTTAGGGCATGAAGATTTTCCTTGGTCAAACCCCTTTTAAGTAATTAAACAAAAATGATGAAATAAGGTAATGAAACATGTAACAATAGGATTAATACATTTCCATGATGATTGATCTTTAATTCTTGCAACAAAAAGATGAAGATTTTTCCCTTGAATGTATCTCAATGAATTAAAATGCTAAAACCCTAGCTTGCTTGACTTGAGTTGGAAGAAAAATGATGAATGAATAATGAGTTGCTCATGAATGATGAATTAGGGTTTGGAGACTTATATTTATAGTCAATTCATCTTATTTTCCCGTTAATTGGATTCCCAAGGCCGACATGAAAGAATAAACTTAAATTCTAACTTTTCTCACTCAAAAGTAAAAAACAACCCAAATGGGACTAATTCGCCACTCTGGGTGACTTAGTCCCACCTACCAAGGACTCATTCACCAGAGATAGTGAATTAGTCCTAGAGGAGCCCATTTTCTAGCTGGAATGTTAGGGAATGAGTAATTTTAGTTCTTTTCTTGATTTCATTAGGTATTTGATCAAATAATGCCTTGGGATGCACAATATGAGGTCATAGGGGCCTATTAATGATGATGTAAAGGTCAATTAGGGCTTGGGACACAAAATTCAGTATGAAAGTGTGATTAAATACACTTTACAACACTAAAATGACATCCACTTAGTCTATAAAGGCACAATATCCAGTGTGAATGTGTAGGACACATTACAACACTAGATTAGAATTATCTTTAATTTACAAGCCTTCTAGATTGATGTGATATTACAATTAAATACATTTTATAATGTTGAACTAAGGGAAATGGGTTCATTAGGTCTAGCAAAGTGTGAAAGTCTTTTACAACACCTTTACAAGATATTAATAAATGTATTTTATTTAGTTAGCAAGGGTGCAACACCTAGTCTGGATGTGAAAAACACCTCTCAACACTAAATCAAGGCCTCATTAATTCCAATTTATCATCAATTATTCCCAAATCAAACAAGTTTCCTCACTTTAGTGAGAGGATTAACTTTCTTCAAACTCACACTAAAGTAGACATTCAAGAAGGGTCCAATCATACTAATGCAAATGGTCTAGGATGAAAAAGATCGAGGATGTAGTCAAGCCCCCATAATCCAAGATCCTAGTTCAAGCCGATATAAGTGCAAAAGGACATACATAAAGTGAATGATTTGTAGCTAAACAAGATACATGATCATACAATGGAAAGAAGTAGAAAGGAAGAGAAAAGTGAAAATGAAAATGTGGATCAAGCTTCAACCATTTGTGCAACATGTTGTGGATAACATCTCAGCTATTTGTCCAAAAATAAACTACATACTCATTATAGGGTGACAAAACTCATGGTTGTCTGCCAGGTGAGAAGGCCCAAAGGGTAAGAAACATACACTCGGCTGGTATGTTGTCACAAACATAGGTGGCTATGGGGAAATTCATGCCTAAGAATGGGCTTCCTACTCAACCATACCAAAGTTATACCTCCTAATAACTTTAATAAGGAAAAAGGTTTTCAAGCTCTATGAGGTAAGAAAAACTTCGTATGCTTGACACTCATAGACATTGTAAGAATATAGATGGTTATTAAATTGGATATTCTAACTATGGAGAAATATTATGTGAAAACATATTTTGTTGAATAGCTAACTACTATGGGAATGTATTAGTTGGATGCAGGTATATGTTCAATCCTCTAGGAGTGAGGGTAAGTATCACTCATGAGAAGATATTGGTCAAGTAACTAGTAACGTAACCTAATTGTTCTTACACACACACACACTCATAGTAGAATAGTTGAGTCAAGTTATTATGTTGGGAATTGGTAAGTCATCCTTTTTATAATGTGTCTGCATTAGTAAGGGTCTTAATTACTGTTGAATGCATGCTTGGATGATGTTTATCTATTTTAGAGCTTATGAGTTCTACACTATATTAGAATGCTCGAATTAATGAGGTGAACACATGTGGAATGTATGTATATGTATACATATTCATATCGACGATAGGCCATACACATGAAGGAACACATACATGAGAGTACATAGTGTTAAAAAGTGAAGGACAATTGAGAGGGGGTGAATCAGTTGTCACCAAATTAAAAATTAAAAATTCAACACTTATCAATTTCACAACCACACTATACTATTATTAATTATGAACATGAAATTTAGATAACATAAATCAAAATAAACACAATGAACACCATATTTTACATGGAAAAACCAATGAGGGAAAAACAACGGTGAGAATTAACTCACAATATAAAGTGATAGAAAAACTGAATACAAAGGCTCACTACCAAGGTTTCACTACCCAAAAGAGGACTCACTATCCAAATACGAAGGCTCACTTCCTACAGAAATGAATCACTATCTAATAGGGAGGCTCACTGCCTATAGATACAAAAGATAGCAAAAGATCCACCACAACAATTTACACACATACACAACCTTGAATAGAAGATTGCAGAAATCTTCAACTCACTGGCCTTCAGGAATCTAAAAAAATGAAGTACTACTACCTCAACTCACTTTCACACACTCATGCTCTTTTAATTTTTGGATTACTTCATTACTTCACATCATTCAATCCTTTGCAACTCAACTTGCATTTATACCATCTTCAACCTTAGAAACTTTCTCCAAGTTCAACCACATACACTTTATTTCATAAATTCAAATTAGGTTGGAAACTCAACATTCCCATGATGGAAAGCAATGAGAGTGGACCAATTAACCACTTAACCAAGACCAAAAATAATGTCTGAGATCAACCACACACTTCCTTAATTAAATTTTAATTCTTCATATAAAGTTTAAATACCAGGTCGACCAAACCTAATGAAAACACAAATGAACATTAAAGGACATGCTTCCCAACAAGAAGATAACATGCAGATGATGTAACATGCTTCATAATGCAAGATAACACTTCACAAGTTCCTTTAGATACATCTACAACAAGCATAACAACCTTCAAACATAGAACTCCTTCCATCAGTCCATTCGGACTATGCAAACACATACATCAACCCTCAAAATCAACTTCTAAATCACCCAACCACAAACATCTTTGCCAGAATGTAGAAAACACCAATACACGACATATTCCAAATCCACAAGACCAAAAATAAAACAATGGAGGATTGCAGAGTAGGAAAATTTCTCCCAGTCCACAGAAAAATAACTCTGCCAGAATAGTTCACACACTAGTAAACACAACTTTCACACACCATCAAACCAGAAGCTACAAATAAGGAGATATCACCATCAGATCACCAACAAAAAATCTTCAGATCTGCATGAGTATAGGATCAACACAAAAAAAACATGGATCACATACCAAAGCACATTTTTAACCCATACATAACTTGGACTTCACTCTTTATTAATTTTCTCAAAAGCACTTGGAAACACATCATTTCAGCACATTTACAATATCATAAGGATAGCTCCATGTACTCACAACATATCAATAACATCTCAACTATGCAAGCACAATCTACAACATATTGAACTATGTTGACATGAATGACAATACCACCATTTTTTCTCATACTTGCAACAATCTCCTCTTTGTCATTGATGGAAACACATGTTGTTAAAAACCATCAAAGACAATATTCTACATAATATTCCAAGAGAACACATTTTCTTCATTTTCTTACTATTTTTCACATGTCTCTCTCTCCCCCTTTGACATCAATGGAAAATATCAAAATATTTGATTACCCCCCCTTAGGAGTACACCCATTCAACTCATACTACAACATTTAAAAGCTTTTATACTCCCCCTATGGAGTAGACCTATTTATCAGTCTAGATAAATGAAGAATCTGTGAATTCACTGGACTAATGCACCTTCATGTGCACCTATTTTAGAGGGTCAATGGCCCCCAACCTCTCCCTAAGATACTAAAAAGTATCCTTCACGAGAGCCCTAGTAAATATATCTACAATTTGTTCCTTTCTTGACACATACTCTAGCCTAGCTTCATTCTCCAACACGTTCTCTCTTAGGAAATGATATCTAATAGATATGTGTTTTGTTCTTGAATGCATGAATTGATTCTTTGAAATGTTTATAGCACTTGTGTTGTCACAAAAAATAGAAATAGGCTCATCACATATCACTACAATGTCTTTCAAATTTTACTTCATCCACAAAACCTATGTGCAACAGGATGTTGCAACAATATATTCTGCCTCTATAATGGATAAAGAAATTGAGTCTTATTTCTTACTCAACCAAGAGACCACTCTTCCACCAAGAAAGAAACCACCTCCACTGGTACTCTTTTGGTCATCCATGCAACCAACCCAATCTACATAGGTATAAGCACTCAAGGTGAAATCAACACCCTTAGGATACCATAAGCCATAATCTACTTTACCTTTAAGATATATAAATATCCTCTTTACTATTGTGACATGTGTGTCTTTAGGATCAGCTTGAAATCTAGAAACTAAACATACTACATGCATAATATTAGGTCTGGTAGAAGTTAGATACAACAACCCACCAATAATAGATATGTATTTGCTCTTATTAGCTTTACCAGATTCATCATCTTTACTATGCTTACATCTAGTCACCATAGGAGTACTAACCAATTTGGAGTCATCCATTTCAAACTTCTTTAATAGTTCTTTCACATTATTAGATTGAGAAATGAATATCCCTTTATTAGTTTGATTTACATGAAGACCAAGAAAGAAATTCAGTTCACCAATCAAGCCAATTTAAAATTATTTTTGCATTTCTTTTGTAAATCTTTTACACATGCCTTCATTTCAACCAAAGATGATATCATCAACATACACTACCACTATCAACATTCTATTACCTTTCACTTTGAAGTAAAGATTGTTGTTAGCAGAGCCTTTGTTGAATCCTTGTTGTGTTAGATATCTATCTAGTCTTTCATACCAAGCTCTAGGAGCTTTCTTCAATCCATACAATGCCTTCTTCAACTTACAAACCATATCCGGTTTGTCAAATAACTGAAATACTTTAGGTTGTTCCATGTACACTTCTTCCTCCAATTCACCATTTAGGAAAGTTGTCTCGACATCCATCTGATATACTTTGAAGTCCTTCTAGGAAGAAAAGGCCAAGAACATCCTAATAGCTTCCATTCTAACCATAGTTCAAAATCTATGCCTTCAACTTGTGAGTATCCCTTGCATACAATTCTTGCTTTGTTTCTTATAACTTCACCATTTTTATTCAACTTATTCCTCAACACCCATTTTGAACTAGTAACATTCTTATTCACAAGTCTAGGGACTAATTCCCATGTCTAATTTTTCTCTATTTGCTGCAACTCTTCCTTCATAGCTCTAACCTAACTCTCATCTTCACATGCTAATTCACACACAAAATTAAGTTCTATTTTAGAAATTAAACAAAGATTTACCTCGACTGCTACTTTAATTCTTGTCTTCACACCTTCACTCTTATCTCCAAGTATCTATTCCTTTGGATGATTCTTCTGCACATACTTAGGAGTCTTAACAATAGGTTCTAGGGTTTCTTCTTCTTCCTCGATTTGTTCTTCTTATTCTTCTTCTTCCTCCTTATTCTCTTCAGGTACTTGTCCAAAAATAGGATCATCAGGTTCAACTTCACTTATCTCAATAAGTATGTGCATGTTCTCAACAACTTTCACATTAGCACTCTCAACAATCTTCCTTAATCATTTGTTGAAGCATTTGTATTCTTTGCTAGTAGTATATTACCCAAGAAAAATTCCTTCATCACATCTAGCATCAAACTTCCCAAGAATTTCATCATCTCTTTTAATTTAACATCGGCTTCCAAATACCTTAAATTACTTCACAATAGGAGTCTTACTATTCCATAACTCAAAAGGAGTCTTTTTTTTCATGCCTCTAATCTATACTCTGTTAAGAACATAAATAGCAATGTGTATTGCCTCTCTCCAATACACATCCATCACATTTGATTCTTTCATCATAGTTCTTGCATCTTCTTGTACCATCTGGTTTTTCCTCTCAACTACTCCATTTTGCTAAGGGGTTCTTGTAGTAAAAACTTATCTTTTTATGCCATGCTCTTCACAAAATGTATTAAATTCACTAGAAGTGAATTATCCACCTCTATCAAATCTCAAAAATTTTATTATTAGGTTCACTTCATTTTCAACTCTTGCTTTGAACACTTTAAACTTATCCAAAAACCGATTCTTTTCTCTAAGAAAAGCAACCCATGTCATTTGAGAATAATAATCTAAGGAGTATAAAATACATGTCACCATTTAGGCTTCCTATCCTAGTCAAACCACAAATATTTTTATGAATTAACTCTAGCATTCCATAAGTAGATTGCTCTTTTCCTTCAAAAAGTCTTCTTGTTCATTTCCCTAATTGACAACTTCTATAAATAGTATTAGCAGGCCTTGTGATCTTAGGCAGTCCTCAGACAACATGTCCTAAACTAATTCTGACCAGATTATCAAAGTTTACATGTCCCATTCTTTGGTACCACAACCAACTTTCATTGACTTGAGATACAAGGCACTAACCATCAACACCCTTAATCTGATAGACATTTCCATGAGTTCTCCTTCCAACAACAACCATATCTCCATATCTTTATCTAATCTTGCAGGAATTATTCTAAAACACAAGTTTAAAACCTTTGCTACACATCTAAACAACACTCAAAAGGTTATGCCTTAAACCCTTTACATAATATACATCATCATTGTTGCGTATTCCATCAAAACTAATTGTACCTTTCCCTAAAATCTTTGCTCCTAAATCATCACCAAACATGACCAAACCACAATCATATTTTTTGAGTTTAGTGAGCTTACTTGTATCTCTGATCATGTGATTAGAGAATCCACTGTCAATAACCTAGTAGTCTTCATCCTGTCTTGCATGAAAGACAATGACTAGTGTACCTTCCATCTCATTATTTTTGTTCTCCAGAGCATTCTTTCTTGCACATTTTCATGGGTTAGCAGACACATATTTATTTTCCCAAGCAAAAAACAAGCATTCACTATCATCACCTCCATAATCAGATTCATCGTCAAATATTTCAGCTTCTTCTTTAACATAATATAGTTTCTTATATTTCATATCCTTTCTATCCTTATCTTTATAATCCTTGTTGTTCTTATGTGCATCTCTATTCAGACATCTAGAAGCATATTGACCAATATTACCACAACTAAAACATTTGGAGGGCAACATACCTTTATACTTACCGGTACCTTTCTTCAACTTCCTGGTAAAGTTTTCTTCCAACTCATCAAAACCATCACTATCTAGATCATCCTCAGTCTTCATTGCCTTAAATGTTGTCTTTGTCTTTTCCTCTTTCTTCCCAAACTTTCTCATCTCAAATGTAGTCAAGGTTCCACATAGCTCTTCTTTAGTATACTTCTAAGTATCATGCATCTCTTCAATAAATAAGATCTTATTATATTATAGTAACATTCTGGTAGGGTTATTATGATCTTCTCAATTATATCTCCATCAATAGGTTTACCCCCTTGAGTCCTAACATCATTTGCTACAAGTTCAACCCTCTGGAAATAGCTTGCAAAATATTCACCTTCTTCCATTTACAGATTCTCATATCTGTGCTTTCTTGTCAGCTTCTTTGTCAATTTCACTTTGTCATTTCCTTCATAGAGATCTTCCAACTTCTTCCAAACTTCATAAGTAGTCTCCAAAGAAAGAACCTTAGTTCACTTAGTTTTAGATAGAGCACTGAAAATAGCATACCTCACCTTCTCATTCTCTTCATAAGCAGAAACCTCATTTGTAGTAGTAATACCATCGGTCAGAGCAACATACTTCATCTCAATATCCTTCCAAATCTTGTAACCAAGAGAATAATGTATCCTCTTGTATGCACTTTCCAATCACTATAATAAGATCCATCAAACATAGGGATCACCAACTTATGCGCTAGTGGATCTTCCTTAAGCAGTTAAGGTCTACACCAAGGAATCAAAGCTCTGATACCAATTGTTAAAAGGTGAAGGAAAACTAAGAGGGGGGCTGAATCAATCGTCACCAAATTTAAACTTAAAACTTCAATACATCAATTTCACAACCACACTATACTGTTATTAAATATGAACATGAAATGTAGATAACAGAAAGTAAAATCAGCACAATGAACACAAGATTTTATGTGGAAAACCCAATGAGGGAAAAGTAATGGTAAGGATTAACTCACAATATAAAGTGATAGAAAAATTGAATACAAAGGCTCACTGGCAAGGGCTCACTACCCAAAAGAGGACTCACTATCTAGATACAAAGGATCACTTCCTACAGAAAGGACTCAC
>VDFB02271358.1:73976277-73999454 GCA_007258455.2 Sequoia sempervirens | reverse complement strand
TAATGGGACTCATTCGCCACCTTGGGTGAATCAGTCCCATTCCAAATTTTGAACTACATTTTACAGAATTAAATTTCCTACTTTTAAGCTTTTTTTTGTTGCTATTGATTTTTTGTTTTAGTTTTCCTACCTTTTATTATATTGCAATCATTAGAAATAGCATCATTTACATTCATTGCAATTGTGGATAGAATTATAGTTTTGCACTTTTCATTTTCAACATTTAGATTAGATTACATTAGAGATAAATTAGAAAACAAAACCACAAACAAGACCAAACACCTAAGCCACTTGGAGAAAGTATAGTTATTTCACTATGTCAAATCTCTCTTCCCAAGTTAACCTAACCCTCAATCCTTTCAGTAGCAATGACTTTGATATGTTAGATGAATCCCTTGAGGATTTCATCTCACAAGGTTCATCCACTAAGGCTTGTTATGAGAAACCAAAACCAAGAGAAGATAACATGATTCAACCTCAAATCATCCTTTACCCACCTTCACACAAACCACAACCTAAAAACAAGGCTGAATTTACTCTTTATCCACCTAAGATTTTTTTTTTTGTAGAAATCAAGTAATAATACTATTGATCATACACACAACACTCGAAACAATCTAACACCAAGGCAACCAACCTTGACAACCTTACCTTTAATTAATCCCATTTTCCCTAGTATTCCTCGTTTAACTTCGCGTAGTGGGAATGAGTATGATCTTGTTGAAAAAATTAAGAATTCTCTTGCAAACATATCCCTATGGGACTAATTTAAAATTCACAAAACTATCACACTATGTTTCAAACAACCTTACAACAAGTAGTGGTTCCTCTTGGTACAAATGTAAATGAGGTAGTAGCTCTCATTCAAGGAATGAATACTATATTGTGTGAGAGTTGTGTAATGTGAATAACTGAATAATAAAACCACACAAACCCAATGAAACCTATTATGTAAGAGAATTGAAGAACAAAATTAATCGAATTCAAAACACAATAAATCATTAAAACCATTCCATTGTTTCCTATCTCTAAGGATTCCTTGAATCATAATGGTTCTCAGATTTTGCTTCCACTATGACTTCTAGAATGACAAATTAGAGAATGAATGCTACAAAATGCAAGAATTTTAATTCCTACATGATTTGATAAGCTTTATGATAATGCTTATGATGCTATGATAATGATATTATTGTATGAAAATGAGGATTAATGCTATGATGCCAATGATATGATGAAATTAAAGAGACTAAGATGCAATTACAAAACTAAGCCATGATTCTAAGCTTGATATGATTCTACAATTCTAAATACTAAATGCTAAAGTGATCTAAATTCTCTATGCTTAAACTCTAAATTCTCTCATACAATTTTTACAGAGTAAGCTTGCTCAAGATGGGATGTCAAATGTTGGAGAATGATGTTGTATTGATAAGATTTCCAAGGAATATTGTGATGTGGTAGCAACCAACGGTCAGGATTTCAGGTGGAAAGATGAACGGTGGAGGATGAAGAAATTAGAGGGAATCATGGAGGATTTTCCCTTTAAAAGAGAACTTTTCCAAGTCTTTAGAAGAATAAATGAAATGGAAGAGCCAAGTGTCCAAGGTTGTTTCAAAATTGGTTGAGGATAATTCCAATTTAAATATTAAACATAATTAAATTCTTGAGACACTTGATGATGTGACAAGAAGAAAAGTTGGAGACAAGTGACTAAATTCAAATTGGGAATATAAATTTAGTGAGAATATATTAATAAAATAAAACAAACTATTGACATTTTTTATTTAATTAAAATTAGAGGAATATGATTTAAGACGAAAGAATTAGAAAGTATGAACTATATAAATAAATCTAGAATTTATTTATAAGTAGATGAAATAAAAGGTTTATTAATTTAATATCTTGTATTTAATTAATTATCTTGACTAATTTTAGGTGTATACATTTTTCCCCTATTTGAAGTGATGTATTTACACATTGCTTCAAAGGAAAAATTGTTGGTGATGCTGACAAAAAAATTTCAATGCCCCAGACGTTGATTTTCGAGTGATAAAGTATATATGCCCCTTAAGGAGATAAATCAATGATTTTTTGAAAAAAATTATGATTTTCAGATGATTTGATAATGATTTTAAAATTTTATGTTGTAGAGATGATTTATCTCCCAAAAATTAATGTTCAACCTGTGAGGTGATGAATTGATTAATTAAATCCCTTTTGAAGAATAAAATAAATCAACCCCATTAAATATCTCACTTAATCACCCATTAAAAGATTAAAACAATGTAATTTATCCTCATTTGTGCTTTTGCAATTTTAAAATTTGGGGTGATTGAGTGATTGAGCAATTTTTAAGCATGATAGTGATTATGATCCAAACCCATTGAGCGTATGTCATGCCACAACTACCTGACCATCTATGGACCTCTAATACATACCCCAAAAAAACTCCCTCATGATTTTGAATTTCATTTTCCCACATTTTTTTCCATGTTTAAATTTTTCTTTTCACATTTTAATGCATAGGGAACCCGATGTAGTGCATCGATAGGTTGTTTTAGCACATCTGGTAGTCTAGTGCATAGGATTAGGATTTTAGCACATTGATGCTAGATTTTAGTGCATATAGTAGAATAGCACATGCATATTTAGATTTAGCACATTAGATCAAGATTGTAGTGCATATGGGTCTTTAACGCATAAAAGTCAAAATTTAGTGCATCTATGCAAAGTTGTAGTGCATAGATCCTTTTAGCACATTGATAGAACATAATGACACATTGGTGAAATTTGATGGTGCATATGGTAATTTAGCACATAGAAACCTTGTTCTAGTGCATTGATGAACTTTTTTAGTGCATAGAATTTTTCAGCACATTGAAGAACTTTTCTAGCGCATTGATGAAATTTAGACCATATTTGATGAATTTTAGATTAAACTCCTTGATTTTGATGATTGGTGATTGCATCAATAGTTGATTTGATGATGTTTGATGATGTTGATAGATTAGATGATGATTGATCTCATGATAGGTGAGATTCAATGATAGGATGATGATTACTAACCTCATGATAGGTGAGGATCAATGATAGATTGATGATGATTGACCTTATGATATGCAAGGTTCAACGATAGATGATCACAAGATTTGATCAAAGTCTCATCAAAGCTAATTAGATTGATAGGTTGATTGATTGATTTACTAATTTGCGATATGTTATGATGATAGGATTCTTTTTCATTCCTACAGATTCAAGAGCACTTCCCGATGACTTAGGATTTGATTCCATATTTAGATCAGGCTGATCTAAATGTGATTAGATGATGTGGATTGAATTCATTGCTAGACATGCCCCGGCATAGGATTAATAGGGTACTTTTGAACACTTTAGTAGAGAGGTGGCACAACAACCACAAAACCTTCCACTTACCCACTGGCGAGATGACGGTGTCACCAGAGGACAAGTACAATATTTTGAGGATTCTAGTTGTTGTTGAGTTAGTTGTTTATGATTTGACTAAGTAGGGTGTGAATGATGCACTTTGGAGAGTTCGAGTATGAGCCAATTTTTGGCTATGAGATTCCATGGTGAGAGAAGGTCGATGCATATGTGATATTTCCATGTGTGCTTACTAGATTTATTGGAGGATTTATATATCCTAACCATAGGTTGAAGGGACTCTCAATTGGATGGGGTGGGATTTTGGAGACTATGATCACATAGGGTACCAAATATGCTTGGGGGATCCTGCATGCTTGCTCATTTGTACCATGATCTACACCGGGTTGTGTATCTGAGAGGGGCCAATTTTTCAGCTAGGGTTACATTGTTACAGATATGGGCATGAGAGCATATACCAGTCACTCGTCCAGTGGTAGAGAGACAGTGACCAACTGGGAGACCATATGTGCTTGGATATATAGGCCCAATTTCCCAACATAAGCTAAGCAAGATAGAGTACTAGAGGAGAGTTTTGGATGACTTGGAAACAATTGTATGGTGGCCATACTTGGACTATGAGTAGTGGACAGAGGATTAAATTGAGGTGCCCTATGCATGTTCATCTAGATACCTGATAGGGAAGACTATGTTCGTGATTGAGAGATTCTTCTTAGGAGAGTGTTGCGATAGTATGGCAGGGTACAAGGCATGCCTTAGGGGATGGCTCTATATGCACGATGATGATAGGATATACCAGAGTGGGGATCTTTCTTATCCTATGATGCAATAGTGGAGGAGTATCAGAGTTCATAGGTGATTATTGGGGATTATCATCCAAAGGTTATAGAGGCAACCATATTTGAGGAGTATGCACAGTACTTCTTTGCACATCCCTTCCCATGGATTTCATGTCCAGATGAGCTAGTACCATTTTTAGATGATAAGCCAACACCACATGCATGCAAGTGGAGGAGACATTAAGGAGACTTGATGATGAGGAGGGAGAGAGCAGTGATGATAGAGATGGAGATAGAGATGGTGGAGGTGGACGTGGAGATGGTGATGGGGGTGATGGAGATGGTGGTGGTGGTGGTGGGCTAGTGATAGATGTTCAATAATTTAGAGTGCCTCAGAAGAGGTGATCATTGGTAACTGTAGCACAACAATATGTGCAAATTGGGTTACCCTCTCAATAGAAATAGGCTCAGATAGCTACTTTACAAGCTAAAATTTAGACACTACAGGGTCAGTTAGCACAGATAGAGGGACAACTTCAAACATAGGCCCAAGAATAGATGCAGGCACAAGCATAGATTACCACTCTTATGAAAAAGAGAGATACCTTGAGACAATGGGTTGAGCAGGTAGAGGGCATGGCTAAGTGATTACAAAGAGTAATCAAGGGAATAGGTACAATTGATTACCTTAGGGAGGTACAAAACTCTACCAAGAAGGATGAGTACTACAGGTTGAGATACTATGAGGCAATTCCTCTAGAGCGTCAAGAGAGTTATGCACAGTGCACTAGTGTCTGTACCCATTCCAGGGCTACCAACATGGTGTTACAAGGTCATCTCATAGGGATCTAGGTGTAGGGCCATCAGGTGCAATAGGAGGTATAGGGTCAACACCATCTGGGGGGAGCACCACATAGCTCTATGATGATGTTTACTATATTTGAGACATTTGTATACTCCGATTTAGTTGAGACATTGATTAGTCACTACCATTTTGATGATGTACCTATTTGACACATTTAAATATCATTGTATAATTGGAATTATGATTTTGAGGTTATATGATATGAGATGCAGTGATGATTAGTGATCCATATGTGTTTATGTGTTTTTATGATGTATGCCTATGATTGATGCATTTAATTTCTATGTTATGATGTGTATATGATGTCTATATGATACTTATATGATTATGACATGATTATGTATGGATGAAATGATGATATGATTAAATGATGATGCATCATTTATGTTTCTTATACATGATGTTTGATGCTATAAGATGGATGCAAATGAAATGTGATTATGCAAATGAGATGCCATGTATGTTGTTTTTTTGTGCTTTCTAATGAAAACATATGATATGATTTCTATATGAGATGAATTTTGGGATGTAAATGATATGTAATACAATTTCCTTTTTGTGTTTTCCTGATGCAAATATATGTGATGAAATGCATGAATGAATGAATGATGTAATAATGTTTTGTAATGTATGATATGCAAATGACTGTATGCAACTATATGAGAATGATATTATTTTTTTAATGTTAAGTATACTTAGTCTTTTAATGATAGAGAAAACATCAATTCAAAATCTTTCCATCCTTGGAAAATCCACAAATACAGATTGAAAACTAATATGGATGCAATCTAACTTAACCATGCAGATCTAATATGCAAAGGTTATCATAACAACCGTTCTGTCATGCTTTTTATCATCATTGAGCCTTTAAATTATTGAAAATGAGTACAAGCATCGATGGTATAATTAGACCATGATGACCTAAGTACTACTTCCATGACTTTTGATATTGCAAGTTAACACAAGAATCTAGGTATAATTAGACTAAGATGACCTTAGCATTCCTTGCATAAATAGACAAGAGTTAATCATTTTCCTATGTAAATTTAGAATGTCATTAGTGATACTTTGTAGAGCATATTTCATGAAAATTTGCACAATAGTAATGATTAACTCATGAAAAATAGACAAAGAAAATTCATACTCCTTCCTAGCTCCTTTAGTTCAAGACGTCATCGAGTTGCTCTAGAGATATGGTGAAAAAATTCAAAGTACAATAGTCGAACATTCATGCCAACATTATAAAGCCATGATTCGGAAAGAACATCATCCATTTAGATTTTTTTTGACTTGATTTATTTAGTTTTTAGATATGGATGGTTGATGTGTAACATTTTTTATTGATGTATGTTCAATGTTGATTTTCACTATGATCTTTGTGTTTGTAATGTTGTGTTACTATTGTTTTTCTATTGGTTTAAGCTCAAAGTTTATTTTCCCCTAGTAAGTTTAGAATTTTTCCCCTAGTCCAGGGAGAGACACAACCACAATTCCAGGATATGTACATGAGGTTCCTTCGATGATAGGTAGAATGATGGAAAAAGTGAATGGTTGACACATGCTCAAATATATGGAAAAGCTAATCTATCACAAATAGCGCCTATTTTCACTACTTGTTTTTATTGCACTTTTTTAGATTATATGATTTTCTTACTTGTTTGATTGTTGAATTTTTTTTATTTTTCCTTTTTTTCTATTTGTTTTTGTATTTTTCTGACATTTTTTTTTTTCATTGTCACCAAGACGTCTTTTTTCAAGGTTTTCATCAGGGTAACCATTTTTTAGGACATTTTCTAATCTTTTTTGGTATTTTTTGAGGACTTTTAACAGTGCACTAGATAAGGTAGGTGTAGAATTTCTTGAGATGTAGGCTATTGATGGGTTCTTTGAACAAATCTCCTTCAGGTGTAGACAACTGATATGCTCCTAATCCAAATACTGATATGACTATAAAAGGACCTAGCTGGTTTAGTTCAAATTTCCCCTTCTCTCAATCTTGTTGATTTCATGAATTTTATTTTAGGACCAAATCACCAACTTGAAATTTTCTTTGTTTTACTCTATGACATCCTCTACTAATAATATTTCAAGTGATCCACTACATGTTGGCGACGTTCATCCAACTATTCCAAATCTTGTAGCCTAGACACTCTATAATCTCCATTTGAAATGATCCCCTCTAGTGACACAAAGTTATGGTAGCTCAACCTCAATAATGGCCTCTAATCCATAGACTAAAGCATATGGTGTAGCTCCTATCAAGGTGTGAATGTTGGTTTAGTATTCCCATAGAGTAGGGTTTAGTTGAATGTGGCAATCATGTCCAACATTGATAGTTTTCTTCAGTATTTTTAAGATGGTTTTGTTTGAGGCCTCTACTTGGCCATTTCCTTGAGTGTAGTACAGTGTAGAAAATCAATGATGGATATGAAACCTCTCACAAAGTTCTTGGACATCCTGATTCTTGAAAGGTCTACCATTGTCAATGACAATGGATTGAGGAATGCCATAATGATAGATGATGTAATTCAGGATAAAGGATACTATTTATTTTCCTGTGATTGTGGTTAGGGGAATGACTTCAATCCACTTTGTAAAATACTCTATTGTTGTGATGATGAATTTGTGTCCGTTTGATGAAGGTGGGTGAATTTTACCTACAAGATCCAATCCCCATTGATAGAAAGACCATGTTAAGGTGAATGGTTGTAGCTCTTGGGTTGGTGCATGTATCAAGTTTCTATGGATTCGACATTTTTGGAATTTCTTGACAAATTGAAAAGACTCCTTTTCCATATTCGGCTAGTAATACCCCAAACGTAGGAGATTTTTAGTGAGAATTATTCCACTTGAATGTTCCATAGATACCTTCATGAACCTCATGTAAATTGGTTTCAGCTTCATTACATTCTAGACATTGAAGGAGAGTACCATTAAGACCCTGTTGGTAAAGTACATTGGCTATCAAGGTATGTTGATCTACTTTTTGAATAAAGTTTCATTTTTGGTTTTGAGATAGATTTGGTGGTAGGGTATTAACTCTTAAGTAGGTGTAGAACTTCCCATACATAGAAGAATTGGCCTCGACTAGGTGGTATATGACTTGGGATTCAGGCTTATCATAGGTGGGGTTAAATAGTTGTTCCACCATGTACTCATAATGATCTCATTTTTTAGGTATTTGTAGAAGAGAGGCAATGGTCGCCATGGCATTAGTGACTTTGTTATCTCCTCTTGGAATCTACTCAAATTTGATCTCTGCAAAGTACTTATTGAAATCATCAACCATTCTTTTATATGGTATCAATTTATTATCTTTTGTCTGGTAGTCATCATTCACCTAGTTTATGATCAATTGAGAATCTCCATAGACATGTAACTCTATGATTTTCCACTCGATGATTGTCTTGATACCAATGATCAATGCTTCATACTCAGCTGTGTTGTTAGTACAAGGAAACATTAACCTATAGGACTTTGGAATGGTGTGTCATTGTGGCGTGAAAAATAAGAATCCTGCACCTAGTTCATGTTGCATGTAAGATCCGTCAAAGTATATAGCATCCACTATTGTGTTGACACTATAAGGACATCTATGTATGGAAATTCAATGCTCATTGGATGATCATCTTGTAATGGTGCTTAAACTAATTGATCCACTATGGCTTGGCCCTTGATTGCTTTCCTGTCCACATACTGGATGTCAAACATGCTCAATATCATTACCCACTTGGCTAGTCTTTCTGTCAAGGCAACTTTGCTGAGTAGATACTTTAATGGATCAAGTTTTTCTATGAGTTTTATTATATGGGTTAACATGTAGTGTCTTAGTTGTTGAGTAGAAAATACTACCACTAGACAAGCTTTTTCAATAAATGTGTAGTTGATTTCATAGCCATTCAAGGTTCTACTGATGTAATAAATAGCCCTTTCTTTTTTCGTAGAATCTTTATGTGCCAATAGAGTGCCCAAAGATACTTTTGTTATTGCTATGTAGAGTAATAATAGTTTCCCTTCCATTGGAAGTACCCCTATGGGAGGTGACATCAAGTATTGCTTTAGTTGATTAAAATCCACGTCACATTTTTCATCCCATTTGAAAGAAACATTCTTGTGTAGTAAGTGATTGAAAGGATGAGTTTTATCTACCGGTTGTACGATGAACCTCCTAATAGATTGGAATTGACCTTGCAAAGATCTGAGGTGACTAATATTCCTGGGAGGAGGCATCTCCATGATGACTTTGACTTTCACAAGATCCACTTCAATTCCTTTACCTAATACTATATATCCCAAAAGTTTGGCTAATTTCATGCCAAATACACATTTCTTGGGGTTTAACCTCATATTGAATTTCTCCAACTTGGTAAAGATTTTTTCTAGGATTTCTAGATGTCCTCTAGTGAATAATTTTTCCAAGTCATCTACGTAATCCTCCATAATGGTGTGCATAATATCATGAAAGATAGTGGTCATTACATGTTGATAAGTAGCCCCAAAATTATTTAACCCAAAAGGAATGACGTTCCAATAGAAAGTACCCCATGGGCACGTGAAATAATTTTTCTCTTGATCTTCTAGTACTATTTTTATCTAGTTGTAACCTAAAAATCCATCCATAAGTGATAACATTGCATGACCCACTATCAAATCCAAGATGATGTCAATGTTAGGCAAAGGAAAATAATCCTTTAGATAAGCCCTGTTAAGGTCTCTAAAATCCATACATATCCTGACACTATGGTTGGGTTTTGAAATTAGTACAATGTTGGAGATCCATTCAGGATAATCAATAGGATAGATAAATCATGCATCTAGTAGTTTCTTCAATTCAACTTTCACCAATAAGATGATGTGCAGATGCATTTTTCTCAATTTTTGTTTAACTGGCTTCACTCCAAGTGGTAGAGATAAGTGGTGCATGATAAGATCTAGATATATTCCTGGCATATCAATGTAGGACCAAGCAAAGTTGGCTTGTCTCTCCAAAGAATTTAGTGAACCTTGGTTTTTCTTCCTTTGTAATGGATGCTACTAGATGTAGAGTCTTGACTATTTTAGTTGTACCAATGTTGATGGATTGTAGTGGTTCAACAAGTATTGGAGATCTCTCATGATAGTGCTTTGGAAGAGTGTCAAATCTCCCATCTCCTAGTTCCTTAGAGAGGTTCTCACCATGAGATGCACTCTTTTATTTTACTTTTTCTTGATCTAATACTGCCATTAAATGGTTTTCACCATTAGATCTATTTTTTATATTCATTTTGGAACTAGAAGATTTGGCACTCCTCTTGTCTAAAACTTTGTTATGAGATTCACTCGTGGAACATGTTTTAGGATTTTCAAAACAAAGGAAGTTCACAATGGCATCATCATTTGGAAAGATGGGGATGTCAAGTAGCTCAGTTTGGTCCAAGTCAATTAATTTTGGGTGTCCTAAAGGCAAGGGATTGTCAGATTGGATAAGATAAAAAGGGGTTAGTGCCATGATGGAAACTTTGTCAAAGTGTTCAATAGCAATATCGAGGTCTATGATGTTACTCTCTTTTGAAGAATCTACCTCGCTCGAAGTCTAATCATCTTCACTAGAGTCATCGATATGTTGTGATCCAAATTCAAGAGGTCTAGAACTCAAGCTTTGTCCCTCCATATGTGTTGGTGCATACCTTTGTATCACATCAATTTATTTTTCATGAAAAGATTATTTAGAGAGGGAGTCCCATTCATATTCATTGGAATCCATTTGGAACTATCTCTCAATTAAAGTATTCTCTCAACAATCTATTGTCCGGTTTCTTCTTTTGATTCTTCTCTATATCCTAGCCCTATTTTATCCTTGGCATTCAGTGTGATGGGTTGAATTGGTTCAATGATACCCTCTTTTCTCTTGCTGATAGGAATTTTTCCATCATATCCCATTTTCTCTACTATTGTAAGACCCTTACCATATGGTTTAGTTATCACATTAGAAGTTGATGCTTGTGATGCATCTTCATCCTTGTATAACCAATTTAAAACATCCTTGTATTCTAATTCATCCACCAAAGTACCTGCTTTTACAAACTTACCACCAAAGAGTGTGGTTTGTTGTGAGGATTATTGTTTTGATGTGGATAGTTGTTCATAGGATCTTGGTGAAGATAGCAACTGTAATAAACATAAGGATTGCTCAAATGAATATTCCTCCATGCCTTTGTCTTTTAATTGGATCTTTTCAACTTGTTTTGATAAGGAATTGAGTTGAATTTCATGATTTCATTGATTAAAATCACCAACACTTTTGTCTTTTGACTAAATCTTTTCCTCAAGCTGGTTTGACAAAGAATTTGATTGACTTTCACTATTTGATGAAGTAGAATCATTGATACCCTTATCCTTTGACTAATCCTTTTTCTCAACCCATTTTGATAAGGAATTTAGTTTCCTTTCATTGTTTGCTGAACTAGAAGTTGTAGCTTCCCTGTTATGTGGCACAAAAGTATCTTGGGTTGTTTTTTATGTGTTATAATATTGTGAATTGGTAGAATCAACTAAAATGGTGATCTCTTGTCCATTATAGGGAAATTTCAAACACTGGTGATATGTTTATGGCACTGCTTGCATCTCATGAATCCAAGGATGTCCCAAGAGTATATTATATGTCAACTCCTTGTCTAACACTTGGTAGACTATATCTTTGACAACTGATCCCACTTGAATTGGTAACATAATTAATCCTTGGGAAGATATCTCTTCATCATCATAAGCTTTTATAGTGATTTTTCTTCTAGCATCAATTGCATTTTTTGAATATCCAAGTGCACAAATAAGTTTCAAAGTATAGATATTTAGGCCAGCTCCACCATATATTAGAACACATTTGACCCAGTATTTGTGAATTAAAACCTCAATGTGGAGAGAAACATTGTGTGGGTGGTTAAGTGATACATCATCATTTTCAAAAAATGATAGGCAAAGAGGTGTGGTCAAGTGTCCCACCATAGCTTTGAATTGAAAAAATTCTAGATTATTTGGTACTGTGGTGGCTACAAGAGCTTGTTCTAGAATTTCTTTGTGAGATGGTGAAATTTTTAGGAGTTCCAGTATTGATATTTGAGTTGGGATTTTTTGCAATTGATCAACTATGTTGTTTTGTGTTGTAGGGGCAATAGTGGGTGTTTTAGATATAGCTCCTTTCAATATTACTTTGGCTTTCCCTCTTGTGGTTGCATTGACTGGTAAATTGTCTTATTTATCTCTTATTTTAATGACATTAATCCGATTATCATTTGCAGCACCATGTGTGATCAGATTTATTGGTATGATATCATTGATTTGATGGGATTTGGTGTTGTTGTCATGAAGATGAGTTTCAACTATAACAATGCTTTGTTCATGCTCAATTCTGGTGTCACTAATTGAATTATCACTTGTAATAATGTCTTTTTCAACCTTTATTTTGATATCCTTGGTTTGATGTTCTCTGATTGGTATGATGTCATTGATTTGATGTGATTTGGTGTTGATGTCATGGTGATGATTTTTAGCTGTAACAATGTTTTTTTGGCCCTTAATTTCAATATCTCTTATTTGATCTTCAACTACTTCAATATAGATAATGGTAGAATCATAAACATAGTTCAAATTTTTCCCTTTGGTGTTTGATGAAGAGCATTCCCCTTTTTTGTATTTTGGTAAAGGATTCTTGAATGCTCCATGATCAACATTTGTTTGGGGTCCTTCTACAAATATCTCTTTTCAATCAACCAAATCTTGTACCAAATGTTTTAGTTGCATGCAATAATTGGTTTTGTGTCCTTTGTTTCTATGAAAGTCACAATAATGTGCATCATTCCACCATGAAGGTTTAACTCTTGGTTCCCAATTTCTTGCTTCTAGTAATGTTATAACCTTAGCTGCAAGAACTTCCTTTAATGTTGATTCCAATAACTATCCCAAAGGTGTGAATCTTCTTTGATTTGAGGATGTTTGATATGGTGGTGGTCTAGATTCAACATTGCTTGAATTATTGTTTTGACTAGCATTTTGGTTGTTTTTTTGATTGTTGGTTGGATTGTTGTTTTGAATTGTCTTGGTGGTAGCTGCTCTCAAGTTAAATACTAGTTTTACATTTTGTGTTTCAGCTAAAGCATCATTATTACCAACACTCTTATTTCTTTGCCAAAACTTTGGTTTATCATTGCTATTGTAATTATTAGAGGAGATTGCAGAGTTGTTTTCATTGTAAATTTTTATGACTCATATTTTGATCAAGGATTCTTCAATTTTGATTCCATTTTCAATCAATTTCTCAAAGGTAGATGGGCATTTTAATTCAAGGATATAGCTCATCTGATCATTTATATTGTTAGTGAATATTTCCATCTTTTCATTTTCAGGTATGGGATGAGAATATCTTGCAAAAAATCTTCTCCATCTTTGTAAAAATATGAGGAATAATTCACCCTTTTTTTATTTTGTATTGCAAAGGTCTTTCATGGTTATCTCATGTTGCATATTGTAGGAGTATTGGGTGATGAATTTATTAACCAGCTCTTCAAAGTTTTTAATTGGTGGTGCAAGTTTGGAGAACCATTCCATGCATTGGCACCCTAGGCTGTGTGAAAACAATCTCATCAAGTAAGTCTCTTTATGTGCAAATTTAAGGATCATGGTTCGGAATTTCCTTATAGGCTCTATTGGATCTATTTTACCACTATATTTATCATACTTTGGGAATTCACAATTTTTGGGAAAACGAATCATGTTTATAGTTTGATCAAAAGGATATGGGAAGATGTCTTGTATCAATTATCTTTTTGAGGTTCCCCTTTGCATATCTTGAATTTGTTGTTGGAGGTCTTTCATTTGATGAGTTAAGGCAGCACTAGATCTATATTTGATGGATCATTTTTAGTTTTTTAAGGAAGTGATTTCAATTGATTAACATCAAAGTAATGTGGAATTTTGATACCTTGATTAGCCAACATTAAGAAATATTTTTCCCCATCTCTTTCAAAAATATTTTCTAGGAACTTATAAAAATTTGGATCTTGTTGAGCATGTTGGATGTCTTCCTCAATTATTTCATCACCTTCAGATTGGTGGAGTTTATGGAAAGGATTTTCTTTAGCATTAGCCATGGTATTTTTAGTTTCAAGTTCTTTTTCTTTGAGTTTCTACTTTTGTGATCTTGTTTGAATGGGCATACAAGTTTTATAATTTGAATAAAATTTTGATCTTTGTTTGGAGGAGTGCCAAGGATAATAACTAAGTCAAATATAATGACAAATTCTATTAATGAGACTAAGTTGAGTTTGATTATACAACTTTTTTTGTGATGAAGGATGACAAATCCTAATGATGAAACTTAGCTTAAAAATTAGAGGTGTGTTTGATGTTTAGGAACCTTAAGATGTTAAATCTTGGTTTAGTTTGAAGAATTTCACTTGTAAAGGTTAGATTCAACAAGTTTAAAGCACAGGTGTGATTGAGAAATGATTCAGCTTTGGGAAAGATCCTTAATTCTAGTTCAAACTGATGAATATGGGATGAATTTAACTCTAGTTTTGAATTTACTAGATGCGCTAAAACAAGGTATGCATACACTAAAATATTGCATAGATGTTCTAGAAAATAGAATAAATATGCTACACTATACCCAAGATGCACCAGAAAAAGGACTCAATGCTCTAAAATATAGACCAAATGCACTAGAGAATGTACTAAATGCGCTAAAATATGGACTCAATGCACTAGAGGATGACTTAGATGCACCAGAAAACAAACTAAATGTACCAAAAAAAAGTCAATGGTGCACTAGGATTCCCTTCCTAGATGTGATTTCAACTAGGTATTTTGTAGGTGGATGTGCTAAAAGGTTTTGTAAATGCACTAAAAGATGAAACAGATGCACTAGAAAGTGACCTAGACGTGCTAGGAAATAGAAAAGATGCACTAGAAAAAAGCCAGTTATGCACTAGACTATACCATAGATGCATTGAAAAAGGGACTCAATGCATTAACCTATGCTGTGAATGCACCAAAAAATGCCCTAGATGCACTAGAGTATGTTGTGAATGTGCTGAAATAAAGTATGTATGCACTAATTTGGAAATGTTCAATGTTTTTGCATTTCTTTCAGGTTATTCTTCATTTTTAATTTGTAAATCTGAATGTTTCCAGGGTATGATTTTCTAAACAATGAATTTTCCTTGGTTTCTAGCTTGTGAACTATGTGAATTAGGTGCTTTAAATAGATGATTTCTTGAATTATGACTTCAAACATAGTAGCAAGTTGTAAAGCAATTGTGTCAAACTTAGGAACTAAACATTGAGTGTCTATTCAAGAATCTAGTCTGATTCCTTCGATTTCCATAGGTATAACACAAAGAAAATATTTAAAGAACTTTTCTAATGTCAAGGGTCACTTAAAATACCACAACCCACATCTTAGAACCATGTCAACTCACATAGTCGTGTCACCCCCTAGAGGGCACCCGTGTTTTTTCCTTTCCTGGGTCTTAACCAAAGTGGAATCCTGCACTTTGATCTAGTAATCCCTCATGGTTATATGGTGAGTGTCTTGGGGGAATATTCTTTCCTCCTCTTGCACTGTGATATTAGAAGTGTTCGGAGACTGAATCAGTTGGCTTCTACACTAAGGTTTGTAATAAGGGTTTTCGTTCGATGCAAAAAATAGATAAACTCCCTCATGAGACCTCCCAAGCTTTAGAATAAGGGCTTTGGGGATGGTTATCTTTCACACTACTTTCGAATTGTAGACTCTTCCTAAATTCTCTTTTGATTATAGTGGGTCAAAAAACTTGGCTTTAGTTGTTCCCACTTAAGTCGTTCCCATAGGGTGCATACTTTTTCCCATTATGGCAGGCCTTCTAAAGGTGTTAACAAAGCATAAAATAGTGAGTCTAGCATTCTGGTCACCCAATTAAGGGGAGATCATAGGCCTATCACTTCAAGCACAGTAGACAAGGGGTTGTGCCAACGAAAAATTGACCCTTTTCATTTTCATGGTCTTTTAGGTCTTGATTCATAGTGTTGGAGCTATGTTCCTTCAATTTTATGATGTATCTTGGCTTGAACATGCTTATTTTGATGCTAAAACTCAAATAACAATGTCTTGTGAAGGTGTTGTGAAGTGTTGTAAGACATTTCTCATTAGATTCTAGACTCCATTTAATGAAATTCACCTAAAAACCACCTATTCACTCATTAACAAGTCCTATTTTGAAGTGTTGTAAAGACTTGCAACAATATTTCATGCTTTTCCAGGCATATTTTCACTATTTACACCCTTCTCATGCTTTATTTTATCTCTTTATACCCTCATATGCTTATATTAAGTGCATTTTTGGGTCCTATCCTAACAACCCAACATTCAGACTTTGCAAGATATGGTGTAGCAATGTTGCCTTCTAATTTTCCAAAAATCTTAGGGAGGGCTGATTTTCCATCCTTGGTGAATGAGTCCCACTTGAAATATGAAAGTATACATTTTATCAGAAATCAACTCCCGACTGTCAGAAATTAGTTCTTGGCACTTTTTCAATAGTAGGAGGATTGATTCACCACCCTTGGCGAATGAGTCCCACTATGAAAAATTAGAAAATTTCATCAACATTCCAGACACTCCAGAAAGCTCATACAACATCTAGGTGCACTCATATTTGACCCTGTACCTTCTATTCTACATATTTCTTTCTATTCCTCCATCTTTCATAGTTGTTTGCATACCATAATGTGTTTTCAAACATAGCTTAAATTGCAAATTTTCATTCATTTTAGATCATTTTAGTCAGTCAATTGCATTTATTTTAGTTCATTTACATCATATCACATTTCTTACATCCTAATTTGAATGTGCATAAGTATTTTGGGAGCCCCTAATCTCTCTCTTTCTAGGTGGAAAACCCTAGGAAGAGAGTCCAACATTTCGAGCACCAAAATCTATGCCACGGGGGTTCTTTATCCTTCTAATTAAACTAGATTCTAATTTAATTAAAAGAATAAAATAAAACATCCAACCCCTACAAACATCATCAGTAGTTTGATGTAATTGTCTTTGACTAGTGTTTTAAGCACCTGTAAAAACAAAAATTAATGATCAATCTTTAGAATTTTGAATTTTTGCTAAATAAACTAGATGTGCTAAAATAAACGTTAGATGAGATAAAATATCACTCCTATGTTCTAAAATAACTACTAAATGTGCTAAAATATAGACTGAATACGCTTGAAAATCCCCTATATGTGCTAAAGTATGAGTTGGATGCATCGTAACAAGAACTCTATGCGCTAAAGGACGTTTCGTATGTTCTGAAAGAAATAATAGATGTGCTACCTAAGATTTCATGTCCAAATCTACAAAACAACTTCCAAAAAATATTAATATTAAAAAGGGGAGTTAGGACACACGGTGGGTGCCAAAATGTATTATGTGAGAATTGTTTAATGTGAATAACTGAATAATAAAACCACAAAAACCCAATGAAACGTATTATATTAGAGAATTGAAGTACATAATTAATCCAATTCAAAAAAAAATCAATCACTAAAACCATTTCATTTTTTCCTATCTCTAAAGATTCCTTGAATCATAATGGCTCTCAGATTTTGCTTGCACTATGACTTCTAGAATGACAACTTACATAATGGATGTTGCAAAATGCAAGAATCCTAATTCCTACATGATTTGATAAGTTATATGATAATGCTGATGATGCTATGATAAGGATGTTGCTGTATGAAAATGAGAATTAACACTATGATGCAAATGCTATGAGGAAATTGAAGAAACTAAGATGCAATTACCAAACTAAGCCATGATTCTAAGCTTGATATGATTCTACAATTCTAAATACTAAATAATAAAGTTCTCTAAATGCTCTTAAAGAATTTTTTTAGAGTAAGTTTTCTCAAGATGGGATGTCAAATTATGGAGAATGATGTTGTATTTATAATATTTGCAAGGTATATTGTGATGTGGCAGCAACTAAATGTCAAGATTCCAACTAGAAAGATGAATGGTGGAGGATGTTCCCTTTCAAAGAGCACTTTTCCAAGTGTCCAAGGTTGTTTCAAAATTGGTTGAGGATAATTTCAATTTAAATATTAAGCATAATTAAATTCATGAGACACTTGATGATGTGGAAAGAAGAAAAGTTGGAGACCTGTGACTAAATTAAAATTGGGAATTTAAATTTAGTGAGAATATATTAACCAAATAAAACAAACTATTGACATTTGTTTATTTAATTAAAATTAGAGGAATATGAATTAATATGGAAGAATTAGAAAGTATGAACTATATAAATAAATTTAGAATTTATTTATAAGTAGATGAAATAAAAGGTTTATTAATTAAATACATTGTATTTAATTAATTATCTTGACCAATTTTAGGTGTATACAAATACAGTTAATATAGAATTCACCTTTCATCAACATGAGATTCCTTCTTTGGAATTGAGAAAAAAAAATGATGCCTTCATGATAATAACCCAATTCAATAGAATAGGCATAAGAAGGATGCTTGTTGATAATGGCTCAACCCTTAATGTGTGTAGTGTGAAACTCTTAGATAGATGGCATATAGAAAAATAAAAAATGGAACCTAACTCCTTACCAATTTGAGGATTTGATAATGTAGGAAATAAATTTCTTAGTGTGATTACTTTACCTATTATAGTTGGAAAGGCTACCTTACAAACTCCTATTCATGTTATGCCTCATGACCTTTCATACAATCTTCTTTTGGGAAGACAATGGATTCATGAGATGCATGTGGTGCCTTCAACTCTTCATTGTATCATGAAATATGTCTATAACAATAAGGTATACCGAATTGAAATAAAGTCCAAGCCTAAAAGTTGCTTACAAGTTGAAAAAGGAACGACAAGTCCTCTAAGCACATTGATTCCAACATCCAACATAAAACCTAAAAATAATATTAGGATATGTATGGATTTTGTGTCTAAATAAAGCATCTTTATAAGATGATTTTTTCCTCCCTAATATTGACATGATAGTAAATTGGACTGTGGGACATGCTTTTTGGTCATCAATTGATGGATTTTCTGGATACAATCAAATCTTTATTAACCCTCAAGATCAATATTAAAAAACATTTACAATAGTTTGGAGAACATTTTGTCGAGTCATGATGCCTTTTGGATTGAAGAATACAGGTGCAACATATCAATGAGTGATGGCATTAAGATTTCATGATTACATACATAATATTTTGGAAGACTATGTTGATGACATTCTGGCCATATCTTTAACAAGACAAGACATTGTGAATGTCCTTCAGAAAATATTTAAGAAAATTTGAAAATACAACATGAGATTGAATCCAAAAAAGTGTGTCTTTGGTGTAGATATTGGAAAACTTCTAGGTTTTATCATCTCACAAAGGCATCAATGTGGACATGAAAATTTATGCTATATTCAACATGGCACCTCCTAAAAACATTTCTCAATTGCACACATTACAAGGAAGAGTTCAAGCCATTTGTCATTTTGCCACATCTTTAGTTGATCGAAAGTTACCATTTACATATCTCCTCAAAATGGATGTACGCTTTGATTGGAACAAGGATTATAAACATGCTTTTGAGAGTTTGAAGGAGTACCTTGCAACTCCACCTATTTTACAACATGCTATGCAAAAAAAACTGTTCATACTTTATACAGCCGCATCAACCCATGCTCTCATAGCATTGTTGGCTCAAAAGGATGAAAATAGTAAATAGCATCTCATTTATTACATTAGTTGAACTTTGATTGATTATGAGAAACCATACACAACAATAGAAAAAAATTGTTTGGATCTTGTATTCACTACAAGTAAACTAAGACATTACTTACTAAATGTGTAAATATATGTGATGAAAAAAATTGATCCTTTTAAACATCTTTTCAATAAAATAGATTTATTAGGATGCTTAGCTAAAT
The DNA here is from genome assembly GCA_007258455.2 of Sequoia sempervirens. Lineage (NCBI taxonomy): Eukaryota > Viridiplantae > Streptophyta > Pinopsida > Cupressales > Cupressaceae > Sequoia > Sequoia sempervirens. Next base: position 73,979,453 of record VDFB02271358.1, on the reverse strand, counting down.
GGGTTATGTTGTTAACAAAGTTTGACCTTAAGCTTGTTTCAAAAAAAGAAATTAAATGACAAGCCTTAATTGAACACTTAGCTGACACTCCCTCACCCTTAACATTACCTAATGTCAAAACATTCCCTGATGAGAATGTGTGGACTATTCAAAAAGATAACAAAGCATAGGAATTATACTTTGATGGATCTAAGTGTAGAATAGGCTCCAATGCTAGGGTTATAATAATTCCACTCATTGGAAAGCATATTCCCTTATCATACCACTTAAACTTTCTATGCACCAACAACACAATAGAATATGAAGCATTAATTTCTATATTGTGCACTATTTTGGCTTTGGGACTTTGAAATGTCAAGATATTTGGTGATTCACAAGTAGTCATTAAACAAATAAATGGGACATATCAAGCAAAGCATGACCAATTATCAAAATACAAGGTTCTCACAATTAATTTGTTAGGAAATTTTGAATCATTTACCATTGAAAACATGCCATGAAAGGATAATCGACATGTAGATGCAATGGAAAGTACAACTTCTCTTATATCACCTCAAGTTCCTTCAAAATATTTCACATTTACTATTCAACCAATCATAAAACCATCAATCGAGTCCAAAATCGAAGATGTAATAATAAAAACTATGGAAAGCTCTAGTAAATGATATTCACCAATATTTAATTACTTAAAAGAGGGCACCTTTCTAGAGTTGACAACTAAAAATACTTGATATCATCTTTGCATGCTTGCAAATAAGTATATCATTCTTGTCGATGCATTATATAGAAGATCCTTTAACAATCTTTTACTAAGATGTCTTAAATAATTTGAAATCCCCATAGCACTCGAAGAGGCTCATGAGGGTGCATGTGGTGGTCATTTTGGAGGGAGATCATTAGTGAAAAATTTTGTTCACATGGGATATTACTGTAGACATATGGAAAAATATTACTTTTAGTATGTTAAGAGATGTCATAAATATTAGGAACATAGTAATTTGATTCATGCTCCTGCTTTTGAGCTTCAGGTCCAAATTCATATTTGGCCATTCTTAGTATGGGGATTGGATCTAATTGGGAAAATCTCACCACCTTCATCCACTAGACATGCCTTTATAATCACCACAACAAATTATTTCAAAAAATGGGTAGAAGCTATTCCTCTTCGATCAACAACTGCTTATGTAATATGTCGTTTCATATTGGAACACATTATTGCTCATTTTGGACTTCCTTCCACATTAATTTTAGACAATGGGACACCATTTAAGAATAATGATGTGAATAAATTACTCTAAACATTTAATATCCAACTTCAATTTTCAACACCTTATTACCCACAATTTAATGGTCAAGCTTAATCAACTAATAAAACTCTCGAACAAATCCTAAGGAAGACAATAAATAAACATAACAAGGATTGACACACAACTAACATATGCATTATGGGCTTATTGTACTAGCATCAGAGAATCCACTAGAACAATTACTTAAAACCTTGTCTATGGTACTGAGGTGATTATGCCCTTGGAGTTAGAAATCCCCACATTAAGGATTGCTCTTCAAGGATGTATTGATGACAACACTTATAAAGAACAATGATTGAATTAGCTTGAGATGCTTGATGAATGAACAATGCATTAATGCTCATTAATGCTCTTGAGCATCTCCAAGCTTATGCTAGACAACTACATTGTTGTTATAGTGATCTTGGCATCCATCATGTATTCAATAAAGGTGACTTAGGCTTATCTAAAAATTAACGCAACATTAATATCGACCTAATTGAAAAAAGAAAATTTAGTCCTAATTGGTTAGGACCTTACATAATTAATGAAATTTATGGGTCCAGTGCATATACATTAGTAGAAATGGATGGAACACCTCTCTAAGACCCTATTAATGCCTCACATTTGTGTTGGTATTATGTCTAACCCTCCTTGAATAGCATGGATGATAAAGTAGTGGTGTTAGAGTTAGTGGATAATACTCCATGTGCTCTCAGATTACTTCGTTCTTGAAAAATAATTGAGGCAGGAGCATCCAGTGGTGTAAGGGCAATCTTGCATCACCCAAAAATAGTTAAATTTCAATTTTCTCAGTTTTAGATGTTTTTACATTTTTGGATACCCTTTTCATCATAATAAAATTCCTAATTTATGGTTTTTATTTTCTATTCCTGGGTGGAAAGATATTGTAGTTTTTGTTTCCCAAATTTGCACCTGAAAATCTTTCGAGTTAGATTTGAGGCACTTAGAGTTCCCGGATCAGCCCTGAAACTTGCCAAAATCAGCATAGAAAATTTCAAGTACGTTGTTGACTTCGTGACCTTTCCAATGGTTCAAACAGTTCGCGAATCGGAGTCCCGGATCAAAAGTTATGGCCCCGGGAAGTTGGCGCACTTTCTAGAAGATACAATTGCAAATGCTCTTTTGAAATTTGAACTTCATGTTGTAAATTTTTGGCGCCAAACCACCTAAACTCAAATTTGAATGTTGTTTTGGCTCCAAACTAAAGAGGAGCTCTATTTATGGGCAGGCTTCTAATTTTTGGGTAACTTTTTGGGGACAAGCTCGCATATTGTGAAAGGGTTATTCTGTAGCTTTCTGTAACTTGCATGTGCTATAGAATTTGGGGATTTGAGATCCTCTACATGTAAGAAGCTCCATTTTCTGAATAATAAAATTATTCTCTTGTTTGTGGGTTATTTTATAAGTCTCAAGTTGCACCCTCATCAAGTGGTATCAGAGCCAGGTTTTCTTGAGTGTGTGGGCAGATCACCAATCATGAGGCAATTCACACCAGGACCATGGTTGTGGGTCGAGGTCAAGAAAGATGCCTCCAAGAGTGATGCCTGGTAGGCGTGGTGGTGCCAGAGGTGGTCAAGGTGGTATAAATGCTAGTGGAAGAGATGCACTGGAAGCCCTCCAAAGACAGATTGATGCATTGCAAGAGTAGTTGAGAAGAGGGTTAAACCTGAGGGAGGAAAGTGAGGATGAAGGAGAGGAAGAAGAAGCAATTGATCAAGACTAAATGCTAATAAGGGCCATTTCAAATATTGGGAAAAAACCCAGAGCATAAGTCCCCAGATATTCCAGAAGTCTGAACCTAGAAGAATTGATTGATTGGATCAACAAGTTAGAAGAATATTTTAAGTATGAGGAAATAGAGGACCA
>VDFB02271358.1:73894769-73976177 GCA_007258455.2 Sequoia sempervirens | reverse complement strand
AATAGGTAGTATGAATAATATCTGGTGAAATGGAAAGGAAGGCTTGTTGAAGATTCATCTTGGTTTCCTAAGGCAAAGGTTGACTGTTTGGGTTTTCCTCCACCATCTGAGACGTGACATGGTCACTTCTCAAATTACCCTAGGTGTCTGATGCAGGAGCATCCAGTGGTGTAAGGGCAATCTTGCATCACCCAAAAATAGTTAAATTTCAATTTTCTCAATTTTATATTTTTTTTACATTTTTGGATACCCTTTTCATCATAATGAAATTCTCAATTTACGGTTTTTATTTTCTATTCCTAGGTGGAAAGATATTGCAGTTTTAGTTTCCCAAATTTGCACTTGAAAATCTACTGAGTTAGATTTAAGGCACTTAGAGTTCCCGGATCAGCCCCAAAATTTTCCGAAATCAGCATAGTGATTTCAAGCACATTGTTGACTTCGTGACCTTTCCAACAGTTCAAACGGTTTGCAAATCAAAGTCCCAGATCAAAAGTTATGGCCCCGGGAAGTTGGCGCACTTTCTAGAAGATATAATTGCAAATGCTCTTTTGAAATTTGAACTTCATGTTGTAAATTTTTGGCACCAAACCGCCTAAACTCAAATTTGAATGTTGTTTTGGCTCCAAACTAAAGAGGAGCTCTATTTATGGGCGGGCTTCTAATTTTTGGGTAACTTTTTGGGGACAAGCTCACATATTGTGAAAGGTTTATTTTGTAGCTTTCTGTAACTTGCAAGTGCTGTAGAATTTGGGGATTTGAGATCCTCTGCATGTAAGAAGCTCCATTTTCTGAATAATAAAATTATTCTCTTATTTTTGGGTTATTTTCTAAGTCTCGGGTTGTACCCTCATCAATAATTATTTGTCTCTTGAACACTAAAGTGATTATTTAATTCAGTTTTAAGTATTTACTTTAGGTTTCATTCCATTCAAGTTCATTTGATATGTTGTAATAGATTAGATCCTTATATGCATTTAATGTTTTTTAATTAGATCATATGCAGTTAATTTAGTATAACATGCTTAATCACAATGTGGCATCTAATAGAAACTAGAATGATTTTTAATTAGATCACATAAAACATGTTAAAACATGGAGACATTCGTTAAATAGTCTTACAAAGATTATTTAATTAATCACATTGCCATAGATAACATTCAACACATAAACACAAGTGATAAAACATAAAATGCTCATATATATATCAAAGTTTTATGTACATATCATCAATATATATAATGCTACTCAAGTCTATGACTGCTAGATCCCTTGGGATCTAGTGCTCACATCAATCTAGTGGTGGTTTGTCAGGAGATGGTGGTATGTGATTATGATCCGAATCCACCAAGTGTACTAAGAGTAAACTGTAAGCCTTTTACCTATCCAAGGGCCTCCTAATGCTCCCCTAATATCTAATCTCTCTTCGCCTGAAGCCTAGCTACCTCTGACTATAGTCTCTCAAACTCTGGTGGGGTCCGAGATGACTGTGCATCTAGGGTAGTATCGGCTTGGTGGATGTGCCTCCTGAGACTCTCATACATTGCCCACAATCTGAAATATGGCATGAACAACTCTGAGTCATGATCCACGATGGGTGGGGGCACATAGTCTAAGTTTATGGCCTCCTTGTTAATTGATAGGGGAACTATCTCTATAGCCACCTAATGATAGAGATCATGAAGATCTCTCATAGACCCTGCAAGATAGAAACCGGAAATATAATTAATACACATCATATTAAAGCATAAAACATAAGCATAAGCATTAAGCATAGTAGTAAATAAAATATCATCACCTATCTCTCAGGCAGGCTGTGTGAAATCAACCTCGTTGTATGTAGGAGGCATTAAGGATGTGCTAGCCTCTCCATGGTTGCAAGTATTGGTGCATGTTGCAACTGCTACTCGTGATCTAGTCATACTAATGGGAGATGGCTCTCCCCACTCGTGGCCCACTGGATCCTTGTCTACTACCTTACCACTCTTTCTCACGGGCTACTCCTCCTCCTCCTCCTTATCATCATCCTCACCCTCCTAGCCATCATAATCAGGATCCGTAGTCTCATCATACTCCTGGTCTATGACATATATACATGTATCTATAGCTCTATAGTGTGTCAACTGAGTCCTATCCTCCACCTCATCCCTCTCATGTGGGAGTGGTCCTAAATCACCTATCAGATCATCCATAGGGAATACGAGAGATAGCTATGATATTGTCCACCACTCCTCATACTTATCTATAGCATTGACATCATCAATGTCATATATTAGAGGCATATCATGATTTGAATAATTAGATTCATTGTAAACAACACACTCCACAATGAGCCGTCTCAAATCACTAGGTCTTTGGGCACTCCATACTAATCTCTAGAAGAAGGGTCTTTCCTTCGGTGCTATCTACACCTAACAAAACTATTACATGACACAATCATAGTACTATGTAATCATGTCTTTCAAGCAAGAACCTATCCAACTGAAATCTCCTCATCTATCGAGTGTGATCTAGACACTGTAGCACAAGTTGATAATATCTCCAAAGGATATCATCCTCCTCCAATCAATCAAATCATCCAAGATCATAGTACATGTGCGCTAAGATGTTGTGCCTCTAGGTGTATACTGTCTTGTGCTCTGCCATCCCTCACATTAGGTGTACTAGTCCTCCCTCCAGGAGTGTTCCCTAGCCATCAAGGATGAGTACTAATGATACTATCATCTTCATAATCTGTTTAACCAATGGGGCCCATGAATATAGTAGCATCACAAGATCTATCCATGGCCTCACTCTCTCATCATGCACTGGTCCACAAAGGCATAACTATATGTCACATTTGATCTCATGAAATGACTGCTCTACTTAGAAACATGCATGCTCACTCCAAATAGGAACTTAGAGTATGCGGTGAACATCCTCTAGCATGATAGTCATCTGGTCATAAGGTAGATGAAATGTACATGTATCTTCATCCCATCGCTCTACTAATTCCTTCAACACTAGATCATGGTACCTCACGGGGCGCATGAGGTACACATAGTATAATACAATAGTCTACAAAATATTTGTATCCTCCATTAAAAGAGTGGGGAGTAAATATCAAAGAACACTAATCTTCCTACCACCTAGATGCTAACGTGAATGGGTGGGAACCTGAAAAAAAAAGAAAAAATATATCCTATAAGTAAACTCTTAAATGTTTACATTAGATATCATAAAAGTGTACTAAAGTTGTTCCAATGTACTTTCCTAAAGGTCATAAACACTTTAGACCCCTTTTGGGACACATAGTGAGGAAACGAGACACTTTGTGAAAAATTGGGACACTTCGTGAACAAAAGGGACAATTTGAAGAAAAAGGGGACACTTTGTGAACTTTTTTTCAAGGCCATAGATTAACCTAGTAATGTGTAAAAATCATAAAATAATTGCATAAGGACAAATCTAAGACAAAAAAATCAACTCACATCATGATAGTGCTCATCACGTGCCACTTGGTCTTGCAACACGTCTAGTCTTGAATGCCTATAATCTCGTTGTCTCAATATCTTTCACTACTCTTCAATCACTCTCAAGGTACAAAAAGGTAAATGACCAAATAGTTATAATTTACTTCACTTTTTGCTCTTATATAAGTTAAAATTAGGGTTTTTACCATATTAGTATTAAAAAGTATATTTCATTCAAATCAACATAATGGGTGCTAGAGAACTCCATTTTTGACATTGTTTGTTGCATTGGAATCATGATTCTTCTCCTATCCTCATCAACTATCTATCATTATGTGGTATAGTACTTGGAAATACCCTATATGATATGAATTACCCTATTCGATGTGCCTAGAATGCTGACTTGATTCCACCTCTGTAAAGCAATCAAAATCAAGGGGAGGCATACATCTACCCTCAAATTTGATTTCTAGAAGTTCGATAAGAAGATTTTGGGACAACTAACGAATTTACGTTGTAGGATGAGGTTCCTAACATTTTGGTTTTGTAGATAGCGACAGTGGGGGCTTCATTATCCCATATTATGATTGAACTTATGTGTATCCTTTTATGAAATAGAGGTTATTATTGGAGTCCTTTAGCTTACATATGCACATAGAGTCATATGGAACTAAAGTGGGGACTAGATGTAGTGTAGAAAATTGTACGCTCTTGAAAGCAAGGAAATTTCACACTTAATTTGGACCTATTTTGGTACCCTTTAATTACCTTTTAAAATAATCATTTATACACCCCTAAAACCCATTATTTTGGATCTTGAGGCTTATTTCACCCAAAAATCACTTAAAACATCAAAAATTTTGAAAACCCACCTTAAAAAGCTAAGGTTGGACTTATTCGCCACCTTGGGTGAATGAGTCCGCTTAGGTGGGACCCATTTTCCAAGGGTTTTGAATGTGTCCAATTTGGGGTCTTTTTCAATTTTGAGTGGGAAATTCACCATTTCAATTCAAATTTTTGGTGGATGTCAGCCTTTGAGATCTAAATAATGGTCAATTAGGTGTTAATGCCTATATAAGTGTTGGGTGAAAATTATGTAATCACCTTTTTAATAGATTACACAACCTAGATTTCAATCACAGCTGTGTGACATATAATCTCTCCTCTTAGAAAGGGGAGGTTCCCTTCTTACTAATAACAAAAACTAAGTAAAACTAATCAAGTATTTAAAAAATATGCACTACACTTACGAAATGGGGGGGTGTGTCACATTCATGCTTCTCTATTTTTTAGAGAAGATGTTTTACAATGCTTCATAGTTGATAGTTCTGATTCAAAACAACTTAAACTAAAAACAAAGTAGTAATGCTAATACCTCTACCTTGTCAAAACAAAGTGTAGAGATACTAGGTTGATAAGAAACATAAAAAGAGAAAGAAATTCTCACGAAGGCACAAAGTCATTCTATAGCTTTTCATGGAAGATCCTTAAGATATGTAACATGTGTCATATTAGAAGTGAAAATTCTTCTAGATATAACACAATAGTTCCACAAATAGTGTGAACAAATGCAAGCACAAAGTCTTGAAGATAATCCACCAATGATTACTCAAACATAAATGTAAATTCCAATAAACAATGTAACACAAAGTTTACATAAATTTATTTGAAGCCCTTCAAATCTCATCTACTAATCACTACCAATATGATCAATCCACAATATCATTGATTCCAACACAAAGTATGGTATGCAATTCTCTTCTTTATTGATTAGATAATTTTCATTCACAAACATGAACACAAAGTTTCACAAATCTACTCCAAAAAGGGCAGCACTTTGTTGCAAAATACTAAAGGTAAAAATTATAATAGAAATCCCTCTTATTTATAAAAGAGAGGGAAGAGAAAATCTAGGAAATTAGTTGAGTAAAATTAGGAAAGTTAGGTGAGCTCATTTAGGAAAAATTCACCTAACTTTGACTAAGTCAAAATGTTTTCCATCTTTTTAGAACTACATCTCATATTTTTAATGTTATTACATTTGTTGAAAAAAAATCTAAAATGTCAAAAAATATTTACGAGATGCATTTAAAGGGAAGCATCAAAATATTAAACACTAGAGATCAAGAAGTTTCATGTTTCCTTGATTTGGGTGCAAAAGTCTTTATTTCTCTTTCTCATCTCCAGTACAAATTCCTCATCTAGACCAATAGTGTAATCCATGATGGTGTGAATTCTATTGATTGATCTCATGGAAGATGAATGAACCTTTTTACACCTATTAGGATGTGTCCTAAGGTTGTCAAGAGTGAGTTGTGTATCACAAATAACATGCATAGAGGTCTTTTAAAGTCTACACTCTCTACTTGCTTCATGATGGATTCTTTGAAAATCTCATAAAGTTCATTGGTCGGGAGGAAGATATGGTTTTCTTCAAGGAGTTGTCCTAGAAACTTACTCCCCTTTTCAAGGATAGCACAATGTCCTTTGACATCTCCCTGCACTTGGTGGAGATCTTTGGTAAGAGACTTGATTACTTGGATATAGTGTTTAAGTGATTATCTTACTTCCACATATTTCTGCTTATCAAGAATCACCCCAACTTCCACCAATTTATTGAGCTTTCCCTATTTCATTTGCGACCATAATAAAAGGAATTTTTCCATTTCTTTGCACTTTTGGAAAAGAACACTTTCTTCCTTATCAAGCTCTGTTTGAGCTTGGCTATCTAGGTAGCTTTCTCATCTGTAGCAATTATAATCTACGAAACATGTTCTACAATTTCATTAATAAAATAATATAACACTTTTCCTTTGGAGGAAAACTTATTAGCCTTCTTCACAGCTAGATCCTCAATGCTTATCATTTCCAAAGGTTGTGCATTACTTGAAGATCCTGCAAGTATCCTTAAAATAATGGCATAATGCCTTGCCTTCTATTTGTATATGTTTTAGGCTTGCTCCATTCTGTCAAGCCTTCCTGCCAATGCATCCAAGGTTACTTGTGCATTTTCCTTTGCACTTTCATTCATGACCTTGAAAAGCTAGACTCTTGTTATAGTGTAGTCCTCCATATTTACGTTTCCTTCCTCTTGAGGTATACCAATCTGTACATATACTTATGACCGGCCTTGTCAACATGAAGCCATGATGCAATTTTTCCTTTTTCTTCCCCTTGGATTTTGGAGGGGCTATTTCTTGAAGATCAAGCTCTTCTGGAGAGATCATTTGCTTCTTCCTCTTTGATACTCAAGATACCAAATAGGGAGGAAGAGAGTAAGTATGAGCTTCTTGGCTGACTATCAACTCTTTTGTCACTGCCACATTTGAACAAATGACTGGTATAGTGACAATTAAGGTAGTGTCAGTCATAATTTCTCTAGTAGATTGAACACCAACACGACCATGCAAGGATTCACTCATGAACATGTTGAAAACATCATAAGTTATATCACATGATGGAGATGATAGGACAAGAATGGATGATGGAGGGCTTGACAAAAAATCAACCATTTGTGTATTTGAAATTGATGGAGGAGTGTCAAGTATGGTTGCAGTGATCCCACAATAGCGGTTTACAATTTTTGGCCAAACTAGACACTAAATTTATTATTTTTAACCAAATATTCACACTCGAGCACCTATAGCAACTAAACTGTGAGGTATTTGAAGATGATGCAAACTAGAGTCTCATCACATTTTGTCTGTAGATTCTAAAAATATTTTTTTCAAAATTTTTTGAATTATATTGCACTTCTTTTTCCATCTCCAGCAAAAAACTGGTTTTTTCAGACAACATTTTTAAAAAGTGACGCACACCATATAATACATAACTTTTTTCCATGAAGGATAAAATTCTAATTCTTTTGAATTTAGATTTGTAACTCCAATATCTAGTGCTTACACTTGGTTAAACATTTTTTATTGAATATTTTTTCTTTAATCAAGTTTTGAATCCAAACCAATTACAATTCAGACATAGTGTGACCGTATAACACATAACTTTTTTTGTATATATCAAAATTCTTTTTTTTTTTGTTAGATGAAGGACTTCAATATTTGGTACACTCATATTTTTCAATTTTTTTTTGATAATCTACTATATTTCCACATGTATAGAACAAATACCTTCATTTTCGATGAAAAATGTATGTTTAATAAAACTAAAAATACAAATACATAATAAGACCAAAACATATTAAAATTATATTCGTTGGATAGCTCATTCTAAGGACTACCTGATTCTATTTGGGTTTGTGGGGACTCCTCCATTTTCATCTTCAACCTGAGCTTTGAAGTGCTAAAATTTAGGTTTTTTGTGTTCCTTAGGGAGGGGATGAGGATTTAGGGGGGTTCATTCAAACTAGGGTTCGCTTGAACTATAGTTCGAGTGAACCTATTCAAGGGGGTTCACTTGAACCATGGTTCAAGTGAACCTCTTCAAGGGGGTTCACTCGAACTCCTTGCATATGCCTTTTTTTTTTGGCAGAATTTTTTTTAAGGGATTCTCTTGAACCCAGGTTTGGTCGAACCCCTTTTTGGTTCGGTTGAACTTCTAGGTTTGTACAAACCCCCAAAATCACTTTTTTTCCATGGGGTCATTTTTTCTCTATTTTCCTTCCTCAATCAAATTGTAAACCACTATTGTGGCTTCACTTGTTGATGATGTAGGGGGTTGTGAAATTTCCATTATAGGTATTGTAGATGTAGGGAGAGGTGATGTGGGAAAAGGAGGTGGAGGATTATTAGGATTAGGAGGTGTGTGAGGAACATTTGAAGTTACGGGTGATGATGTCTAGGGAAGATCCTCGACAACATTCTCATATGGAGATATAGTATGTTCTTCATCATGCCTGAGTTCATATTTATCACCTTCTTTCTCACCTTCTTGACCTTCAAACTCTTTTTCTCCTGCAAAATCTTCTTTCTCATCAAAGTCTGCTTCTTAAGAATCTTCTTCTTCAACAAATTTGTGTCTTGAATTTCCTCTTCTTCGGAATCTACCTCTTTGCAAAAAAAACCTTTTTTTCTTTTGAGTGATATGGTTAAATTCCATGGTAGCTTCTTCTTGGATTTCCTTTGTATCCTTCTTTCCAATAGTGAACTTAATTGTAGGGCCTCTTCGGGAAAAAGTAGGAATAGTCGCATGTTTATCTTTTGTACAAAGTTACTATTGTTGGTTGGCTTTTGGTCTAGGTTCTTTTTCTCATTATGTCATGAAGGATTTCATCTAGAAACCATGCTTGTGTAAACATTCTATAGGGTTGGCCAATATGGGAGCAAGCCTTTCCCTTATGGAGACACTTCCCTTCTTGGACCATTGTATTGTAGGAAAAGGTCTTTTGGAAATTTCATTTTCATTGTAGGCAGTGTTCATGATGTTACCAGGGTCTTTGAAACCCTTTGGTGGGTCAACAACACCAAGATTCATGATCTACTATATGGTTAGCCTACAATAATCCATTTTACAGATAGCCTCTTCATCTCTAAAATCAACCCAAATGTCTTCAAAGTGGTACTAGTGGTTGTGATCCTTTTTCAACTTACTATTGATATTCTGATAATCAAAGTCAAATCTTTATTTTTGGGTCCTTATTTTTACAATATACATTTCTACATAGATTAATTTGGCTTTTTGCACCCTCTAAATGGTATACCTATCAATCATTAGTGGAAACTTGAATCCTATTTGTGAATTCTCATTCATTATTTGTGAACTGAAATAAGCTATCTACACAACTCCATGAGTATCCACTTATCTAAAGGATATTTGGGTAGCATGTAAGGACACCTAGTGTAGCAATCTACCCTCATTTAAGTGAACATTGGAAATTTCAAAAATATATATTTGAATTTACTCACCACTTTGTAGGTCTCATCATATACCCTCTTCTTTTTGAGAGTTGGGTCAAAGCTAAAAATCAGAGGCACAAAGAAAGCATCTATGACCCTCCTAAAATGTTGAAGGCTTCCCTTCAACTCTAGTTGATAGAAATACTTGTACACAGGTACAAATTGTCAGTTCCCCTTTGTTGATAAACTTGGGAATTGCCTCATCATGGCTGCAACATGCACTTGATAAGAAGTCATATAGAACTTCAAAGTGGTTGGCACATTCATCATTTGTTCATGAATTTCATCACTGGTTTGTTTTCCCCAATCAATATGAGCCTTTTGTCTTCTTATGATTTGAATGTACTCATATATCCACTCCTAAGAATGAGATGATTCAAAAAATCCCTTAACCCTACTTAGGATTGTAATCATGTCCATCTTCTTTGAAGTCACTTCATGCAAGCCCCTTCAGCCATCTTGAGATAATAGGATGAGGTGTTTTCGACCATTGGCTATTTATCCAATTTTTAGCCTTGGTTGTATTTGCATCATAAACTTCTTGCACTTGTGCCATTGATATTTGAGTGTGTTTTTCCATGTGTGGGACTCTAAAAACAATGTCAAAGAATTTAGGGTCAAGCCTCACCATCTCTTGTCCAGAGGAATCTATTGCACTTCTTCTCTCTCAGATTTAGTGGGAAGAAACCTAGAGAATGAACTTTGTGTGATGAGTTGATGTGGGGAATGTGGACACCAGATGCAAATTGTTGTGTAAAATAGCTCTCAAACTATCTTCCAAGGACTTTTGTTCAGTCCTTTTTATAAAGTCTACAAGGTCTTGATGACCAACCTCGGTGTCCTTTATTTCTTCCACCTTTAAAATCACCAATATGGGTGGATATACACCTTGGTACTTGTATTTAGTTTTTCCCTTACCCTTAGAAGATGATGGAGGCTTCTTGTCTATCATCTAGAAACAACTAGATCAAAATATTTCACCTTGAGGATCACTTTGATGAAATCTAAAGAAAAGCTACAAGGATGGTGAATCAAAAGACGTTAGACAAAAAAGTAGCACTGGGAAGTGTGAAGCAAGAAAATTATGTTGAGCAAGTGTGAAATAGGAAATTAGGCATGAAAAATGGAGCGAGAGCGAAGGAACAATGTTTGGATTAGAGGAAGTGATTTGGAATTAATGTTTAAGGAAAAAATGTCAAATGTGTAGGAGCACTAAAAATCGATGCTCCTACACTTAGAGAGATGATTCTAGATGTAAGGGATCTGAAAATTAGTGCCCTTACATGTTCTTCATGTAATTTTGTAAAATGTGTCAGGGTGCTAAAAATTAGCAGCCTGACACTTGGTCTCAAGAAAATTGGTGGCGTGCAGTAGCAGGCTTTTCAAGCACCTTAGGATTTGGAAGTAAATGGATTCCATGTAGGAGCGGTGATTTTCACCACTCCTACACTTTGATTTGGTGTTAAAACTTCAGTGTAAAAGAATTCAAAAATGACACTTCAACATCAGCCAGGGTAGAACTTGGTGTGATGGTGGTGAATTTCACTGTCATAACATTCGTGAAAGATGATGGATGTTCAGGAAAACATGAAGACCTTCCTTAATTCAAATGTATGAACTCAAATTTTTCATCGCCATGGAGATAGAAACTTGAAGGTGAAAAATATTTGAATGATGGTGAAAAGAAAGACCAAGGAGTTAATAAAAAACAAAAACAAAAACTATGAAGAATAGGGTGCAATGTAGAAATAGAGGAAAAATGTACAAAGAAATAGAAGAAAAGAGGGGCGCGACATGAAGAGAAGAATGGGGCATTCGAAGGTGAAAAAGATTCAAATCCTCACACAAGAAGAAAGAAAAAGACCACATCAAATCAAAACTATAGAGAAATTTAATATAAAATAAAAAGAAGAGACATGGAGAAAATAAGAGTAGATGACATACTTGGAGAAAAATGTGAAAAACCATAGCTTGGATCGATTGAAGGATTTGAAAACGTAGGTTTGTAGGAGGTCTAATAGTTTCAAGCGCTCAGAGGAGGGACAAAAATGAAATAAAAGGAAGTTTAATAAGACTAAACTCACTTTAAAAGTCATATAAAAGTGCAATGAATGACTCTTATTCATGCATTGATGAAGGTGGGTTTTATGGGAAAAAACTAGAAAAAATACGCTAGCAGTGAAAATCACCACTCATGCATGAAAATGACTAAGTATGGACATAAAGTGCATGAGTAGTGATTTTCACTGCTTGTGCAACTTTGTACAAAAGTAACAATATGTAGGAGCACCAAAAATTAGTGCTCCTATACCTAAGTGCAAAAATGACTAAGGCAATATGTAGGAGCACTGATTTTCATCGCTCTAACATATTTCACAATCTTGACTAACTCTTGAACTTAAGAGTTCATGAAGATATTCACCTTGAAGGTCATTGAGAGATGGACAGGAGACAACACTCAAATGGACTATTTGAGATTTTGGAATACACATCGAGGTGGATTGAAACTCACCTCATTTTGTGTGCTTGAACACCACAAACCTATGAAATAGTCAAGTTTTTTAGGGGGGTTATTTATGGATCGAGCACTACTAGATTCCATGATAATGACTAGCTCCTATTGGGGATTTTCCTTCAACCATTATTTGAAATGAATGAAGGGATAAGAAATACAAAATTCAAGTTCCTTTATCCATCCATTGGGCTTAGATTCATGTGACAGCGATAAAAAGACTTAAAACAAAAAGGATGCAAAGACTAAAAGTAAAAAAATTTACATTTGAATGCTTGTCATTTTACTTTGTAAAGTGTTTCTGATGTTGCTCATTGTCAGGAAGAGTAGATGGCATTCCATTTCCATATGCTAATAGGAAATTGTTCTCACTATGCAATTAGAGAACTTTAAAAGGTCTTGTCTATAGTGAATCAATTTTTCCATGCATACCTTTTGGTTCTCGTCATTTGTTCCATAGGAGAACAAGATCATTGATTTGAAAATCTTGAGACTTGGCCTTCTTGTTGAAAATATTCTTTACTTGGTCCTAGTGTTCCGCGATGTGATCAACCACTTGAAATTGCTTCTCTTCAAATACAGAGAGATACATGACATGCTTCTCAACAGAATTGTCAAAATTCTTGTTCTCAAGGACCTTAGCCAATTTGAGAGCTGGAAGTTCCAAGGTAATAGGAATTTCTTTGTTCAACACAAACAAGAGGTGTGTTGTACAGTTTTTACATAGACACCCCGCTGAAGGAAAGGACCCTCTTGTTTTCTTTATTGGTTTTTCGTCTTGGTCCTTTCATTCCAAGGTTTTTCTCTATTCAAGCAAGTGCTTCAATGGTTATTTTTCGATCACCTAGGTATTCCCCTGGATTTCATTGAAAATCTTTAGTTTTGATTGTGGTTCGGGTTTTTACTCAGATCCAAGATTTTCCACTCTGATCAGATTTCCTCGAATCCTACTTGGATTCCAGTTCACCCTATTGTTCAGAAATTTTCGATCTTTGCAGATTCCCGAATGGACTAGATTTCCCCAGATTCCACCCTGTTGCCGAATTTTTGAAATCCTTCTTTGGCTATCTTGTCAAGTGCATTAATGGCTTCGTGTGTGCCCTGAGGGATGTATTTAACTTGGTGTCGGGGATATTTTGTGCTATCATGCTTATTATTTACCATTTTTGAGCTGAGAACTACTTTCTTGCGAGTGTTTGATCGATATTTTGGAGCATTTCACTGAGAGTTGGTCGATTTGGGAGCATTTTGTGGCATGTTCATGCCTTTTCTCTTCGTGGACGCCATCCCCTTCGTATTTGATAGTTCTAGGATTGATTTTTGTTTTATACTAGTATGTGCCACTTTTTTTTGCTTTGGATAGATGATTGCGGATAGTGAATTAAAGTTATAAATCCTTTTGGGTTTAATTTTATGCATTATTTGGATGCTTCATGATTAGGGTTACATAGTGGTTGATTAATTTATGATTCTTCAAGTGGTTTATGAGTCGGTTAACCTATGTGCATTTTAATAAACTCACTTGAAATTCAAGATGTCCTTTTCCTGAGCATGATGTCGGCATTTCGGGTTACCATAGTCTTGAGCTAACCTGTGCTTTAATGACGGGTATATGGGATTTTAAACCTAGGGCATCATCATTTGTCACGAGGTGTGCTCTTGAGTAGGCTTAAAATACCAAGAAAATTTATAGAGGGTCCATGCTTGACTTTCCCTAAGCTTAGGCATTTGAGATTTGTGACTGATTGGGTGTGTTGGGTAAAATCGTGATTCTACGTCGCTATCCAGAATTCTCCATCCCTTCAAGATAGTCCATTCCTTCCAAATATTCTTTCGCTAAGACCACATATGGTCAGCAAGAAGTCATAGCGGGATCCTTTTGTCTGGCCGATTTTCCTTTTTTGTCGCTGAGACCTCTCCTTTTCAGTGAGACCTTTCACCGAACATATCATGTGTCTCGCCAAGTACCTTTCAAATTTGGGAAGACAAAGTCATTTCACTAAGACATTACCCCGACCACCTGTTAGTCATTTTGATGTATGTGTTTTATTGCTAAGTCACTGAGATCAAAGTGATTCAGAAAGACCTATAACACCAACCCCATGTTTGACTGAACCCATTGCTAGTCGGTGAGACATGTCCCTTTCATCGTGACTTCACCCTGAGGGGACAGGTCTCTCATCTACACTTACTTTCATGTGTGCCATCACCAAGACAAACCATAGTTGGCAAGAGGTCATATCAGGCTCTGTTGGTCATACCGATATCCATTTGCTTTGCCAAGACATCCATTGTTCACTAAGACATTTCGGCGAGATCATTACTCTTGCTGAAAACCTTCACTTTTGGCAAGACTCCTAACATTCGCCAAGACCCTACGGTGACCCCTTCCTTTCTTGGCAAGCTCAAATCTTCTTTCGCTAAGACCACATATTGTCGGCCAGAAATTATACTAAAAGCCCTCCTAAGCCTATGTTTGTTCATTGTGACAGTGCCTTTATCACACTGAAGGCTCTTTATGATATATCGCTAGTCAATCAAACTAAAGAAAGTCTTTGAGACCTTATCTCGACTCCAGTTAGTCATACCGAAATCGATTACTATAAGCGCTAGTCGGCAGGACATTGCAAATTTGATAAGACCTCTCATCGAGAATATTTTTTCATACCGAAGTATTCACTTAGACCTCAATAGTTGGTGAGACCAGAAAGAGTAACCATGACTTCACCACGAAGAGAAAATCTCTCATCGATGCGAGTTTCCTTATCACTACTTGGCAAGACATCTCCTTTTCGCCGTGACTTCCTCCTGAATGAGATCTATTTGATCGAAACGCATACTTATGCACTAAATTGACTTGGAGTCTTGTAACCGCAGATGTCCGTCAGGTCTAGATTTCTTCAAAATCTGGTGTCTCCCTAGTTTTCCGTAGTCTCCCCTAGCTTGTTCATCATGGAAATCTATCCCTCAGGGATTTTCCTGAACTTTGAGGGAATGTAACAGAACGTGAGATAATGGATTTATTAATGATTTTGATGCATTTTATGCTTATTATATGTTACATTTGGATTTCCCATGGGGCTTATTGATCAATCATGCTCAGTTTAATGATTAAGTAGGCATTTTTTGGTTGTTCCATTGGAATCCGATCAATTTGGGATTCCCCGAGATTCCTCTTTCATTCAGATTCTGCAGGTGGCCTTGAAACCCAAAATTTGTTGTAATCATTTCAAATGAGGTTTAATGGCACCTTGGTTACATGAGATGCATTCTAATGGTGTATTGATGAATTAATTTTACTTTTCTATGGTTTTATGATGCTCTTCTTGATGAATACAGGTTGATTCTGACAAGGCAACAGCTGGATCATCCATGTCTGATGCAGAAAGAATCAAAATGGACATTAAGAGCAAGATCACATCAATCTGGTTAGAGGTGACTGATACAAACATCAGATCATGGGATTATGAGGAGTTCAAAGAATGAATGGCAGCTAAAGACCTCCCCCTAGTGGTTAGGAGGATGAAGGAATCAGGTCTGGCACATGTGGTTGGGTTCCCTTCAACCGTGAAATGTTTTGAGCTGGTTCTCAAGTGTTCCAGGCATTATGACTAGGGTACTCAAAATATTATCAGTCTTCAGGGGAGAGTAATAGAAAATCTCAACCCTATTGCTATTGCTCAAACCTTCGATATGCCTGACAGATCTCACATGGTGGCATTCAACATGGAGTCCTCTAAGGGATTCTACGATGAGCAAACCATGAAATCCTAGTAGCTCATCAACTCCTGGTTGGAAATGCCCAAGTCACATTATTCTAAACTCCCCAAGAAGCTTTTTAGGATAAAGTTTAAGAAAGAATACTATGATTCTATTATGCTACTCAACAGGGTAGTTGGGTTAAGGAATGTAGGAGTATTAAAAAATTGAATGTGCCATGCCATCGTGAGGATGGAACAAGAATTAATTGATTATCATTAGGCCAAGTTGATTAGCAGAATACTCCATGACTAGCTCTCCAATGTGTTGTGGACTAAGACCTTCACAATGACATCATCCTTGGTCTATGCGCTAGCAAGATTCCATCCCTACAAGGGATTGGATATAAAGAGAATCTTTGGGAAGGATGTCATTTATGAAGTTTTCCCTCAACTGCACTTAGGAAGTTCAAACTACAGAAGGGAAAATGATGCATTCACCATGTACATCGCTAGGATGCTTCAAGCGGCATAACATGTCAGGCTTTCAGACCAAGCCAAAGAGCTCATCAAGAAGTATGGAGCATGGTCCATCCAATTCCTGACCTTCTCCTACATTTAGATTGATGGCTGCCAAAGGGCCCCATACAGACTCCCAAGGTAACCAACTGATCACCTTCTATTGCTGGAAGTAACAAGACAAATTTCTGACTTTGATGCCATTGTCAAAAAGGACAAGCACAAGATAGGATTTGGTGGAGATTTCCCCTTAAGAATTGGCATTGGAGAGGCATGTCCTTCCATTATTTCTGCCCAACCCTCAAAGGAAGAGATAAGTACCCTTGGTTTGTCTTTGCATTCTAAGAGGTCCAAATTTTATATCACTCGTGAGGCTCAAAGGAAGGCCAATAGAGAATATAGTCACAAGGTGAACTTGGAGGACTACTAGGCCAACTACAGCGATGAATACGAGGTCAGGAAGAAGAAATTCTCTCAGCTTCCAGTGGATGCATTCAGGCTATACAATATAAAGCTAGTGCCTGACTAATTGGAAGATGATGGCAATTTGATCCAAGACCATGCCTATGAAGCGGTAAAAGATAGACCAGTTGGTGATGTGGATTGGATGGAAGAGGAGAAAACCAAGCTAGATCAATTGATGGGTCCAGTCATCAATGTTACCAGGATGTGGCTCAAGCATACAATATGGGAGTTGGAGAACAAGGGGGTAAAATGCACATACAACTTGATGGGAGATCTGGATTCACACTCCACTTCTAAAGAGTCGGCTGAGTAGGACCCTAAGGTAAAGGTAATTTGGAATCTTCATCCAAGATCAAGACAAAGAGTTCCCAAGTAGAGGAAGTCCAGGAAATAGAAAAGGAAAGAAGGCCAAAGGCAAAGAAGGGACAAGAACCAAAAGATCTGAACAGGAAGAGGTTGAAGAACAGAACCCTGAGACTAATACCCCTCTACTTAAGAAGAAAAGAATTGTCAAATTATCAGAGAAGGAAAGTTCTAAGGCTACAAGAGAAGTAATTCCCCCACCGGTGGTGAGTATGGAAAGCTCAGAGGAGAAAGCCAAGGTATATACAAGGAGGTCTAGGACCCCTTCTCCCAAGGATAGAGTGCTGAAGGTTGACTTTCCCCCAGTTGTTTCTCCTAATGTGCAACAGGGTGACATTCCTCTAGTTCATGAAACCCAAAGTGAACCTAGAAAAGCTGAAAAGGTTGATGAACATCAAGACATTGAAGGGGAGGAAGTCCATAAAGTATAACTCTTTAGAATAGAAGCTAAAATCGAAAAAGAAATACAGTCTCCCCTGGTTGCACATGTAGAGTCCCTAATCGCACATGTAGAGGTTGAGTCTTCCTCAGAGGAGGGAGAAGAGGAAATGGTTCCATCACCTAAGCCTAAGAAGGAAGGAAATAAGGATGAGACTCCTGAAAGACAAGATTTGGAGGAGGAAATTGCAGAAGCTCAACAAGGAGATGCAGGATCGAGTCAAGGGCAATTGGACCCTACTATGTCAGAGTCATTAAATAGAGAAATTAAGAGGAAACAAGTGGTATTAGAAGACATGCCTAATTGGGATGAATTATTGGCAAAGATAGGTAGAGATAAAGGTAAGAAGAAAGCCAAAGTGATCTCGAGAATTGAAAGGGATGAGGCACATAAAAAAGTTGTTCACATCGCCACCCCTGCTTCTGACAAGAATAGAGATAATGTGGTTGGGAAAGATTACAACATTTGAACTTTCAATCTACGACCTACATCGATTGATTGGGATATTGAAGATTTTGAGGCCTCAAGTACGATTATTGTGGATCAATTAAGGAAAGAAAGGAAGACCAAGCAAGAGCTTAAGAAAGAAAATGAAATCTCAAGAAATGCTTGGAGGATTTAATGAGGCCCCTGCAATCCATTAACCCTTTTTTCTCTGTTACAAACCCTCTACCTCAAGAAACTATCACCGAGTTGGAAAGGATGAAAGCCTCCACCCTTGCCACTGCCAATTGGTTGAAAGGTGTTCAAGAAAATCTATTAAGGAAATCCTGTCAATAGGGAAGGATGCTACAATGATGATTGATTGGATGAAGCAGGTAATAGCACAAGATAAAGGAGACACGGACCTGCTTCAAAAAAAACCAAGACCATCATGGAATACATGAAAGATAGATTGGTGAGTGATAGGATCCTTCCTTTTCCTAAGGCTACTGAACCCTAGGAGTGGTTTGAGGCATTATAAATCAGGAAGAAGGCATTGAAGACAATCCACAAGCGAAGAAGACAGATAGAAGATACCTTGAGTGGGGTATACAATGGTTCTATTGCATTCTTTGAGGTCATGACAAGGAGGAGGAAGATTGCTCCCGAACACTTAAGCCTAGAGCAATTGAGAGAGTGGCGGCAGGATGTCTATGCACCGCTTGGTGATGATCCCATTTCTGAGCACTAGTTAGATGATGCAGCCACCTACCTGTCAGTTATTGATAAGTATATGGCGCACAAGGTGGACTAGGATAGGTTGGTTAAGCAATCGAGAGAAGACATTACATCCATTAAAAATTGGCTTAAGGTTTTTCCTTCACCGCCAATAGCTGACATGGACGAGATGCTTTTTAGAGTTTAGGAAATGTTGAGTTAGAATAAAGATGATGGAGTAGGGAGTTAGCATAGGCTACATCAAAATTTGTGCTTCCCCATTACGTCTCCATGCTTTAGTCTGGGTTACAATGGGATCCCATTCCGACTAAGATGAAACACATGCATTTGAGGCATATTATATTCTATTTCAAATTTCTCTTGGTAGGCTTGTCATGCCTTGTCTCTATTTTAAAATTCATCTTGGCCGACATGATTTCAGGAGGGAGAATTCTATATTGGACATTTTTCACCTTATTTGTAAGGGTTGTTGTAGTTATTGTCAAATAATAAGAGGATAGAGCAGAGTAGCTAGAAGTAAGTAGATCAAGTTAGAAGTTAGTTGCTCTCAAGAAAATATTGTAATAGAAGGCTAGAAAATTGTTGCTACTGTAGATGATTCGAATACAAGCAATGACATTGTGATTTGGTGTCATATTTTTATTCTCTTGTCTTACATGGTGTGTGTTCTTCTATCTTTAAAATTTCTTTGATAAAGTTAATGCTTAGATTGGATTCAACTTAATAATTTTTGTGATTTAATACTGGAATGTTGTAGGAATCTCTCAATCCATACTTTTCGCAACCAATTGATTGTTAGTTGTGTTGCAAAGTGAGCCTAGACTTTAAATTCGTTGTGCTTAGTTTAGTTGTGAATATTTATTCATTTCAATTACAGAAGGGGTTGTTTGAGTAAATGTTCATAATTTTAAAATCTTTAAAACCATAGAAGATTGCACTATTTTTATAAGATTGCAAATTTATCTGGGTTGAATAGAAATTTGTTTGAGGGATTGGTCCATTTCAGTGCTTGTCATTTGCATTGTTAATATTAGGAGTAGTACTAAGTTTAGAGATCTCTTGAAACCCTTTATCTTTTGCTATTTCTTCAATTACTGGGTTAAACTTGGATTGAAATATCATATTAATTAGGGGATTCAGTAGACTAAGGTTTAAAATTTTGCTTGTAGTAAGGTCCCATTGTGATTACCAACACTTTCACATTTATCACTGGGTTGTTCATGCACTTTCAAGACCTGACATTAGAGACCTTTGGGTTATCTCTTGAGGCTTGTTGATAGATATTTACCTTTCAAGGGAGATAGGATATTACATCTTTTCTGAGTTGTTGATGTGCAGAAAACACCATCAACAGGATTGGCGCTAGGATGGCTTGAACAAGCAAGCTGGATCGATTTTTGAACACCATCTCTCCTAAAAGATTTAGAAGAAGGACCAGATCTACTCCAGGAGAGGAGGGATTCCAAGAGTTACTAGACCCTACCAAGTCTAGAAGGACCAACAGAAGGGGAGAATCACCACTATCCCATCCACCTCCCCCATCTCTGTCATCCCCCTCTTTACTAGGCTCATTAAGTCTGAGGGCATCCCTATCCCACAACCTCAGTTAGTTGTAAATCAACCATTACCACCCCCACCTCCACCAATGGCCTTCTTAACAACCAACCTGTCTCCATTAAGTTTTCCATTTTACAATATCATGCCTAAGAACCCTGAACACTTTTGTTCTAAGTTCCACATTAATGATCCAAATAGGACTGCTGAAGAACACCTGAGGATCTTCCGGACTGGCCTAAAGGATAGAGGGATAAACCACAAAGATGTAGCTTGTAGATTATTTCCTTATTCACTAAGGGAAGATGCATTCTATTGGTACAACCATTTGCCTACAGGGTCCATTGAGCATTGGACTGAGTTGGAGGCTACTTTCCTACAAAAGTTTTGAATCCCCATTAGTTCCAATGAGCTCTACCACCAGTTCACTAATGTTAAAAGGGAGGTCAATGAACCTATAGCATTCTTCAATAATAGGTTTCATCATGCTTACTCTATACTGTAAGCTCCTTATGCAGTTGATGAACCCACTACTCTAGAAGTCTATTATAAAGCACTTGATAGTTTGATAGCCACCTTTATGAATATGGAAGTGACTTACCTGATAAACCAGAACAATCAAATACAATTTGTTCAGAGGAGTATGCAGCCCAACCAAAATAGAGAGAATCCTCAAGGACAGAACTTGGACTGAGGGCAACGTTAGGATCGGGTTTACAACAATGAAAGAGGGTATAACCCGGACAAAGGTTATAACAATGGTAGGGGATTTAACAATGATAGAGGTTACATTAATGAAAGAAGATAGAATTATGATAAAGGGTAATCCTCAAGTCAGAACTTCGATAGAGGGAAAGACAGTGGCCAAGGATTCGAGAGGAGACAACAATCGGGTCAGAATAGAACTTGGAACACAGGGCCCAACAATGGAGGAGTCCCCACCCCACTGGATCAACTAGTGATTCAACCTACCAATCAATCTACCAATCAACCAACTAGCCAAGAGAAGCCCCCTGGTGGTGTATATCTAGCTGAAGCTTCCTTGTTAGGGTGGTGTAGGCTCCACAAGACCAGTCAGCATTCTGAATTAGACTACCAAGAGTTCCAAACAACAGCTTCAATCTTCTAGTATGAAGTGGAGAATAATGCAAGTGGTCAGGAGATAGTACGGTCTAACCCTTATGATTCACCGGTGTTAGTACTAAACCATGCTCCTTTTCCTCAAAGTAAGGAGAATATACCTAAAGAAGAATCTAACTAGTTGGAGGAAGAAATGAACCAAGTATACAATGTAGATGAAATGGCATAGCTAGTTGATGAGAACCTAGTGAATGATAATGGTCCTAGAGATGAAGAAGAATCCTACACTGAAGAAGTGCAAACCTTCGAGAGACCTGTCAAAAGGTATGATTTGAGGGAGCTGCCACACCAATTCCCATAGGCTGGAGGGCCCTTCACCACTTCCATTCCGTCGAATAATTTCAACACACCTCCAGATCCGAATGCTAGCAACAATCCCTCCCTGCCTCCGGTTTATAGGAAATACTTGTTTCAAGGTCCAAGGTATGCTAATGTGCCAAAAGGGAGAAATGCCTATGCAAATAAGGAAGTGTGGGTGGAATACCCAAGGGAGAATCCTACTAATTTAAATGAGGAACAACTGGCTATGTATGTTTCCGAAGAATTCTGAAAATGAAGGTAAATCTATCTGTATTTGAGTTATTAAGAGTTCCATCCATTAGAAATGCAATCTTAGAATCTTGTAATGTAAATCCTATGCCACAAGATGGATCGGTAAGTGAAGATGATAATAGAGTATCTGATCCTCAGTCGGGAGGAAGACAAAATCATACTCAGAGGAAAGCTCATATGCCTCTTGAAGATGTAGGGAAGGAGAAGGACAAATCTCAAGTTGCTCAAGTAGATACTCCCTTGACTCTATTTCAAGGGAAGACAGACACCTCCATTCTTGATTTCTGTTCAAATATTTGGTAAGAATCTACATAATTGGCTTTTGGATTTTGATGCCTCCACCAATGTTATGCCTTTCAATGTATGTAGAGCTATGGGTATCACCCCCGTAGATTTCTAGAAGAAAGTCACAAAACTGGATAGGATAGAAGTAAATATTGTAGGATAGTTAAATATGATTCACATGCAGGTTGCTTCTGATCCCAAGATTCAGTAGGTTATCAATATACAGGTGGCTAACATCCTTGATGCTTATGGCTTAATCTTGGGAAGGGACTTTACCAGGGCTATGAATGGGTATGTATCAACTGATCATTCCCATATGTGGCTTCCCTAGAAGGGGGTACCAAACTAGATCAGGATCGAAAGAGAACCCAGAATGAAGTATATGATCACAGAATATCAAAAAACTTCCATTGAAATTCTGGTATCAGAGGTAAGAATGGGTAATTATATGCTCGCAGCCCCCCGTGGAGAGCCAGATATGGAGGAAGTTCTTATGTTCTACCCAACACTTGTGGACTTTACAGCAGAATCCAATACGGTAGAATCTAGTGGTACTAAAGCTTTAATGGAACCGGATGAAAAGGACGATGACCTGGAGAATAATCAGCTTGCATTGCTAGATAGCTTTCAAGAGTTCATTCAAAAATGTATTGAATACTAGGTCTAGTTAGGAAGAGGAATGAATTTTGGAGAATTACTATTTCCTAATTGGTGTAGGGTATACAATGCCTCTCATTCAGAATTGAATTGCTATCTATGCAAGATTGCAGTAAGAAAATTGCAGAAGTATCTTAATCCCACTCCTCTAGTCACAATCAATGTCCAAGAAGATCACAAAGCAAAAGGAGTAGTGCCTTCTAAAGAATCCTCTAACAACAATGGTGCAAAAGAAAAGGGAAAGGAGCTTTCAGTTGCTGCTTGTTGGACATTAAGGTTTGATGGATCCAAGTCAAAGCAAGGAGCTGGGGTAGGATTCAAACTAATTAGCCCAATGGGTAAGACTTTTTTTGTAGCTCATAGACTTCAATTCCACTTTACGAATAATGTGGAAAAATATAAAGCCTTGGTGCATGGACTGTTAATGGAAATAAAGAAGAAAGTTAGAATCTTGCAAGTATTTAGGGATTCTGAGTTAATAGTCAAACAAGTTAGGAAACAATATTCTTGTCACGACAGGAGAATGAATAACTACAGACACAGAGTGTGGGACCTCATTGAGGGATTTGATTCCTTCAACATTCAGTTAATTCCATGAAGTAAGAACCAGGCAGCTGACTCTCTTACCTAGGAAGCAAGTACTTTGTAGCCTCTGTCCCTTTCAAGGCTAAAGAAGTTTACTGTGGAGCTAACTCTAGTACCCTCAGTACCGGATAATATCACCAACTTTTAGGTATTTGAAGATGACAAGCACATCTTAAATTTTATTACTAGCACTGATGTCTTTGCTTCTCAAATCATCGACGAAGATGAACCCCAAGAAGCTGAGATGGACTTGGAAGGGGTAATCAATCTAAAGACCAACACAATCCCCAGGGGGATGGTGCAACTAGAGAGGATCTTCGATCTGGGTAATATCATATATCAAGAAGAGAATGCCAAGAAAGAGTCCATCAGTGGACAATGTGACAAGTATAATATAGGATCCCTCGATGAGGTCAAAAACATCTTCCTTGGCAATGTATGCACTCTTGAAGAAAGGACAGGAATCGTAGAGGCACTGCATAGATATCCGGATGTGATAGCTTGGAGTTATGAAGATTTGAAGACTTATGATACATCGATCATAACTCATACTATCCCTCTCAATCTAGGTATGAAGCCTTTCAGACAAAGGCAGAGACCTGTTAATGCTCTACTGGAACCTATAATACACAAGGAAGTGCAAAAGCTACTATCTGCAAGAATAATATTCCGAGTTAGACACTCCACTTGGGTTGTCAATCTAATCCTAGTGCAGAAGAAGAATGGTGAAATTAGGCTATGTGTGGATTTCAGGAACCTAAATAGGGCATCAGAGAAAGATAATTACCCAGTACCCTCACTAGATGAAGTGCTTCAGATTTTCAATGGATCTCAGATGATGTCCTTCCTTGATGGTTATTCAGGTTACAACTAGGTCATGGTGCAATATGAGGACAAGAATAAAACTGTTTTCACCAGCAAGTGGGGTACTTTCACCTACAGAAGGATGCCTTTCAGCCTGATCAATGCCAAAGCCATGTTCCAAAGAGCAATGGACATAGCCTTCAAAGAGATAATCAGGAAGTACATAATCATCTACATGGATGATCTAATAGTATTCTCAAGGAAGAGAAATGATTATGTCTTAGATCTCTGTAAAGTCTTCCAAAAATGTAGAGAGTTCGGTATATCACTCAACCCCAAGAAATGCATTTTTGGAGTCATAGAAGGAAGGCTACTAGGGAATATTATCTCTGAGAAGGGGATTGCAATTGATCCTGAATGTATAGAAGCCATTCTCAAGATTCCACTACCTTCCAGTAAGAAGGAAATGAAATCGTTATTTGGAAAAATTAATTTTGTGAGGAAATTCATCACTAGGTTCGCAGAGATACTCAAGCCACCGAATGCAATTTTGAAGCAGAAGGCTAAAGTTGAATGGAGTGCGGAGGCAAAGGAATAATTTTCTGAGATAAAGAGGGCAATTGTTGAAGCCCCTATCTTGGTAAGCCCTGACTATGCTAAACCCCTCTACATATATTCATTTTCTTCTGACCATTCTTGTGCTGTTATGCTAACACAAAAAATCAGATCAAGGGAATGAACATCCCATCGCATTTATGAGTGCACCGTTAAATGATGTAGAGTTGAGATATCCTAGTGTGGAAAAGCAAGTCTATGCCTTAGTCAGAGCAATAAAGAAATTCAAGCATTATGTCCTCAGAAACAAAATCTTTGCCATAGTTCCAAATCTTGCAGTAAAGCTGCTATTAATACAGAATGAACTGGGAGAACATAGATCCAAGTGGGTAACTATGCGACAAGAGTATGATATGGAAATTTAGCCCATGAAGCTAGTCAGAGGGAAAGGGATCACTAAGACAATGGCAGAGATACACCCTAAAATTACAGCTCAGAGTTACAATTTAGAGGATGTTTCTCCTAGTGAGTGGTATGATGACATTGTTCACTATCTCCTGACTTAGAGGTGTCTTGATCATCTCAATGCAATACAAAGAAGGTCATTACACTTAAAGAGTGATAGTTTCATGTTGAAAGGAGCTATTCTATGCAAGAAAAATCATGAAGGTGTGTATTTAAGGTGCCTGGGAAGGGTAGAATATGAAAGAGTGATGTCAGAATTCCATGACAAATATGGTACTAGCCATGGGTCAGCACCTTCTACAACCAACCAAATTCTTAGGGCTGGTTACTACTGGCCTACGCTATTCAAAGACACCCACAGTCATGTCAGGACCTGCCATATATGCCAAACTGTAGCCACTAAAGAGTATGTGGCTCTTCCACTCCAGCGAGTTGTTGAGGTAAAACCTTTTGCTCAATGGGGAATGGAATTCATTGGTCCCATTAACCGACCTTCCTCTACAAGACACAGGTATATCCTTACTATAACTGATTATTTTACAAGATGGACTGAGGCCCTTGCTTGCAAAGAATGTACTTCAGAGGTAGTTATTAACTTCATCGAATCGGGTATCATTAATCGTTTTGGATGTCCTGTGTCTTTAGTCTGTGATAATGGTCTTGCATTTTCATCATTGAAATTCTCTAATTGGGCTATTGATCATGGCATTATCATTAAGTTTGCATCCAACTACTACCCTCAAGGCAATCGTTTAGCCAAGTCAGCCAACAAAAACCTCCTGACTATTATCCACAAATTGTTAGAGAGAAATCCAAAGGATTGGCATACCTAGCTCAGATTTTCTCTTTGGGCAAACCGCACCAGACATAAAGCCTCCATAGGAACATCACCTTACCACTTGGTTTATGGATTAGAGCCTGTATTTCCCATTCAATTAAAGATCCCCACTTTGCAATTCATTAACGAATATTATGATGATGGGGACAAATGTGAAGCTAGGCTCACTGAATTATTGTGTCTTGAGGAGAAGAGAGACACTGCCCTAGAAAAATTTGCTAAACATTAGGGGGTATTCAAGAGATGGTTTGATAAAAGAGCCAACGTTAAAGCTTTTAGGATTTCTAACTTGGTTCTTTACTGGGATAAAGCCCACGACCATAAGGGGGAGCATGGGAAATTTGACAAACTTTCACTTGGACCTTACCAAATCTCAGAACTCTTGGGAGATAATGCCTTCTAATTGAAAACTCTCACTGGAGAGGATATCCCACTACCTATCAATGGGTAGTATTTGAAGCATTATTTCCAATCTTTAGCTATCTTCAGCTCTAGTCTTGTATATAGTTAAATTAGGTTTCCTCTTTGTTTTCCTTCGTGGTTTTCATTTGTTTTGTTAGTATTGGTCTGCTTTTGGTTTGTTTTTGGTTTGGTTTCCTGTTGTTGCTTTGCTCTTGCTTTAGGGGTTTCTCTGTTTTTACCTAGACATGTTGCACTTGTATGAAAAATACATCATTTTCTAAAAGTGTCCTAAGTATTTTGTTGGTGGACTATTGTCTTGTGCCTTGAAGGGATGGTTGATGTTTTTGCTATTGTCCAGCAGTCTAAATGTTTGAGTTAAGGAAGATGAGTCTCTCATGTGGATTTGAACCTAAAATACTCTAAAATATTATATCTCTCATATATCCTAAG
This sequence comes from Sequoia sempervirens, assembly GCA_007258455.2. NCBI lineage: Eukaryota > Viridiplantae > Streptophyta > Pinopsida > Cupressales > Cupressaceae > Sequoia > Sequoia sempervirens. The sequence goes on along the minus strand of VDFB02271358.1, from coordinate 73,949,429 downwards.
AAGCTTGATGTTACTATAGGAGTCATCGTGAAGTTTTGTTAGGTGAAAAATATTGTTTCTGTTTCAGTGCCACTGTGGTTCTCAACCCTGTGTGTGAGCTTCATTGTTCACAAGTTGAAATGAAAATGAAATATAAAGAATATCAAAAGGAAAAAAATGAAAAAATTCAACTTAAGGAACAAATTCAGCTTATTAGGGGTATCTGAACATCTCTACTAGGGTTGTGGATGCCTGGCTGGTAGTAGAGCTATATTCAGGAGAGCCACAGTGATAACCTCGTCGGGGCTATGGACGCCTGATTGGAAATGAGGCCCTATCCAGGTTTCTTTTGAAGTTAGAATCCTTACGTATTCTGACTTGACTAAGCTTAGTTCTTGTAGTAGCTTACAGAAGGTAATGAACTCACCTGCACTCACTTGGATTTCTAGTTTATGAAGGTTCAGTCTAGCCTTTAGTTCTGATTCTTTGAATCCTTGCATTCTGACTTGTTTGCTTGCTAGTGAGACTAAAACCAGAGATTCTAGGTTCTTGATTCCTTTCAATCATCAAAATGCTCTGAAGCATTTTCCCAGCAGAAGTCGCCATTTGTTATGTAGTTTTCACACTCATGCCTCGTTGAAGGCAGGGACCCTCTTGTTTTCTTTGTTGGTTTTGCATCTTGGCCCTTTCATTTCAAGGTTTTTCTCTATGCAGGCACGTGCCTAAATGGTTATTTTTTGATCACCTAGGTATTCCCCTGGATTTCATTGAAAATATTTAGTTTTGACCATGGTTCAGGTTTTTTTCTCGGATCTGGTATTTTCCACTCCGGTCGGATTTCCCCGAATCCTACTTGGATTCCTGTTCCACCCTATTGTTTAGAGATTTTTGGTCTTTGTGGATTCCCGCATGGAATGGATTTCCTTGGATTCCACCATGTTGCTATATTTCTGAAATCCTTCTTTAGCTATCTTGTTGAGTACATTAATGGCTTCACGTGTGCCCTGAGGGATGTATTTAACTTGGTGTCGGGGATCTTTTGTGCTATCATGCTTATTATTTACCATTGTTGAGCTAAGAACTACTTTCTTGCGAGTGTTTGATCGATATTTTGGAGCATTTCACTTAGATTTGGTCGATTTGGTAGCATTTTTTGGCTTGTTTGTGCCTTTTCTCTTTGTGGACACCATCCCCTTCGTACTTTCTAGTTATGGGATTGATTTCCATTTTATAATGGTATGTGCCGCTTTGTTTTGCTTTGGATCGATGATTGCAGATAGTGAATTAAAGTTATAAATCCTTTTGGGTTTAATTTTATGCATTATTTGGATGCTTCATGATTAGGGTTATGTAGCAGTTGATTAATTTATGATTCTTCAAGTGGTTTCTGAGTCAGTTAACCTGTGTGTGTTTTAATAAACTCACTTGAAAGTCAAGATGTCCTTTTCTTGAGCATGATGTCGGCATTTGGGGTTACCATACTCTTGAGCTAACCTGTGCTGTAATGGCAGGTATATGGGATTTTAAACCTAGGGCATCATTATTTGTCGTGGGTGTGCTCTTGAGCGGGCCTAGAATACTAGGAAAATTAATAGAGGGTCCATGCCTGACTTTCTCTAAGCTTAGCTATTTGAGATTTGTGACTGATTGGGTGTGTTGGGTAAAATCATGATATTCTGTCGCTATCCAAAATTCTCCATCCCTTCGGGATAGTCCATTCCCTCCAGATCGTCTTTTGCTGAGTTCGTTTCAAAGTCAGGAAGACAAAGTCATTTCACTAAGACATTACCCTGACCACCTATTAGTCATTTCGATGTATGTGTTTTATTGCTAAGTCACTGAGACTAGAGTCATTCGCCAAGACCTATAACACCAAGCCCATGTTTGACCAAACCCATTGCTAGTCGATGAGACATGTCCTTTTCACCATGACTTCACCTCGAGGGGACAGGTCTCTCATCGACACTTACTTTCATGTCGCCATCGCCAAGACAAGCCCTAGTCGGCAAGAGGTCATATCGGGCTCTGTTGGTCATACCGATATCCATTTGCTTCGCCAAGACATCCATTGCTTTGCTAAGAAATTTTAGCGAGATCATTACTCTTACCGAAAACCTTCACTTTCGGTGAGACTCCTAACATTCGCCAAGACCCTACAGCGGCCCCTTCCTTTCTTGGCGAGCTCAAATCTTCTTTCACTGAGACCACATATTTTCAGCAAGACATTATACCAAAAGCCCTCCTAAGCCTATGTTCGTTCACTGTGACAGTGCCTTTATCACATCGAAGGCTCTTTATGATATATCGCTAGTTAGTGAAACTGAAGAAATTCACTGAGACCTTATCCTGATTCCCCTTAGTCATACCGAAATCGATTACTATAAGCACTCACCGGTAGGACATTGCAAATTTGATAAGACCCATCATTGAGAATATTTTGTCATACTGAAGTATTCGCTTAGACCCCAATAGTCGGTGAGACCAGAAAGAGTCACCAAGACATGTCCTTTTTGCCATGACTTCCTCTCGAATGAGATCTATTCGACCAAAAGGCACACTTATGCACTAAATTGACTCGGAGTCTTGTTGTAATCGTAGATGTCCGTCGGGTCTGGATTTCTCTGAAATCTAGTGTCTCCCTAGTTTTCCGTAGTCTCCCCTAGCTTGTTCATCATGGAAATCCGCCCCTCATAGATTTTCTTAAACTTTGAGGAAATGCAACAGAATGTGAGATATTGGATTTATTAATGGTTTTGATGCATTTTATGCTTATTATATGTTACATTTGGATTTCCCCTGGGGCTTACTGATCGATCATGCTCAGGTTTCATGATTAAGTAGGCATTTTCTAGTTGTTCCATTAGAATCCGATAGGTCTGGGATTCCCCGGGATTCCTTTGTGGTTCATATTTTGTAGGTGGCCTTGAAACCAAAATTTTTTTGTGATAATTCCAAATGAGGTTTAATGGCACCTTAGGTACATGAGATTCATTCTAATGGTGTATTGATGAATTAATATTACTTTTCTATGGTTTTATGATGCTCTTCTTCATGAATGCAGGCTAATTCTGACAAGGCAACAGCTGGATCATCCATGTCCGATGCAGAAAGAATCAAAATGGACATTAAGAGCAAGATTCTTGAGAGAAAGATCACATCAATCTAGTCAGAGGTGACTGATACAAATGTTGGATCATGGGATTATGAGGAGTTCAAATAATGAATGGCAACTAAAGACCTCCCCCTGGTGGCTAGGAGGATGAAGGAATCAGGTCTGGAACATGTGGCTGGGTTCCCTTTAATCATGCAATGTTATGAGTTGGTTCTCGAGTGTGCCAGGCATTATGACTAGGGTACTCAAAAGATTATCAGTCGTCAGGGGAGATTAATAGTGAATCTCAACCCTATCGCTATTACTCAAACCTTTGATATGCCTGATAGATCTCACATCGTGGCATTCAACTTGAAGTCCTCTAAGGGATTCTACAATGAGAAAATTGTGAAATCCAAGTAGCTCATCAAATCTTGGTTGGAAAAGCCAAAGTCACATTATTCTAAACTGCCCAAGCAACTTTTTAGGATAAAGTTTAAGAAAGAATATTATGATGCTATTACGCTACTCAATAGGGTAGTTGGGTTAAGGAATGCAGGGGTATTGAAAAATTGGATGTGGCATGCCATTGTGAGGATGGAACAAGAATTAATTGATTATCATTGGGTCGGGTTGATTAGCATAATACTCCACAACCAGCTATCCAATGTGTTGTGGACTAAGACCTTCACAATGACATCATACCTGGTCTATGCACTGGAAAGATTCCATCCCTACAAGGGATTGGATACAAAGGGAATCTTTGGGCAAGATGTCATTTATGAATTTTTCCCTCAACTGCACTTGGGAAGTTCAAACTACAGAAGGGAAAATGATGCATTCACCATGTACATCACTAGGATGCTTCAAGGGGTAGAACATGTCAGGATTTCAAACCAAGCCAAAGAGCTCATCAAGAAGTATGGAGCATGGTTCATCCAATTCTCAACCTTCTCCTACATTTAGATTGATGACTGCCAAAGGGCCCCATACAAACTCCTAAGGTAACCAACTGATCACCTTCTATTGTTGCAAGTAACCAAAAAAATTTCTGACTTTGATGCCATTGTCAAAAAGGACAAGCATAGGACAGGATTTGGTGGAGATTTCCCCTTGAGAATTGGCACTGAAGAGGCATGTCCTTCCATTATTTCTGCCCAAGCCTCAAAGAAAGAGATAAGTACCCTTGGTTTGTCTATGCATTCCAAGAGGTCCAAATTTGAGATCACTAGTGAGGCTCAAACGAAGGCCAGTAGAGAATATAGTCACAAGGTGAACTTGGAGGACTATTGGGCAAACTGCAGCGATGAATACGAGGTCAGGAAGAAGAAATTCTCTTGGCTTCTAGTAGATGCAGTAAGGCTATACAATATAAAGGCAGTGCCTGACCAATTGGAAGATGATGGCAATTTGATCCAAGACCATGCCTATGAAACAGTCAAAGATAGACCAATTGGTGATGTGGACTGGCTGGAAGAGGAGAAAACCAAGCTAGAGCAATTGATGGATCCAGTCATCAATGTTACCAAGATGTGGCTCAAGCATACAATATGGGAGTTGGAGAACAAGGGGGTAAAATGCACATACAACTTGATGGGAGATCTAGATTCCCACTCCACTTCTGAAGAGTCAGCTGAGCACGATCCTAAGGGTAAAGGTAAGTTGGACTCTCCATCCAAGAACAAGATAAATTGTGCCCAAGGATAGGAAATCTAGGAAATAGAAAAGCAAAGAAGACCAAAGGCAAAGAAGGAACAAGAACCAAAAGATCTGAACAGGAAGAGGTTGAAGAACAGGACCCTGAGACTGATACCCCTCCGCTTAAGAAGAAAAGAATTATCAAATTATCAGAGAGAGCAAGCTCTAAGAATGCAGAAGTAATTCCCCCACCGGTGGTGAGTATGGAAAGCTCAGAGGAGAAATCCAAGGTATATACAAGGAGGTCTAGGACCCCTTCTCCCAAGGATAGAGTGCTTAAGGCTGACTTTCCCCCAGTTGTTTCTCCTAATGTGCAATAGGGTGACTTTCCTCCAGTTCATGAAACCCAAAATGAACCTAGCAAAGCTAAAAAGGTTGATGAACATCAAGACACCGAATGGGAGGAATTCCATGAAAGAGAACTCTTAATAGTAGAATCTGAAATCAGAAAAGCAATACAATCTCCCCTAGTTGCACATGTAGAGTCCCTAATCGCACATATAGAGGTTGAGTCTCCCTCAAAGGAGGGAGAAGCAGAAAAGGTTCCATCACCTAAGCCTGAGAAGGAAGGAAATAAGGAAGAGACTCTTGAAAGACAAGATTTGGAGGAGGAAATTGCAGAAGCTCAACAAGGAGATGCAGGATCGAGTCAAGGGAAATTGGACCCTACTGTCTTAGAGTGGTTAGGCAGAGAAATTAAGAGAAAACAAGTGGTATTAGAAGACACGCCACCTAATTGGGATGAATTAATGGAAAAGATTGGTAGAGATAAAGGTAAGAAGAAAGCTAAAGTGATCTCAAGAATTGAAAGGGATGAGGCACATAACAAAGTTGTTCACATCACTACACCTACTTTCGATAAGAATAGAGATGATGTGGTTGGGAAAGATTACAACATTCGAACTTTCAATCTAGGACCTACATCGATTGAGCAGGATATTGAAGATTATGAGGCCTCAAGTATGGTTATTGTGGATTGATTAAGGAAAGAAAGGAAGACCAAGTAGGAGTTTAAGAAAGAAAATGAAAATCTCAAGAAATGATTGGAGGATTTAATGAGGCCTCTGCAATCCATTAACCCTTCTTCCTCTGCTATAAACCCTCTGCCTCAAGAAACTATCGCCAAGTTGGAAAGGATGAAAGCCTCCACCCTCGCCACTATCAATTGGTTGAAAGGGGTTCAAGGAAAAGGTAACGAAGCCATTAAGGAAATCCTGTCAACAAGGAAGGATGCTACAATGACAATGGATTAGATGAAGCAGGTAATAGCACAAGATAAAGGGGAAACCTACTTGCTACTACAGAAAACCAAGACCATCATGGAATACATGAAAGATAGATTGGTGAGTGACAGGATCCTTCCTTTTCCTAAGGCTACCAAACCTTGGGAGTGGTTTGAGGCATTACAAATTAGGCAGAAGGCATTGAAGATGATCCACAAGCGAAGAAGACAGATAGAAGATACCTTGAGTGGGGTATACAATGGTTCTATTGCATTCTTTGATATCATGACAGGGAGGAGGAAGATTTCTCCCGAACACTTGAGCCTAGAGTGATTGAGAGAGTGGTGGCAAGATGTCTATGCACTGCTTGGTGATGATCCCATTTCTAAGCACCAGTTAGATGATGTGGCCACCTACCTGGTAGTTATTGTATATGGCGCACAAGGTGGACTGGGATAGGTCGGTTAAGTAATCGAGAGAAGACATTACATCCATTCAAAATTGGCTTAAGGTTTTTCCTTCACCGCCAATAGCTGACATGGATGGGATGCTTTTGAGAGTTTAGGAAATGTTGAGTCAGAATAAAGATGATGGAGGAGGGAGTCAACATAGGCTACATCAAAATTTGTGCTTCCCCATTATGTCTCCATGCTTCGGTTTGGGCTGCAGTCAGATCCCACACTGATTGAGATGAAACACATGCATTTGAGGCATATTATATTCTATTTCAAATTTCTCTTGGCAGGCTTGCCATGCCTTGTCTCTATTTTAAAATTCATCTTGGCTGACATGATTTTAGGAGGGAGAATTCTATATTGGGCATTTTTCACCTCATTTGTAAGGGTTGTTGTAGTTATTGTAAAATAATAGGAGGATAGAGTAGAGTAGCTAGAAGTAAGTAGAGCAAGTTAGAAGTTATTCGCTCTCAAGAAAATATTGTAACAGAAGGCCAGAAAATTGTTGCTACTGTAGATGATTCGAATACAAGCAATGACATTGTGATTTGGAGTCATACTTTTATTCTCTTGTCTTGAATGGTGTGTGTTCTTCTATCTTTAAAATTGCTTTGAGAAAGTTAATGCTTAGATTGGATTCAACTTAATAGTGTTTGTGATTTAATACTAGAATGTTGTAGCAATTTCTTAGTCCATACTTTTTGCAACCAACTGATTGTTAGTTGCTTTGCAAAGTTAGCCTAGACTTTACATTCATTGCACTTAGTTCAGTTGTGAATATTTATTCATTTCAATTGCAGAAGGGGTTGTTTGAGTAAATGTTCATAATTTGAAAATCTTTAAAACCATAGAAGATTGCACTATTTCTATAAGATTGCAGATTTATCTGGGTTGAATAGAAATATGTTTGAGGGATTGGTCCATTTCAGTGCTTGTCATTTGCATTGTTAATATTAGGAGTATTACTAAGTTTAGAGATCTCTTGAAACCCTTTATCTTTTGTTATTTCTTCAATTACTGGGTTAAACTTGGTTTGAAATATGATATTAATTAATTGATCTGGTAGACTAAGGTTTAGCATTTTTCTTGTAGTAAGGTCCCATTGTGATTACCATCACTTTCACATTTATCACTGGGTTGTTCATGCACTGTCAAGACCTAACATTAGAGACCTTTGGGTTATCTCTTGAGGCTTGTTGATAGAGATTTACCTTTCGAGAGATATAGAATATTGCATCTTGTCTAAGTTGTGGCTTAGCAGAAAACACCATCAACAAGGTGGAAGGGAGACATACCAATTTCCTACTTTCTAGTCATCATGTCTACCCACAAAGTGTCATACAAATCTTCGTGCCACAAACATTAATTCTCATCCACCAACTTGCGAATGATAGTCTCTATATTTTTGTTGCTTGATTTAGGTTGACTATTACCTTGTGGGTAATAGTCAAAAGAATGTGACAAAGTTATGCCATGTTTAAAATAGAACTCAATGATCTCGTTTGATGAGAAGGTAGAAGCATTGTCAGCAAAAAAAAATTCTGGCATGCCAAACTTAGAAATGATGTTTTCTTTTAGGAAACTACACACCAATTCAAAAGTAGCATTCTTAGTAGGAATTTCTTTCACCCATGATGAAAAAATCAGCCATAGTTAGGAAATAGGTGTGCCCTGTACTTGATGATGGATTAACTGCACCGACAGAGTCAATTCCCCACTACTAGAAAGGTTCCTCAATAACAATGGATTTCAATAGAAAGGTCACCAACTTAGGCTTTCCAATGAACTATTGACATAGCTTGCTTACATAACAAAGAGTACGCATCTTGAAAGAGTGTGGACCAGGAGTACATAGCTCTTAGGATCTTGTGAGTACTTACTAGTGTAGAAAAGTGTCCTCCACATGCCAAGTGGCGCAACCATGGTAGGAGGGTCCTCAAAGAATGATCCAGATTGTGTAGCAAGAGTAACACAACAGAAGAAACACAAAATACAGTGGAAAATGGATAGAAGTCTTAAAAAATTCTACACTCTCTACTTGCTTCATGATGGCTTCTTTGAAGATCTTAGAAAGTTCAATGGCCAGGAGGAAGATACAATTTTCTTCAAGGAACTATCTCGGTAACTAATTAATGCCCTTTTCAAGGATAGCATGATGTCATTCAACATCTTCCTACACTTGGTGGAGATTTTTGGTAAGAGACTTGATTACTTGGATATGGTTTTTAAGTGATTCTCTTACTTCCACATATTTCTCCTTGTCAGGGATCACCCCAACTTCCACCAATTTGCTAAGCTTTGCCTGTTTCATTTGTGACCATAATAATAGGCATTTTTCCACTTGTTTGCACTCATGGGAAAGAACAATTTTTTCCTTATCAAGCTCTATTTTGACCTTTCCTATGGGTAGCTTTCTCATCTACAACAATTATAATCCATGAACCATGTTCTATAATTTCATTAATAAAATCATATAACACTTTTCCTTTGGAGGAAACATTCTTAGCCTTCTTCATAGTTGGGTCCTCAGTTCTTATCATTGCCAAAGGTTGTGCATTACTTGAAGATCCTGCAAGTCTCCTTAAAATAGTGGCATAATGCTCTGCCTTCTATTTGTACATGTTTTAGGCTTGCTCCATTTTTTCAAGCCTTCCTGCCAATGCATCCAAGGTTACTTGTGCATCTTCATTTCCACTTTCATTCATGACCTTGCCAAGCTAGACTCTTGTTATAGTGTAGTCCTCCATATTTACATCTCCTTCCTCTTGAGGAGGTATACCAATCTCTCCATACTTATGACCAACCTTGTCAACATGAAGCCATAGATGCACTTTTTCCTTTTTCTTCCCCTTAGATTTTGGAGGGGCTATTTTCTCAAGATGAAGCTCTTTTGGAGAGATCATTTGATTTTTTTTCTTTGATACTTGAGATACCAACCAAGGATAAAGAGAGGAAGTGTGAGATTCTTGGTTGATTGTGAACTCTTTTGTCACTGTCGCTTCTGAAGAAATGACTAGTATAGTGACAATTTGGGTAGTGTCTATCATAACTGCTCTAGTAGGTTGCACATTGAATTGACCATGCAAGGATTCATTCATGAACCTATTGAATTCGTCTTCAGAAGTGATATCATAGGATGGAGATGATAGGCTAGGAATGGATGATGGAGGGCTTAACAAAATATTAATCGTTTGTATATTTGAAATTGATGGATGAGTGTCAAGTACAGTTGATATGGTAGGGGGTTGTAAAATTTCCACTATGGGTATTGTAGATGTACAAGGAGGTGATGTGGGAAAAGGAGGTGGAGGATTATTAGGATTAGGAGGTGTGTGAGGAACATTTGAAGTTACGAGCAATGATTTCTAGGGAAGATCCTTGACAACATTCTCATGTGGAGATATAGTCTATTCTTCATCATGCTCGACTTCTTGTTTATCACCTTCTTGCTCACCTTCTCGATCACCTTCTTGATCTTCAAACTCTTGTTCTCCTATGGAATCTTCTTCCTCATCAAATTTTTCTTCTTTAGGATCTTCCTCTTTAGTAGATTCATCACTTGAATTTCCTTCTTCAAAATCTACTTCTTTGGAAATAGGCCCTTTTCCTTTTGAGTGAGATGGTTCAAATTTTGTGGCCTCTTCTTCTTGGAATTCTCATGTATCCTTCTTTCCAAAAATGAACTTAATCCTAAGGCCTCTTCGGGAAGAAGCGGGAATAGCCACATGTTTATCTTTTGTGTGGAGTTCCTGTTCTTGGCTGGCTTCTGCTCTAGGTTCTCCTTTTGATTTTTTCATGAAGGATTTCATCTGGAAACCGTGCTTGTGTAACCATTCTATAGTGTTGGCCAATATGGGAGCAATCCTTTCCCTTATGGAGACACTTTCCTTCTTAGACCATTATATTGTAGGAAAAAGTCTTTTGGAAATTTCAATTTCATCATATGCAACATTCATGATGTTTCCAAGATCCTTGAAACTCTTAGGTAGGTTAGCAACACCAAGATACTTGATCTGCTATATGGTTATCTTGTAATAATCCATTTTGCAAATAGCCTCTTCATCTCTGCAATCAACCTAGATGTCTTTGAAGCAGTAATTATGTGTGTGACCCTTTTTCAAATTCCTATTCAAATTCCAGTAATCAATGTCAAATCTATATTTATAGGTCCTTACTGTAATAATCTACATTTTTGTATAGACTGATTTGGCTTTTTGCATGCTCTGAAAGGTATACCTACCAATCTTTAGTGGAAACTTGAATCCCAATTTGTGAATTCTCATTCATTCTTTTTGAACTAAAACAAGTTGTTTGCATAGCTCCATGAATATCCACTTACCTGAAGCATATCTGGGTAGCATGTAAGGACACCTAGCGTAGCAACCTACCCTCATGTAAGTGAACATTGGAAATTACAAAAAAATACATCCGAATTTACTCACCACTTTGTAGGTTTCGTGAGATACTCTCTTCTTTTTGAGAGTTGGGGTCAAATCTAAAATGCAGAGGCACAAAGAAAGTAGTTGTGACCCTCCTAAAATGGTGAAGGCTTTCTGTCAGCTCTAGTTGATAGAAATACTTGTACATAGGTATAGAGTGTTGGTTCCCCTTTGTAGATAAACCTAGGAATTGCCTCATCATGGCTGTAACATACACCAGATAAGAATTCATATAGAACTTCAAAGTGGTTGGCACATTCATCAGTTCATAAATTTCATCTCTGATCTATTTTCCCCAGTCAATATGAGGCTTTTGTATTCTTATGATCTAAATGTACTCATACATAAACCTTTGAAAATGAGATTATTCAAGCAATCCCTTAACCCTACTCAGGAGTGTAATCATATACCTGACATCTTATTTCAAGTCACGTTGTGCAAGCCCCTTCAACCATCTTGATATAGTAGGCCAAGGTTTTTTCAACCATTGGCTATTTATCAATTTTTTAGCTTTGGCTGGATCTGTATCATAAAATTCCCATGCTTGTTGCATTGATATTTTAGTGTATTTTTCCATGTGTGGGACTCTAAAAGCAATGTCAAAGAAATCAGGGTCAAGCCTCACCATCTCTTGTCCAGAGGAATCTATCACCCTTCTACTCTCTTGGATGTAGTGGGAAGCAAGATGGAGAATTAGCTTTGTGTGATGAGCTCATGTCGAGAATGTGGACACCAAATGTAGATTTTTGTATACAATAGCTCTCAAACTGTCTTCCAAGGGCTTTTGTTCAATCCTTTTTACAAATTCTACAAGGTCATGATGACCAACCTCAGTGTCCTTTATTTCGTCCACCTTTAAAATCACTAGTGTAGGTGGATAAACACCTTGGTAATTTTATTTCATTTTTCCCTTATCCTTAGAAGATGATGGAGGCTTCTTGGTTGTCATCTAGAAACAATTGGATCAAAATTTGTCACCTTTAGGATCACTTTGATCAAATCTAGAGAAAAGCTACAAGGGTAGTGAATCAAAAAACATTAGACAAAAAGGAAACATTGGGAAGTGTGAAGAAAGAAAATGATGTTGAGCAAGCATGAAATGGGAAATTAGGCATGAAAAATAGAGCGAGAGTGAAGGAACAATGTTTAGAGTGAAGAGGAAGTGATTTGGAAGTGTTTAAGGGAAAAACTACCAAATATGTAGGAGCATTGAAAATCAACACTCCTACACTCAGAGAGATGATTCTAGATGTAAGGGCACTGAAAATCAGCACCCTTACATGTTCTTCATGTAAGTTTGTAAAATGTGTCAAGGCACTGAAAATCAGTGCCCTAACACTTGGTCTCAAGAAAATTGGTGAAGTGCAGTAGCATGCTTTTTAAGGGCCTTAGCGTTTGGAAGTGAATGGACTTCAATGTAAAAGTGTTCAAAAACAACATTTTAGCATTGAAAAGGGTAGAACTTGGTGTGATAGCAGTGAATTTCACCACCATGTGAACCAACAATATTGTGGTGTTCTATGTGCTTCTCTTGCATTCTTAGGATCTTTCACCTAAAATGAGAAAGATAGAATACTAAAATTTTGGTGGTTCACTCAAATAAAGCATTTTATGATGTAAATTCAACTAAGTGATGAAATTAACTAATTATTAATGCAAAACCAATGAAATGTAGATTATTTGAAAACACATTGTGTAATGCAAAAACACTTAGAAATGAATAGTAAACTATAACATAAATAAAAGAAACTGAAGAAGTGCACCTGTAAACTTACTGGAGACTTGAAATGACTTTTGAAATGTTGTTGATACTAATTTTCAGGCTTGGTGGGACTCATTCACCATTCTGGGTGAATCAGTCCCAATTTTGTGAAATTGTTTTGGAGCTCGTTTCAAACAAATGGGTAGCCAAAAATGCAAAAAACCAAAATTAGGCCTAAAAATGGGACCCATTCTCCACCCATGGTGAATGAGTCCACTTTTGAATTTTTGAATATTCAAAGGTGGAAATGGGAGCTTTCAGTCTACACTTTCTACTTCTCTAGGTTTCTGGTTCTAAAACTATCAAATTCAAGCCTGAAAGTGATTTTTGAGGGTATTTTGACTTATCCAATGAAGAGATGACTTGAACAACTTTGCAATGCAATCCTCAATGATTTCTAAGCCTCCAAGATGTATAAATCTGCAAATAGACAAGACAAGAAAGAGAAATGTTGGATTTTAGGGCATGGGGGTTTGCCTTGGTCAAACCCCTTTTAGTTAATTAAACCAAAATAGAAAAAGAGTGTAATGAAGCATGAAATAATGGAGTTATTACCTTTGCATGATGATTGATCTTGAAGTTCTACAGTAAAACATGAAGAATCTACCCTTGAATTTCTAAATATTGTTATCTTAATGACTTGAAATGATACAAACCTAACTTGCTTGAATTGAGATGGAGGAATGATGGATGAATCATGAAAAATGGTTATGATTTAGTGTTTAGAGACTTTATTTTATAAGAAATTCACCTTATTTTCCTTTTAATTGGATCCCTAAGGCTGAAATGAAGAAGAATTAAACTTAAAACCCAAAATTTCCCACTCAAAAGTAAAAAATGGCCAAAATGGGATTCATTCACCACCTTGGGAAAATCAGTCCCACTTGGAAGGGATACATTCGACATAGATGGCAAATTAGTCCTAGTGGGGTCCATTTCCCAGCTATGTTCTTAGGAGATAATAAGATAAGGTTTATGTGATGTCTATATCAATTATTCCATCAAATATTGCCTTGGAATTGACAATATGGGGTAATAGGGGCCTATTAGTGATGATGTAAAGGTCAATTAGGACTTGGGACAAAATTCAATGTGAATGTGTGATTAGATACACTTTACAACACTAAAATGAGGTCCACAATTCCTAGAAAATCACAACATCCAATGTGAATGCGCGAGAAACATTGTAACACTAGATTAACATTAAGTTTATTTTACAAGACTTCAGTAAATACATTTTATAATGTTTAATTAAGGGGAAATGGGTTCATTAAGTTTGGAGAGGTGTGAAAGTATTTTACAACACCTTTACAATACATTGTTAAATGCATTTGGAAGGGTCCAAGACCTAGTGTGGATGGTAAAAACACCTCACAACACTAAATCAAAGCCTCATTGAGTCCGATTTATCATAAATTATTTCCAAAATCAAGCAAGTTTCCTTTTTTCTATAGTACATTTATCCCCACTCTAGTGAGAGGATGTACTTACTTCAAACTCACACTAAAGTAGACATTCAAGAGAGATCCAAGTGTATAGATGTAGATGACAAATAATGAAAAATATCAAGAAGGAAGTCAAGCCTTGAGGATCTAAGATCCTAAGTCAAACCATCGAGATACATAATCATGCGATGTCAAGAAATAAAGGAAATAAATGTGGGGCGAAAGAGATGCGGCCCTCACTCTAGGGCCACAGAACATTAGGTCGTCCATGGGGTGCGATATCCCAAAGAGGTGGTTTAGTGAGAAATTCATGCTAGTGTGTCGAATTCCCATTGTATAATGAGAAAGTCATGCTAGTGTGTTGGCTTCCCATTATACAAACCATACCAAAGTTATGCTCTTAATAACATTGATGCCACCAAAATGTAACACTTTTTGTAAATGTTTTGAGTAAATGATTTTGCTAAATGAGATTTTTCTTTGTTCAAGTAAGGTCTTCTTCTTATGGATCATTATGCTTAATGTCTCCAAGAGAGAACACGTTAGGATTTCAGATTGTAATCCATGGGATGCCTCATTTGTATCAGGCCACTTTAGTTGATCATTATCCCCTTGTTAGATCGCTATCCATGGGATGCTTTGTTTGCATCAGGCCACTTCAATTGATCGTACACTCTTGGAATGAATCAAACCTAATGACATCACCAAGGAGAGGACACATGACAAGAAAAACTAAATCATGCCATGGAATTTGCAAAAATATGTTTTCTATGCATTCGCCCACTTTAAAGCGGTTGCCACACACTGTTTTGTGAGTAATTACTTTAAAGTAGAAGAAGGTATGAGAGCTTATTCGAAAATCCCTATGCCAAGTCATAAGTTTTCAATAAAATGCATCATGAAGAAAGGGGGTATGTCACATGGGAATCAATCTTAAGACATATCATCCACATATCAAGCTTGATCTTATATGTTCATGAAAGGTTAACAATTAGTCAAAAGAGACAATGACCAGTGACATATTGGGATAAGGCTTTCTAACCGTTTCCCCCCACTTAGTGCAGGACATGAGTGAGCCTAGAATGGTTGATTGTATGTTGCTCCTTGCAATGGATGCAAAACATGCAATAGTGAGTATGTGATTATCCAACAACTATTGCATGGAAAGGAGTAGAAACTAATGTTATTTATGTGGATAAGGAATCAAAGTTTCTACTTGATACATGTTTAATGAGATATCTATCAATTTACAATGTACCAAGGTTAGAGTTTTCTTGGAAGAACCCTAAGTGATAGTATGGATGTTGAGTGAAGGTTTGTTGGATGGGTTGATTTCTATGAAAGGACAATCATGAAGACCAAGATTTGGAAGAATGAGGTTGGGTGTATTGTGAGCTTGTTGATTGTGTAATGGTGGGTAAAGAATGATAGGATTATTAGGTGTGTCAAAAATAACTTCATCACACATAGGGGGATGATTAAAGGTTGGATTGTTTTGAGTATCAATAGTGGTGATATGAGAAGAAGGCTCTATTTGGTTTTCTACTTTCTCCAAGGTATCATTCTTATGTGCCATAATATTGACTCTAGGAGGAGACCTAATATGTTTATCACTTGTCATAACTTGATTTGTAAAGATAGCTTCATCACTCATAGGAGAGGCATCAAGAGAAGGATAACTAGGAGTTTTATGGTTACTACTGATTGGACTTTTTTTTTTCAAATAGAGCTTCTATCACAATATCCTCTAGCACTAAACTAACTTGTGCATGTGTAGAGAAGATATTAGGAGAAGAAAAGGGTTAATGGTCATGATTATCTGTACTTACAACCTCATGTCCTAGAATGTTTTCCTGAGTGGGGGAAGTAGGATTTTCATAGCTCTTAATCATATCGTCCACACAAATGTGGTTTTTAGTATCATTCGTGATTGCATCCTTATTCATTAAAGGATTTTCACAAGTAGGGTGGGTGTTGGGAGATGAATGGGGACTTGGTAAGGTAGTGGCAATGATTTCAGCTTTGTGTGTCATAATGTACTTTCAAGGGGGAGGAGAAGGAAGACAAGTATGACTTTCAATATCTTCAATGATTATGTCTTCTGTCATCAAGATACTTTCATCACCAATGGGAGAGATATCAAGAGAAGAACAATTATGATTATCATGATTATTGATGCTTGCATCCTTTTGCATCAAACCTTTAGTGGATGATTTTAGTGAGAGGAAGTCCTTAAGGGATTCATCTAACATGTCTAAATCATCACTACTAAGGGGCTTGGATGTTATGGGTTTTTGAAATTGAATAATTGTTTGAATTGGATTATTTGATGTTTTTTGTTTTTTGTTTTCATTTGCTAATGAATCTAATATAAATGAACTAGGAACTAATGCTAGAAATGAAATTGCAAATGAATAAGTTCCATGAATGTAAATAATGCTTATTTCTAATGATTTATATGTAAGAGAAGCTATGCAAACTTAAAATCCAATGTAAATACATAGGATGAAATGTAACTTTTTAGATTTCAAACAAAGTAATTGACTAATGACACTATGCAATAATCTAAAAGATGAAAGATTGGAAATGCAAATGTGAATTTGAACAATGCATGAAATGAGCTAATGTATGACAAATCTAATGAAATGCATGATATAGAAACTCATTCAACTAATATAGATAACTAATGGAAGCAAATAGAAGCATAAAAATAGGGTTTTTAGCTCTGTAAAAGGTAATTTCAGGGGTCAAAAGGGACCGACACCCTCAAGGTGGCGAATGAGTCCCAGTGGGGGTCTTTTGTTGAGATTTTTCAAATTTTTTTGAGGATTTTTTATGTTTTCTATGTTGTAAGATGTAGACCTAAGATGAAAATGTAAAATTTTAAAAAAAATTAATGATTTTGATGCCAAAAATGCAACCTAAATGCACTTTTCATGAATGCAAAATTTGAAACCCTAGAATGCAACATAAATAATGAAAAATGCAATGCAAGCTAATTATAGGATGAGGATGGACTCAAAATTAGACAAGGAGATATTTGAAATGTAGGTTCACCAAAATGAAGCAACAATTTTGTGGTGTTCTATGTGCTTTTCTTGCACTCTTAGGGTCTTTCACCTAAAAGGAGAGAGATAGAACACTAAAATTGTAGCAGTTCACTCAAATAAAGGATTGTATGATGTAATTAAGACTAAATGTAATGATGTAAAATAAAATAAGTGATAAAATCAATTGATTATTAATCCAAAATAGTGAAATGTAGATTGTTTGAAAACACATTGTGTAATGCAAAAACACCTAGAAATGAGTAATAAACTATAACAAAAATGAATGAACCTGAAGAAGTGAATCTATAAATTGGATGGAGATGTGAAATGAATTTTTAAATGATATTGATCCTAATTTTTAGCCCTAGTGGGACTCATTCACCCTTCTAGGCAAATCAATCCTAGTTATGTGAAATTGTTCTGAAGCCCGTTTCGGACAAATGGGTATCCAAAAATGCAAAAAACCAAAACCAAGCCTAGAAGTGGGACTCATTCTCCACCCATGGAAAATGATTCCACTTTTGAATTTTTGAATATTCAAAGGTGGAAACAAGAGCTTTTGGTCTGCACTTTCTGCTTCTCTAGGTGTTCAATTATGAAACTATCAAATTTGGGTCTGAAAGTGACTTTTTGAGGGTATTTTGACTTATCCAATGAAGAGATGACTTGAAAGAATTTTTAATGCAATTCTCAATGATTTATAAGCCTCTAAGATGTAGAAATCTACAAACACACAATACAAGAAAGAAAAATGTTAGATGTTAGGGCATTGGGGTTTTCCTTGGTCAAACCCCTTTTAGATAATTAAACCAAAATAGAGAAATAATGTAATGAAGCATGTAATAATGGAGTTATTTCCTTTCCATGATGATTGATCTTGAATTTATTTAGCAAAAAATGAAGAATCTTCCTTGAATCTCTAAATTTTTTATCTTAATGCCTTGAAATGATAAAACCGTAACTTGCTTGACTTGAGATGGAAGAATGATGGATGAATCATGAAGAATGGTTATGATTCAGGGTTTAGAGACTTTATTTTATATTAAATTCACCTTATTTTTCCATTAATTAGATCCACAAGGCCGACATAAAGAATAGTTAAACTTAAATCACAAAATTTCCCGCTCACAAGTCAAAAATGGCCCAAATGGGGCTCATTAACCACCTTGGGTGAATCAATCCCATTTGGCAAGGACTCATTCACAACATATGGAAAATTAGTCCCAATGGGGCCCATTTTCTAGCTAGGTTCTTAGGATATAAGAAAATAAGGTTTATATGATGTCTATGTAAGTTGTTTCATCAAATATTTCCTTGGGATGCACAATATGGGGTAATAGGGACCTATTAGTGATGATGTAAATGTCAATTAGGGCTTGGGACACATAATTCAATGTGAAAGTGTGATCAAATAGAATTTACAACACTAAAATGAAGTCCACACAGCCTAGGAAAGCACAACATTCAATGTGAATTTGCAAGACACATTACAACACTAGTTTAACATTAAGTTTATTTTACAAGCCTTCATTAAATACATTTTATAATGTTGAATTAAGGGAAAATAGGTTCATTAAGTCTAGAGAGGCGTGAAAGTCTTTTACAACATCTTTACAAGACATTGTTAAATGTATTTGAAAGGGTCCAAGACCTATTGTGGATGTGAAAAAAACTTCACAACACTAAATCAAGGCCTCATTAAGTCCAATTTATCATCAATTATTCCCCAAATCAAGAAAGTTTCCTTTTTTCTATGGTACACCATGACATTCATGAAAGATGATGGATGTTCGAACAAACATGAAGACTATCTTTAACTTGAATGTATGCACTCAAATTTTCACCACCATGGAGACAAAAACTCAAAGTGAAAAAGATTTGAATGATCGCAAAAAGAAAGACCAAGAAGTGAATAAAAAATGAAAACAAAAACCCTAAAGAACAGGGCATGATGTAGAAATAGAGGAAAAATGTACAAAGAAATAGAAGAAAAGAGGGGTATGACATGAGGAGAGGAATGAGGCATTTAAAGGTGAAAAATATTTGAATCCACTCACAAGAAGAAAGAAAAAGACCAAGGAAAATAGAAAATATAGATAATTTTTTAGAAAATAGAATGAAGAGACATGGATAAAATAAGAGTAGATGACATACCTAGAGAAAAACGTGAAAAACCCTAGATTGAATTGATTGAAGGATTTGAAAATGCAGGTTTGCAGGAGATCCAAGAGTTTCCAATGCTTAGAGGAGGGAGGAAAACAAAATGAAATGAAGTTTAATACTAAGACTAAAATCACTCTAAAAGTCATATAAAAGTGCAATAAATGACTCTTAGTCACACATTAATGAAGTCAGGCTTCATGCCAAAAAATTGGAAAAAATACACTAGCGGTGAAAATCACTACTCGTGCATCAAAATGACTAAGTGTGGATATAAAGTGCATGAGCAGTGATTTTCACCACTTGTGAAACTTTTTGAAAAAGAAAAAATATGTAGGAGCACTAAAAATTAGCTCTCCTACACGAAAGTGGAAAAATGACTAAGGAAATATGTAGGAGCATTGATTTTCAGTGCTATGACATATTTCAAAATTTTGACTAACTCTTGAACTTAAAAGTTTGCAAAGATATTTGTTTCAAAGGTCTTCAAGAGACAGATGGGGGACGAAACTTAAATGAATTGTTTGAGATTTTGTAACATGCATTTAACTAGATTTAAATTCACCTTTTTTTGCATGCTTGAACACCACAAACCTATGAAACAAACAAGTTTCATAGGGGGTTTATCCATGGATTGAGCATTACTAAATTCCATGATAACAATAAGCAAGCTTCTAATTCATTTTTATCAATATAAGCATTTTTGAGCAAGCATTTTTCAAGAGACAAGAATCAAGAATCTTCAAGCAATCTTTCACAAGACCATTCAAATTTCAAAAGTAAGCAAAGTTGTAGTCTTGGAGTAGCATTAAAGTGTTTTTGCACTTGTCTTAAAGCTCACTTTCAATCAAAATATAGAATTTTCAAGGGTTGCTCATGGTTTTCTATGGTGAATCATGATGGATTCCAAGCTAGGGAGATGCAACTAGCCATCAAGCCAAGCCTAAAGACTTGTTTCCTAAGTGATTCCATTCTCCATTATCACTCTACATTCATCCTAACAAAGGTACAAGCATCATTATAGATCATTTAGGGAGATTAGGGATATCCTCAAGTGATTTATTCATCTTTATGTTTCTATTCTTTCATCATATTCTTGTACATTAGAATAGGATTGCATCATGATTCAAATTTATTAGTCTTAAACATACTTAAGGATAGGGTTTTCATGCACATTTCATCATTTCTATTAAGGTTTAATTACCAAACTAGGGGTTTGACCAAGGAAAACCCCATTAGAAAATCAAGTTTATATTTTTTTTTGTATGTATCTTTGCAGATTCGAATTGAGAATTCAAGTTTGAAGGAAAGGGAAGGTGTTGAAGTTTAGATTAGAACTTTCAATTCCCGAAAAAGTGGAACAGGACTGATTTTCCAAGAGTGGTGAATGAGTCCCATTATAGATATTTTAATATCTATAATAATATCTTTGCTAATGCCTTAGCCCTTCTATAGGACCACCTTAGATTGGAGGTGAGATCACCTTCCTCCTTTTGAGATACATAGGTTGAGGAGCGCACTGCTCCTCACATGCACTCCATTCCATCTCTATTAACTATGGCCCATGAAGTTTGAAATTCTCAAAAAAAAAATTGGAGATTATCATTATATTTTCTTCTTATAGCTTCATAGCTCTTAATGCCTCATAATTGGACTTTTAAAGGCAAAGGGTTTTTGGTTGGGATATCTCATTTGAAGTCCCATTGTTCTTTTTACCTATAAATATTCTTTGGTTCTATCCTACCAATGAATCTAATTCTGCATAGTAGACATGAAGGCTCTAAGCTATACCTCCCCAAAAAAAGTGTTGATAAAGAAATCAGTGTGTTTTTCTAAAAACAAATTATGTACGAAAAACTCACATAGCAAGTTTTTTTGAACAGGGATTGCCTCTTTGAATTCTTTAAAAAAAAATTCATTGTTTGGACATGAGGTATATTACAAGAAATCCTCAATATCTTCCATCTTAACAATTGTTCATTTGAAAACATAGAATATAACCAAGATGGTTTCCTATATAGGCTAATAACAACTCCACAATCTGACATGTATCAGTTTTAGACTGGTAGAGCTTTTCATGAGACTCTTTTAATAATATTGTTTCCTTTTTAAGTATGGAATTTTATACCCCTTCTTTTCTTAAGAAATAACATCTTTCCAACCCCTTAACCGACAATCAAGTAATGTGAACTTGAAACCATTGCATTTTGGTTGGTTCGGTCTATGCTTCTTTTGATTCCACCATTGGTTTAACATTGATTTTTTGCAAATCTTGTTCTAGCTCAAAAAATTTGCTCAAGGCTGCATTGAGCTCAAATTTTTTCTTTTCCTACCCTTTTACAAAAGTTGTGAGTGATTGCATTAGATTATCAGTTAAATTCTTAATTAGTTTATCTTTTCTAGATAAACTAACTAAATATTCTTTATTTTTCTTAGTAATTTGTTACACTTGAGACTACAACTCTTTAATAGTTTTATCTTTTTGTTCTACTCGAACCTTTGAAGTTGCAATTTCTTGATCTTTTTGCATTATAAGTTTAGTTTGCATGCTAATTTCCTACTTTTTTTTATTCATTTGTTCCTAATTTTGATGTAATTTACATTTTAACTAAATAATTTATGTTTTTAATTCTTGTAATTATGTTTCTCTATGATCAAATCTTTAAACCTCTATATTGGTAGAAAAAGAAAAAATAGGAATCTCTACATCATTACAAGTTATATTTTCTTCATCATGTACCTCTAATGAACCTTGCTCTATATTATTGGCAACCAAGGGAGATAATTGTTCTACAAATTCATCCTCAACAAATATATAGTTTGGAAATTGTTTCCCTTTCTCTGCTTGTCCTAACTCAAATGGCACATCTCGCCTCTTGGTTTCAAGTTATTTATTGTGAACTAGGTTTTTCCTTTTAGCTTTTTGGGCTATTTCATCACATGGCTAGACCACATTCTCTAATGATTGGGCTATAGTTTCATGAGGTTGTCGGTCCTACCTTTTCTTTTTACGAACATGTAATTGATCACAAGTTGTTGCACAATTAATTTTTGTAGACAATAGTTTACTTCTCATTAAAGGAGGAGATGTTTGCAACTTTATTCTAGGCCTCATTTCCTTTTTGTGGGGGAAAACATCCTCATCTCAAAAATCTACTATGTCTACATTTTCTAGATTTCTAGGGGTCTCCGAAAGATTGGATAGATTTTCTAGCACTTCACCATTAGGAGTTGTTTTGGCATGTTGGGACTCAAGAGCATCTTGAGGCATAGGGGAAGGTTCTTTCAAATTTTGAGCCACTCATCCAAATGACTCACCTTCTTCTAAATGTCTTGTCAGCTTAGGGTTTCCAAATTTTCAAAGATTTTTTTTCTATTTTTCTTCCATTTTTCTCTTCTTGAGGAAATCATGTTTGCATATTAAATGAATGATACCATGATGTTTTAATGGCCTTGAATAAATTTTAAATCTCTCTATCATATTAACAACATAATCACTAAGGAATGCAAGAAGGTTAACCCTTAATTCAGGGTTTTCAGTGCCATGGCACAAATGAGTGAGTAGCTGAAAAGGGGGACCGACTCTGATAGCACATTGTCCCTAACATGTAAAATATTTAATAATCCAAGAAATTTATGTTCTCCATGGATGTGGAATAGATATTCTTTGAAATCCCTTGTTTTACCCCTTGTTATTCACAACAAGCAAAGGATGAGGTTCTCCCTCCCTTCTAAAAAGTTATACCATTCTTTGATATGAAATATTTGTGGTTTCTATCAAATTTACACCCTCATTTCCAATACCAGACAAACGAGAAATTACTTAATATCTTTCCTTGAATTTCTTGCCACGTACCATTAATTGACCATCTGAGAAGTTCTTTGCAAACTCCTTTACCAGTTGCACATTGTGCCCCTCAAATTTCTTCATAAACTCAGGCCACCCTACCCTCTAAAATAGTTTTGGACCTCCATGATCCTAAATTGACCCCAAATAGATATTAGATGTCTACAAATCTATTTTGACCTAGAGTTGTATCAATTCCATGTGAATCAACCATATTTTGTTTAGGAACCCAAGGCCTTATCGGTTGACCTAGTAATCTAATTGTTATGTATTCTTTATATCTCTTATCAACTTGATGGACAAGTTGGTCGAGGCTAGTTTGCTATATATTTTTGCCTCTTCTTGTAATGCCATGCATGTGAGTTAGACTAGTTATTTAATGACTAATCGGATTAAATCTGATAGTAGAAAATTGCATGATTTGGAAAAAATGTAGAATAGAATAAGTTTATCGATCCCTTAGGGATTCGACTATATATCCACCATCTTTTCAAAATTGATATTTATATATTTTTTTTCTATTTTCATCGGCTAGGCAGAATGAAGGTGGCCACGCCCTCTTGGTGCATAAAAATGTATCAAAATCTCTTAGCGATATAAGCTATCGCTAATTTTTGTAAGGTTGCATGGTTCACTTTGAACAAAGGAAGAACGTGCTTATCCTTCTGACTCATGCATTTGATGAATCAATCTTCATGATCAACTAGCAACTTGTTAATAATCGTAGGTAAGCTCTTGCATATCAAACTATTCAAATATATGCTTATGACATTGAAAGGGCATTCAACCAAGATTAGAAATTGATCAAGTTAGGGTAAAATAAAAATCAAACAGTCATTAAATGAAGGTTGTACCTTGGGTGACCAAATATTGGTCATTTATTCTTTGATTTCAATAGGATTCATGGGTATCTAAAACCCAAGAAATAATGAAATTTCTCAATACTTTCTTTTTGGATTATTTTAGTCTTAATTTGACAAGCATGTTGATCTATATATTTACTATACAAAGGAAAATTAGTTTCATTTTTATGTGGGAAACTGTTCAAAACATAATTATGTTTAAGATTCTTTTACTACTTGTAATTAGACAACAAATTATCAATTTGAAACATTAAATTGAATTTTAGCAATTTTATTTATTGTTTTTTTATTTTAGAATGTATGCATAAATTATAACTTAAGTAGACACATATATGTGTACGTGCACATAGAACTTCCTCTATGTACACACACATACTTGTGCCATACCTTCTTTTGTTACCTATTTTCTTTATTCTTAAATGGATATCGTATTACAATGAATGTAATCATGTGAAATGTTCTTGGAATGGATGGATAATGTATTGATCAATTCCATTTGATTTATTTTTTAAATTTTAAATAGAATAGAATAACAAAACCTAACAAAATAGAGAACCTAAGGGTACATGTTTCTAGAGGCTAGTTAGTTGCTATGAGATAGCTTGATGTTGGGAATTACCTTCTAGGAAGAGTGTCAAAATGGAGTCTAGAGATTGTATGTTTTTTATTTTACCAAAACCTATTATTTGTTGTTACAACAATATTCCTATGCTTGGCCAAGAAAATTAGTTCATTATGCATGTATAGACTTTGTGATAACACTCTTTTCCACTCCTAGCATATATCTTGCATTTTCTTTTCTAACTTGTATATAGAGATGCATGTTGATGTATGGGAACTTACTGTATTTCACCTTGCATATTTTTCTCTTTCTAAACTTTCTATGCAGGGTCAGGTATTCTTCAAGTTGGAAGAATTCCAAGGAAGTGTAAGCTTCATGGTTGTGTGGTAAAGCACTTCAACCATGTTCTCATTCACTAGTGGAAACGAGCATCAAGAGGAACCTTAGATGTTTACCAATCTATCTCAGTCTATGATGTAACCTTGATGTAAAATTTATACATTGTATTGACTTTGTGTCCTATGAGCCAGGTCAACAAGGATCTTGTAATTAACATTGAAATTGAATATATATGCATATTTGACTCATTTTAATCAAACATGTGTTGTTGTGATTGACAATAGCTACTTAGTTATGTCTTTTTAATTTGAATATATTCATATGTCATTTGCAATAATATAAATTAAGTTATAATTTACAATGGGTTATTACACTTTCTCACAAAAGTTGTCAAAGTACAATGGCATAAAAAACTAGAGCAGAAAAATGATGGAGAAATCATAATAGAATGGTGTAACAAAAGGTAGAGAGGATGCCTCTATTTATACTAAAATATAAGAATCTTATGATACAAAAAAGCTACCAAATCTGCCACCTTCCTATTCCAAATCAATAACATAGTTATCCCCTGGCATGTGCTTCTTAAGGTATGAGACATGAAAGACATCTTGGAAAGAGTTGGTGGCAAAGAAATTTGATATGCAATAGGGTTAACTTATTCAATGACCTCAAAAGGACCTATGTAGTGTGGAGCTAGTTTGGATGAATTTCCAAAATTTATAGAACTCTTGTGAGGTATAACTCTTAACAAAACTTTCTCCCCTACCAAGAAATGTTAGGGTACCTGTTTGGAATCTACATAACTCTTTTGCCTATTAATTTCTTTTGCTACCCACTGCTTAATTACACAAAATTTCTCCTCCATTTCTAATAACACTTTTGGCCCAAGGATTGTCCTATCCTCTATCTTATTCCAACTTATTGGGATTTTAAACTTCCTACCATACAATGTTTCAAATGGACCCATCTTGATTATAGAATGATAAGAGTTATTATATGAAAATTCAACCAAAGGTATGTAATCCTCCCACTTGTATTGTTAATCCATGAAATATATTCTTATTAGATATTGTAACACTTGGTTCACCCTTTTATTTTGACCATCTTTTTTTTAGTGAAATGTTGAACTTGTGATCAACTGTGTCCCAAGTGAGTAAAACAAGGTTTACCAAAACCTAGATGTCACACAAGCATCTTTCTCAAAAATAATCTTTTTAGGAATTCCATGCAACTTGAATACCTCTTGAATAAACTTTCAAGATATAATAGTAGTTCCAACTATTAGATTCCCTGAAATAAAATGAGCCACCTTTGTAATCTTATACACTACTACTAGAATGTCATACGCTTATTCCTCGATATTGGAAGACCTTGCACAAAGTCCATGCTAATGACCTACCATTTCCTTTTAATAAATTCATGAGGATACAAAAGACCTACAAAGTGATGATGTTCTATCTTCACCCTCTAACATTCTATGCAACGTGCTACAAATCTTGCAACATACCCTTTCACCCCCTTCCAAAAATATAATAGCTTGATGTCAAATAACAACTTAGTTACAGTGGGATGTCCAAAATATGGTGCACTATGAACTTCTTTTGACACCAAGTTTCTCAATTCCTCATACTTATGTACATAGATCATTCCCTTAAACCTTAATAAACCATCTAACTCAATGTGAAATCCTTCATACCTTGGGTTTTGTGAATTATCCAAGATTTCTTTCTTAACTTGCTCGTAATACTTTTCACCCTTATATTTTTGCAACACTTGATCCTTGAAATTAGTTTGAATTGATATCATCAAGAAGATAAACCTCATGCAACTTAGGGCATTGGCAACCCGATTTTCCTTTCCCTTGATATATTTGATGTTACAAAATTAATTAGATATCAATTCCAAAAATCTCCTTTATTGTGAATTCAGATTAGGTTGGGTAAAAAAATACTTCAGACCATGAGGATAAATCTTTAGTTCAACAATTTCCCCTAACAAATAGTATCTCCACAATTGTAATGCATAGAACCACTAATTCCAAGTCATGTGAAGCATAATTTTTCTTATAAGGATTTAGCTTTCTTGACTCATAGGCTACGAATCATTCATATTGCATCAACACTCCACCTAACCCCTTCACCTAGTGCATCTATGATGACAACAAAATCACTATATGGATATGATACTTTCAGTATCGAAGCTGAGGTCAACTTCTCCTTGATTTGGTCAAATGCCACTTGAAATTTCTTATACCATTCAAACTTCTACACCTTCCTCTATAGTGAAGTAATGAGAAATCTATTTTAGAAAATTTTGCAACAAAATTTTGATAATAACAAGCTAGACCCATCAAAATTCTAATTTCTAACATATTCTTAGGCACTAGCCATTCAAGTGTTGTGTTTATTTTGTTGCATCAACTGCAATCCCATCAACTAAAATTACATGACCTAAATACTACACTTCCTTACAAAATAAGTACACTTTGTGAGTTTCTTGTAAAAAATATGCTCTCTTAAACACTGGAGAACAATCTCTAAATGTTGAAGATGTTCTTCATTCTTGGAGTAAATTAAAATATCATTCAAGAAGATGAACACAAAATTATCCAAGAAAACCCTAAATATATTATTCAACAAGTTCATGAATGTTGCATGTGCTTTTGTTAGTCCAAAAGGTAGGACTATGAACTCATAATGACCATACCTAGTCCTAAAAACTATTTAAAAATTTTCTTTGTCCTTGATCCTTAGTTGATGATAGCCTAATCATAGATTAAAAAAAATTAAAACACTACCACTCATCACATCTAATCAAAGAGGTCATTACTATGTGGAAATGAAAACTTTATTCTTTATTGTTACTTTGTTAAACAATGGTTAATACACAAGCACAATGTACCATATTTCTCCTTCACAAAGATCACTAGTGCTCCCTAGGGTGAAACATTGTGTCTTATTAGTCCCTTGGACAACAATTAATCCAATTAAGACTTTAGCTCCATTAATTGTGCCATGGTCATCCTATATGGTGTTGTAAGGTGTGTTCCCTTGGTCTCCTTGTGTTGTTCAGTGTAGATCTTAGGTTCATGACATGGATTAATCACCTCCCATGGATTCATTAATTCTATCCATTGTAATGAGCATTCACAAGTTGATCTTTTGGTGCAACAATGATCATATTTTCAACAATTGGTATCAAATATTGGGTCATAGGTTTGAACCCCTCACTTGCATTTGGGGGATTTTTACAAAGTGTACACCCTTGGTCTCCTTGTGTTGTGTATCACAACACTCAATTTTGTGACATGGCTTAATTTCCTCCAATGTTCATTAACTCTAGTAGTTGTATCGGGCATTGACAGGTCAATATTTTGGTGAAATGGAAACAATCTTTGCAACATATGGCACTTTTGATATAGGCTTTGATATTAGAACTATGTCAATGGAGAAATCAAACACTCTTTTGAGAGGAAATCCAACTAATTCATCTTGAAATACATCAACAAAGTTCCTTAGGATAGTATATTTCTCCATGTTTGACTTTCCTGATTCCATTACCTCACCATATTTGGCTTCTTGGATGTCTCAAGGTCCGTAATATACTACATCATCTTGAGAAATCAATTCATTACATTACTCAAGTTTCTTTATTTTCACCATGAAGAGTTGACAACTTTTTTTCTTTGCCCTATGCATTTATACAACAGAGATTTGTCACAACTTAATTTTTCTAGGAATTCCTTGCAATGACACCTAGTTCCAAGATCATCTAATAATTCTATTATTTTTTCATGAAATATAATTTGGCCCTATGTTTCCACAACCAATTCATCCCTAAAAATGACATCATATGAACCTACGGGGGGTATATACAAGCTCACTTCCATAGGGAAAAAAAAGGTTCAACCCTTTCTTCAAATGAATATTGATCCACCATAGCTCTTGTCTAGTTTACGTACTCAACAATCCAAGAATTTTCCATATAACTAGGTTTTCTAGAAATTTGAATAACTATACTAGGAGAAATGTTTTTTGTAGCATCA
The DNA here is from genome assembly GCA_007258455.2 of Sequoia sempervirens. Lineage (NCBI taxonomy): Eukaryota > Viridiplantae > Streptophyta > Pinopsida > Cupressales > Cupressaceae > Sequoia > Sequoia sempervirens. The sequence continues at coordinate 73,920,471 of VDFB02271358.1, read as the reverse complement.
GTATCAATTAAAATTGAGATAGGTGTACCAAAAAAAGTACCTAGAATTTCCATTGTAGTAATCTAGTACTTCAGTTGCTAGTTTCTAATGTCACATGAATCCTTTGTTCAAACTCAACTCATTTAGGAGGTAGAGGATTACTATGTGGTTGTGGCCCTGGTAATTTTTTGGGACACTAATTTTCAAAGTGATCTCCACCACATGTAAAACATTCTCTCAAAGGACATTTCCTTGTCGGAAGCCTTCCAGAACTACCTTCATTCCTGTCAATATTGTTGTTGGTTTTTTTTCCCCTATGGCCCCTTCTTGGTTCATTTTTATTATTATAGAATCTCTTGCCTCCTTTCCTTTGAAAATATTTCCCTTCACTAGGTTTCTTCAAATCTTGATTGGCTTGTGACCAATTAAAATTATTTCAATTGTTTTCATAGTAGTTCAAGATAGATTTGAGCCTTTTCTCTTGCTTAATGGATTTCTCATACACTAGGCCCATGGTAGCAAGACTATTTACATCTACCTCTCCACCTATTTAGTTATTGAAACTAATGATGAACTTCCTTATGTGAAACTGGTTGTCCTTTTGATACATGGGTACGTACCATAGGAGATGATTGGATTTCTCCCAATATTTTTTCACCAAGGAATCTCCTCGGTTCGATTTCCAAAAGTTAGTAATATTTTGATCATATAAAAGTTGAGGTACAATAGGTTTTAGAAAGTTTCCATGAATTCACTCCAAGTAAGCCTTAAGGAACTTATCCCAAGCTCCATCTTTTTATTCATCCACCAGTTGCATGCTTCTCCAACCAACTAAAAAGTTCCCCAGACGTCTTTAGTTATCTCAAATTAATTCCTAATTTCAAAATGATTTTCCATTTCTATGAGCCATGCCTCATACACATGCCCACTAGTGCTACCTTCAAACTTTGAAGGAGTGATCTTCCTCATATCTCAAGATAACTCACTCACAAGTCATTTCCTTTTGGTTCCCTCAAATCTAGATTGTGATTCATCATTTTCATGATTACTTGTTTGTGATTGATCATGGGAATTTTCCCCTCATTCATCATTAGGAACTTCTTCTTCCTACCATTTGGCTCCTATTTCCTCCTGCTTAAGGTTCCCAATTCTATCTCATGTTTCATCCATCACGTCCAAAATACGATCCAATTTAGCCTCAGAATTTTCTACTCCTTGGATTACTTCTTGGCTACTCACAAGGTTAGTTCATTTACATTAAACAACATTGCCTACATCTTGATTTGAGTAAATCATAAGTATTTTTGGTCCTAAAAATCTATGTTTCAAGTATATATATAGTTTTATATATTTAAATACATGTTTTGATGATATATTGATATTTTGTATGTTAATAGTTCAAATTGATTTATTGTCCTTTTTGTATCCTTAAGCTACCATCACATTCATCACATACTTTGAAACATAAAGGAGAGGATGCAAATTCAACCTACAACACATGTGGAATACTTGTAAATATAGGTAAGTGTATATATATAATTTTATATAAATTTAAATATATTTTTTGATGATATAAATTGATATTTGTTAAATCATTTTAATATTGGGTGGCTTGAAGAGGCTACATTTTGATGATTCACCACAAGTTTTGGATTTTCTTGAGATGGCATAGCCACATTTTGTAACATTGTTTTGATTTGTATATATATATGCCAAATTTGTATATGTACATACACAATTACTTTGCATCTTTATATATACAAATTGATATTCAAGATATTTTGTTTTTTATGTGCATGTTTTCCTACTTTGAAACTTAAAATTTAAATGTATAATAATTTTATCATGTATATTGTAGTTAAATTTGGTTGCCTTGGAAAACTTCACCAAATTTTGAGAACTTCTTTGATCCCCTTAAGACATCCTATTAGGACATAAATTATGTTAATATTGACACTATTTTTGTATAGTATGTGATTTTTATGACGAGTCATCCTAAATTCTAATATTTAATTATATCAATTGTAATTAAACATGAGACATGTACTTTGAATTCTTTGATCCCATTAACAAAATTTTCAGAGCTTCTTTTATGCCCTTAAGACATCCTATTAGGACATAAATTATATTAACATTGACACTATTTTTATATAGTATGTGATTGTTACGATGATTCATCCTTAATTCTAATACTTAATTATATCAATTGTGATTGAACATGAGACATGTAATTTGAAATTTTGATACCTTTAATCAAATTTTGAGAAATTCATTGATCCCATTAAGATATCCTATTAGGACCCCTTAAGACATCCTATTAGAACCTAAATTATATTAACATTGACACTATTTTTGTATAGTATATGATTGTTATGATGAGTCATCCTAAATTATAATACTTAATTATATCAATCGTGATTGAACATGAGACATGTAATTTGAATTATTTAATCCCCTTAATAAATTTTTGAGAAATTATTGTTGGAAGATGGTCAACACTCCCCTCAGAATTTGTGACATGGACTAACTGCCTCTCGTGGATTCATTAACTCTAGAATTTGTATTGGGCATTAACAAGTTGATCTTTTGGTGCAACATCAATTATGGGCCAACAATTGATATCTGAGCCAAAGATGTTGGGTTTGAATCCCCTCATGTAACACTAAGGGGGTGTTTTTTGGAAGATGGTCAATGCTCCCCTTAGGATTTGTGACATGGTCTAACTGCCTCCCATGGATTCATTAACTCTTGCAGTTGTATCGAGCATTAACAGGTTGATCTTTTGGTGCAACAACAACTATGGGCCAACACTTATTTTATTCCCTTAAGATATCCTATTAGGACATAAATTATATTAACATTGACACTATTTTTTATAGTATGTGATTGTTATGACGAGTCATCCTAAATTTTAATACTTAATTATATCAATTGTGATTGAACATGAGACATGTATTTTGAATAACTTGATCCCCTTAAAAAATCCTATAATTTCACATTAATGTCCTATTAATGTCTTGAATATAAATCAAATGTAAATTATAAATATTTAAATGTCCTATTAATTTCAACTTCTTCTTTTTTGATCAAAAGTGGTAAGCCACTTATAATTTTATTTATAATATTTTTATTTGCATATTTCTGGTTTAGGTGGACATATTGGTGGGAAAGAGCCAACAAGAAAACCCCCATTCGTAGTCCGAGTAAAAATTTTTACAATTCAACATATAGACCAGAATTGTTAGTTAGACTTTTACAAAACATTAATTCCTTCCCAATTCAACTGAACTAAATAATTTCACATTAATTTCCTATTAATGTCTTCACTATGAATCTTTTTTGAAGTACAAAAATTTGAATATCCCATTAATTTCATATTAATTTCACATTTGTATAATGATGAAACTCTCACACATACATGTGCTTTAATACCAAAGTGACACCAATAGGCTAAACAATTCTCTAATTCACACATACCAAATTCAACCTTTAGACAACAAACTCGATTTCAATTAACACTAGCAAGAAGAAAACAAATTTCATTTCATCTCTCAAAGATCACATAAAAACACTTTTATTTATATCCACCATTGTAAGAACATCAGAAATTGTATTCAACTTGATTCGTTGTTAATTCTAAATTTTTCATTTTATACATAGCAAAATTTCTTTACTCAACAATGTTCTCCTCATAAATATAGACCCCTTCCTTATAACTACCTATGCAACATCTCCAATTCTCATTCTCCACATTGCCTCTTCTTATTGGCTGATAATGTCCCCTCTTCTTGAAATAGGTCGACACCCCTCTCTCCTTTGCATAATTAATTTTCAATCTACCTAATTTATCTTTTTTCCACTTAAAAAAACTCTTATTTTTCAAGTTGGCGTGACTTCTCTTCTTAATGATTTTTATATTTGAATAAAACTATTGCTCCTATCACAACCACTTTGCATTATTTTTTCTTTAACCCTTATCTATTCTTTTCCAACATAAACATATCAAATATGTTCTTACTCTCTCCAGATCAACTCTCCTTTCTAACAAATTCTTTTCCCAAGCTATCTACTTATCCTATGGCACAAGCTTTATATCCTACCATTGTGGATTATTAAAAGATATTAATTCTTCCCTCTCTATTCCACAACTACCTATCCTTCTCCACTCTACTATGCTCTTACCTCCACATTTTCTCCCTCTCTTTTTGTTCATTCTATGAATACCTCCATGTTTCCAATCTTTAACTGCCCATTCTCATTGATAACTACTTTTCCTTGTTGTGCTAACTCTTCTTGTCCATGAAACCTCCAAAATTGAATTAAAGAAACTATTTTTTTTTTATCTTTTGTGTGGGTATCATCCATGTGTTTAGGCTTCTATTTTTTTCTTAACTCATCACTACCTTACACATGGTTTATTGATTTTGGTGGGTTGAATTTCACATAGAAAGGTTGATCAAAAGGTATTGCATAGGGCTCCCCAAGAGACAAAAGAAAGCAAGTGCTCCTACACATGAGGTCATCATTAGAATTATTCCTCATTATTCTTTTTCTTCTACTTCTTCCAACAGCATTCTAGAACAACTACCATGTTTCTCCAACATTTTTTTCCACTATTCTTCTCTTTACTTTTCGTCTTCTTTCACTAAAGTTATCATGCCCACACATTCACATGTGAATCAATATTAACAATTATATATAGATTAATGATCTCCAAAATTATTCTTCAAAATCTTTCACATTTGAAATTGGTATTTCAACTTCATCAAAATCATCCACATTCCTATAATATCTGCACTTAATATCTGATACTCTTTTGGACATTTTAGAACATTTATCATCTCAAATAGAAAGAAGACATCATCTTCACAATTTTTAAATAAATTTACCTTTTGATCCTATGCTATAACTTTCAACCTCTCACCTTCATTAGTCATCTTTTCTAGACATCCTTCTTTGATAGCCAACATCTCTTCCCGTTTCATTGCAATAGCTTCTTTATCATCAGTTACCAACTTCCTCTTTGTATCCTCCATTGTCCCATTTGTATTCATAAATTCACTAGCACTTGTTGCACCTTCTTCAAATTCTATCTCTATAATTTTTTCACCATGCATTTCTTTTCCTTCCACTACCACTCTAACATTTGCTTCTTCATTTTCATCTACATTTTTTTCTTCTTTATTGTTCAATCCTTCATCATACCTTGCTTTCACTTTCCACTCTTTATTTCCATTACACTTGGCCAACTCCTTATTTGGATCTACACCATACTTATATTTTTCATTCTATTTTTTTCAATCTACTTCTGTTTATTATCCTTTTTCTTTTTGTATCTTCTCTGTCTTATGTCTTTTTCATCTACAAGCCTCCAAAACTCCATCTCACATTCTTATATATAATTTTCACTATTTGGTTCCATATCCTTTTCATCTTCTTCTTTTAAACTCTTCCCTTTAACAATTACTTTCAAAGATTCAAAAGCATCATTATTTAAATAATCCAAATCAGCTTGCTTACCTTTCACCATGTATCTAGTCTCAAGTTTTTTTGAATATGCTCTAGAAAATGTGTCACTCTTCTATGATTGTTCCTAATATTCATCCACTATTTCCTTCTAAACGAGTTCTCCTACATGCTCATGACCAACATGTTCCTTTCCATATTCCATTTTCCTTTTTGTTTTCTCTTCTTTAGGTTCTACTACCATATCAGCTTCTTCTCATTTATTGTATTCATATTCATTATGTCCCGCAACACTACCTTCATCCTCTGCTATTATGTGCTTAAACACCCACACTTTGTTTTTGATAACTTTGGGAAGATTTTTATTTACTTCTGCACTTATTCTCCTTAACCCATGGACTAATTCTTGCCTTAAAATGCCTCCTTTATGCTTCCTTTCTTGATCACTTTCTCTATGATCTTAGTTCCCCTTCATCTTTGTCATATGTTTCATGACCTTTGTACCTATTTTTTTCCAAAAACTCCATCATAAGCAACCTCTTGTTTACCCTTTGTATGTTGTATCTCCACAACTAGTTTCTTTTTCCAACTTGGCACCTTGTATCCATGATTATTGGCAAGATTTGATAACTTTAATTTTCTCTTCTCCCTATTATCTTGCATTTGTATAGTTTTATTTCCACATGCATGATTAAAATTAACATATATACATCCATATACTTTTGAAATGCTCTACTTTTTAGATTTTCCCTCATCCTTGATGTCTTTGCTTTCCAACTATTCTCCTGTATGGGTTTCCTTTCCTTATTTTGCAACACTTCCTAATGCATCATGAAATTCTAAATTATCCTCTACATCTTCAATGTCATTCAAGAAAATCTCAACACCATTCTTATATTCATATTTAAGTACTTTGCATGCACCTTTTCTTGATGGACTGTTGCAAATTGTCCTTATATGCCTTCTTCACAAACTACTACAACTTGTTTCTTCTTTCTTGCACCTTCATCTCCATCTACAAGTACTTTACTTGCCCCTTCTCTCATTAATTTAGAGGTCTCATCCTTGAACCCTCCTATGAAGTTTCTCATACCTACATATATATTATCAAATGTAACATTAAAAAATAAAACAAGAGACCAAAATGTCTCCATGAATGCCTCTGTGGATTCTCCTCTTTTATTTACTTTTCCTTTCAAGTGCTTCTTTTTTCACTTCTTCTCCTCTCCACTATTTCTTTCTTTTCATCATGTTCTCCTCAATGAGAACTTCCTTCACCTCAATGAGTATCTCGACTACATCATTATTCCATAGACCAATTTTTGGAGTTTCATTCAAATTTTGATGATTCAAAGGTCATTTGGGTTATTTCACATATGTTGAGATTATTAGATGCTCATTTGAGTCCAATTTGTCCAATTTTGTAAAACAATGTAAAAATTTGTCAACCAAATTGCAAAAAAAATTGTAAAGTTATCAATAAATGTTGTCAAAATGTAGTTAGGGAAGATTAAGGGTTTTAATAATTTAAAAGTTAGTTTGGAACATTGGTGGAAGTTAAAAATAAAATGTAATAAAATTCCTTGTAACCGATGGAGAAGGTGTGGGTGATTGATTTTCAGATTTTGAACAATAAAAGAAAATTGTTTTTACGCTTTCCTATAGAAAATTTACTATTTTAGGCCTATGTACAAAATTGTATGGGAATAAAATCATGAATTATTACCTATAAGTGTTCTAAGGAACAATCACCTTCCAGTTTATTTTTGTTTCATGTGAATTAGTGGAGATTTGAAAGAGTTATTGTAATTTTTGTGAAAACAGTGAAAACCTTGATTTAGGGTAACAAGGAGCTTTTAAATTTGATTTTCTCTTATATTTATGAATCAAAATACTTGGTATTTGGTAATATCATTAATTTATGGATGTAATTTCATGGTCTAAAGAGTTTAAATTAGAAGATTAGGAATAAAGTGAGTACAGTGGAAATTCAAACTGTAATTTGTGTCTCGGTCCAGAAACATGGCAGTTAAAGAGAAATAAAGCTAGCGTTTGTTAAAATATCTTTGGAAGTGGAATTTTTGTGATAAATTATGCTTATTCATGTCTAATGGAATATTGTTGAAGTGTTGGTTGTCCAGGTTTGAGATTGGAAGGCTAAAAGACAATAAGCCATTTTTGGTGTAAAGCCTAATTAGGCCTATTTTGGTATGTAAACAGTCTAATTTTTAAATTATCTCATAAAATAATAGATGGAAACCTTTTGATATGTTTGAACGCATGAAAGGGAATATTCAAAATTATAATTATAGTGGGGTATAAGGGTTTGGATGTTGAGATATGTCTGACTGTTTGTGTCTGATGGCTACTAGCCATATATGCAGTTAAAGTAAGAAGTGAAGTTTATGTGCAAGGACAGGTCTTGAGAAGGGGTTTTTTTGTTATTTTCAATTCATATTAATATGTAACAAACATTGAATGGATTTATTGTGTCTTGGAAGGATAAATTTGTATCTGTAGTCATTGAATGCCATAAATGCACACCTAGGACAATCATAATGAAATAATGAAAATTTGAAAGGGGAAAATGTTGTAAATGATTCTTTGGCTAACTTGAGGTTGTTCAAGTATATTTAAGGCCATTGTGGGTTGGTGAACTCTAATTTACAATTTTGAATATTTGAATCAAGTGATTGTGAAGGAAAAGGTGAATAAATAACACAAGAATGTTTTGATTTTTGATAGATCAAATTGAGAAAGTGAATTGTCTTTCTATATGCTTTGCATCAGAAGGGGCCCCCAAAAAAATTTACCACGACTTCATCATATAATAAAAAATAGTACAAGGATCCAAAAAGAAGCAAAAAACTATCACACAGACAACCAGAAAAAGGCCCAAAAGATAGAAACAAGATAGATATTTTTAAGAATTTCCACCACCTCAAGATCACTATCAATTATTTTCTAATGGAAATTCATGACTTCTACCACTTTATCAATAGGAATTCTATCCCTTACATTAATTTTAGTCTTGTTAAGGGTTCTAGCATAAGGTCTTGTATCACTAGTCATCTTTTTTTGTACACCACCATCAACCACCATGTCTTTCACACAATAACTATCCCCCAAACACTTCCTAGCCTTCTTATTTAGAAAACAAAATCCCTCAACCTCATTTCACATAACATGTTTACTGACTGCCAAAACCTTCTCCAGTTTACTGTCAATGGAAACAAAATTTTGTTGGTACAAATTATTCATATTGAGCATTTCATCAACCACCATTTTTAGAGTTTCAAATAATTGATTGACCTCAAGTTGCACCTTGTTGACTTGAGCCTACATAGAGTTTCATGTTTAGGATTTTATTAAGATGGCATAGCCACATTTTGTAACATTGTTTTGAGTTGTATATATATGCCAAATTTGTATATGTACATACACAATTACTTTGGACCTTTATATATGCAAATTGATATTCAATATATTTTGTTTGCTATGTACATGTTTTCCTACTTTGAAACTTAAAATTTAAATATATAATCATTTTATTATGTATATTATAGTTAAATTTGAGAACTTCTTTGATCCCCTTAAGACATCCTATTAGGACATAAATTATGTTAATATTGACACTATTTTTGTATAGTAAGTGATTGTTACGATGAGTCATCCTAAATTCTAATATTTAATTATATCAATTGCGATTAAACATGAGACATATACTTTGAATTCTTTGATACCCTTAACAAAATTTTGAGAGCTTCTTTTATGCCCTTAAGACATCCTATTAGGACATAAATTATATTAACATTGACACTATTTTTATATAGTATGTGATTGTTATGATGATTCATCCTTGATTCTAATACTTAATTATATCAATTGTGATTGAAAATGAGATATGTAATTCAAATTTTTGATCCCCTTGATAAAATTTTGAGAAATTCATTGATCCCCTTAAGACATCCTATTAGGACATAAATTATATTAACATTGACACTTTTTCTATAGTATATGATAATTATGATGAGTCATCCTAAATTCTAATACTTAATTATATCAATAATGATTGAACATGAGACATGTACTTTGAATTATTTAATCCCCTTAATAAAATTTTGAGAAATTATTGTTGGAAGATGGTCAACACTCCCCTCAGGATTCGTGACATGGACTAAATGCCTCCCATGGATCCGTTAACTCTAGAAGTTGTATCAAACATTAACAAGTCGATCTTTTGGTGTAACAACAATTGCAGGCCAACAATTGGTATCTAAGCCAAAGATGTTGGGTTTGAATCCCCTCGTGTAACACTGAGGGGGTGTTTGTTGGCTGATGGTCAATGCTCCCCTTAGGATTTGTGACATTAATAGGTCAATCTTCTAGTGCAACAACAACTGTGGGCCAACACTTATTGTATCCCCTTAAGACATCCTATTAGGATATAAATTATGTTAACATTGACACTATTTTTTATAGTATGTGATTATTATGATGAGTCATCCTAAATTTTAATACTTAATTATAACAATTGTGATTGAACATGAGACATGTATTTTGAATAACTTGATCCCCTTAAAAAATCCTATAATTTCACATTAATGTCTTATTAATGTCTTGACTATAAATCAAATGTAAATTATAAATATTTAAATGTCCTATTAATTTCAACTTTAACTTCACATTTTTATATAATTTCACATTAGTGTCCTATTAATGTCTTGACTATGAATCTTTTTTAAAGTACAAAAAATTGAATATCCTATTAATTTCACATTTGTATAATGATGAAACTCTCACACATACATATGCTTTGATACCAAAGTGGCACCGATAGGCTAAACAATTCTCTAATTCACACATACCAAATTCAACCTTTAGACAACAAACTCGATTTCAATTAACACTAGCAAGAAGAAAAAAAAATCATTTCATGTCTCAAAGATCACATACAGACACTTTTATTGATATCCACCATTGCAAGAACATCATAAATTGTATTCAATTTGATACGTTGTTAATTCTAAATTCTTCATTTTGTACATAGCAAAATTTATTTACTCAACAATGCTCTCCTCATAAATATACCTACCTATGCAACCTCCCCAATTCTCATTCTCCACATTGCCTCTTCTTATTGGATAATAATGTCCCCTCTTCTTGAAATAGGTCAACACCCCTCTCTCCTTTGCACAATTAATTTTCAATCTAACTTATTTATCTTTTTTCCACTTAAAAAAACTCTTAATTGTCAGTCTTATGTGTCTTCTCTTCTTAATGATTTTGAAATTTGAACCAAAGTATTGCTCCTATCACAACCACTTTGCATTATTTTTTCTTTAACCCTTCTTCTATATTCTTTTCCAACATAGACATATCAAATATGTTTTTAATCTCTCCAGATCAACTCTCCTTTCTAACAACTTCTTTGCCCAAGGTATCTACTTATCCTACGGCACAAGCTTTATATCCTGCCATTATGGATTATGTAAAGATATAAATTATTCCCTCTCTATTCCACAACTAACACTTCTTCTCCACTCTACTATGCTCTTACCTCCACATTTTCTCCCTCTCTTGTTGTTCGTTCTATCTCCCTTCTATGAATACCTCCATGTTCCAATCTTTAACTTCCCATTCTTATTAATAACTGCTTTTCCTTGTTGTGCTAACTCTTCTTGTCCATGAGACCTCCAAAGCTGAACTAAATAAACTATTTTTTTATCTTTTTTGTGGGTATCATCTATGTGTTCAAGCTTCTATTTTGTTTTCTTAACTCATCACTACCTTTTGTGTGGTTTATTGATTTTGGTGGGTTGAATTTCACATAAAAAGGTTGATCAAAAGGTATTGCATTAGGCTCCCCAAGAGACAAAAGAAAGCAAGTACTCCTACACATGAGGTCATAATTAGAAGTATTCCTTGTTATTCTTTTTCTTCTGCTTCTTCCAACATCATTCTAGAACAACTACCATGTTTCTCCAACATTTTTTTCCACTATTCTTCTCTTCACTTTTCTTCTTATTTCTCTAAAGTCCCCATGCCCACACATTCACATCCAAATCGATATGAACAATTATATAGAGATTAATGATCTCCATAATTTCTTCTTCAAAATATTTCACATTTGGAATTGGTCTTTCAACTTCATCAAAATAATCGACATTCCTATAATATATGCACTTAATAGCTGATATCTTCTAGACATTTTGGAGTGTTTATCATCTCAAATGGAAAGAAGAGATCATCTTCACAATTTGTAAATAAATTTACATTTTGATCTTGTAATATAACTTTCAACCTCTCACATTCATTAGTCTCTAGACATCATTCTTTGATAGCCAACATCTCTTCCTATTTCTTTGCAATAACTTCTTTATTATCAACTACCAACTTCAAATTTGTATCCTTCATTGTCCCATTTGTATTCATACCTTCACTAGCACTTGTTGCACCTTCTTAAAATTCTATCTCTGTAATTTCTTCACCATGCATTTATTTTCCTTCCACTACTACTCTAACATCTGCTTCTTCATTTTCATCTACATATTTTTCTTCTTCATTGTTCAATCCTTCATTATACCTTGCTTTCACTTTCCACTCTTGCTTTCCATTACACTTGGCCAGCTCCTTATTTGGATCCACACCATACTTATATTTGTTCATTTTATGTTTTTCAATCTACTTTCATTTTTTTTCCTTTGTCTTTTTGTATCTTCTCTATCTTATGTATTTTTCATCTACAAGCCTCCAAAACTCCATCTCACATTCTTGTATATCATTTTCACTATTTGGTTCCATATCCTTTTCATCTTCTTCTTTTAAACTTTTCCCTTTAACAATTACTTTCAAAGATTCAAAATCATCATTATTTAAATCTTCCAAATCAACTTGCTTACCTTTCACCATGTATGTGGTCTCCTCAAGCTTTTTTGAATATGATCTAGAAAATGTGTCACTCTTCTATGATTTTTCCTGATATTCATCCACTATTTCCTTCTAAATGAGTTCTCTTGCATTCTCATGACCAACATGTTCCTTTCCATATTCCATATTCCTTTTTGTTTTCTCTTCTTTAGGTTCTGCTACCATATCAGCTTCTCATTTATTGTATTCCTATTCATTATGTCCTGCAACACTACCTTCATCCTCTGTTATTACATGCTTAAACACCCGCACTTTGTTTCTGATAACTTTGTGAAGATTTTTATTTACTTTTATACTTAGTCTCCTTAACCCATGGACTAATTCTTTCCTTAAAACGCCTCCTTTATGCTTCCTTTCTTGATCACTTTCTCTATGATCTTAGTTCCCTTTCAACTTTGTCATATGTTTCATGAGATTTTTACCTATTTTTTTCCAAAAACTCCATCATAAGCAACCTCTTGTTTACCCTTCGTATGTTGTCTCTCCACAACTGGTTTATTTTGCCAACTTGGAATGTTGTATCCATGATTCTTGGCAAGATTTGATAACTCTAATTTTCTCTTCTCCCTATTATCTTTGATATCTATATTTTTATTTCCACATGCATGATTAAAAGTAACATTTATACCTCCATATGTACTTGTGAAATACTCTATTTTTAGATTTTCCTTCATCCTTGACTTCTTTGCTTGCCAACTATTCTCCTGTATGGGTTTCCTTTCCTTATTTTACAACACTTCCTAATGCATCATAAAATTCTAAAGTATGCTCTACATCTTAAATTCCATTCAATAAAATCTCAACACCATTCTTATCTTCATATTTAAGTACTTTGCAATGCACCTTTTCTTGATATGCCTTCTTCAAAAACTACTACAACTTGTTTCTACTTTCTTGCATCTTCATCTCCATCTATAGGTACTTTACTTTCCCATTCTCTCATTAATTCAGAGTTCTCATCCTTGAACCCTCCTATGAAGTTTCTCATACCTACATATACATATTCAAATGTAACATAAAACAAGAGACCAAAATGTCTCCATGAATTCCTTTGTGGAAATTCTCCTCTTTTATTTACTTTTCCTTTCGAGTGCTTCTTTTTCCACTTCTTCTCCTCTCCATTCTTTCTTTCTTTTCATTATGTTCTCCTCAATGAGAACTTCCTTCACCACTTCTAGTGAATGTTTCTCATTTGGAAATTCTCTAATATCCAAACCTCTTTCATCTTCTCTTTTCAAGTAAATCCTATTTTTCCCTCTTCTTTCCTTAACAATCATATTCATAGGTCACTTCAACTTTTTTTTCACTTGCCAACCATATTCTTCGCTTCTTTCCTCTTACCACTATTACATAATGAGCTTACACCTCTCTAGATCCCTTCTCAATTCTAACATTTCTTTATCCAACTTTGAATCTTTCTTCTTCATATTCATTTTTATTTTTTCTTTCATCTAGGGGTTTTCTTTCTTAGCATGTCGCTACATCTTTCTACTTTTTCTCTTCTTGTTGACCTATCAAACTTCAACACACATACTTGTCCAAAATCCACTGATCATAACCATCTTCCTCTTACTACAGATTTTAGGCTCTAATTCCAAAATAATGAAACTCTCACACATACATATACTCTAATACCAAAGTGATGCAAATAGGCTAAAAACTTCTCTAATTCACAAAAACCAAATTTAACCTTCAAGAAAAAAACTGAGTTCCAATTGGCACTAGCAAGAAGAAAAAAAAAATCATTTCATTTCTCAAAGATCACATATAGACACTTTTATTGATATACGTCATTGCAAGAACATAAAAAAAATTGTATTTTATTTGATTGTTTTTTATTATAGGAAAAATAGGTTTTGAAGGTGGTGCAAGAGCACTTAGACTACATCATGATTCCATAGACCAATTTTTTATTTTTATGATTCAAAGGTCATTTGGGTTATTTCTCATATGTCAAGATTATTAGATGGCCATTTGAGTCCAATTTGTGCAATTTTGTAAAGCAATGTAAAAATTTGTCAACCAAATTGCAAAAAAAGATGTAAAGTTATCAATAAAGGTTGTCAAAATGTAGTTAGGGAAGATTAAGGGTTTTAATAATTTAAAAGTTAGTTTGGAACATTGGGGAAAGTTGAAAATAAAATTTAAAGTCCTATAAAATTCCTTGTAACTAATGGAAGGTGTGATTTTGAACAATAAAAGAACACTATTTTTATGCTTTTCTACTGAAAATTTACTGTTTCAGGCCTATGTACAGAATTGTACGGGCATAAAATTTTATATTATTCCTTGTAAGTGTTAGAAGGAACAATCAACTTCCATTTTACTTTTGTTTCATGCGAATTGGTGGAGATTTGAAAGAGTTATTGTAATTTTTGTGAAAACAATGAAAACCCTGATTTAGGGTAACAAGGAGCTTTTAAATTCGTGTTTCTCTTATATTTATCATTGAAAATTCTTGGAATTTGGTAAGATCATTAATTTATGGATGTAATTTCGTGCTCATTAGGGTTTAAATTAGAAGATTAAGAATAAAGTGAGTAAAGTGGAAATTCATACTATAATTTGTGTCTCAGTCCAGAAACAGGGTAGTTAAAGAGAAATAAAGCTAGGGTTTGTTAAAATATCATTACAATTGGATTTTTTGTGATAAATAATGCTAATTAATTTATAATGGAATATGATTAAAGTGTTGGTTGTCCAAGTTTGAGATTGGAAGGCTAAAATACAATAATCCCTTTTTGGTGTAAAGCCTAATTAGGCCTATTTTGGTATGTGGATAGTCTAATTTTTAGATTATCTCATAAAATAACATATGGAAACATTTTTATATGTTTGAAGGAATGAAAGGGAGTATTAAAAATGCTAATTATAGTGGGTTCTAAGGGTCTGGATGTTGAGATATGTCTGACTATCTGTGTTTGATGACTACTAGCCATATATGCAGTTAAAGTAAGAAGTGAAGTTTATGTGTAAGGGAAGGTCTTGAGAAGGGTTTGAAGTTTATGTGTAAGGGAAGGTCTTGAGAAGGGTTTGTTTTGTTATTTTTTATTCACATTAATATGAAACAAACGTTGAATAGATTAATTGTGTCTTGGAAGGCTAAATTTGTATTTGTAGTCATTTAATGCCATAAATGCACACTTAGTACAAACATAGTGAAATAATGAAAATTTGAAAAGGGTGGATGTTGTAAATGATTCTTTGGCTAAGTTGAGGTTGTTCAAGTATCTTGAAGGTCATTGTGGGTTAGGGAACTTTGATTTGAAATTTTGAATATTTGAATCAAGTGATTGTGAAGGAAAAGGTGAATGAATAACACAAGAATGTTTTGAGCTTTGATAGATCAAATTGACAAAGTGAATTGTCTTCCTTTGTGCTCTGCATCAGATTGATATCAAAGCCTAGAAAATATTTGGCATAGTGAGTTGTAGTATTGTAGTTGGTTGTGGTTTTGTGTAGGTCAAAAGAACCTAGTTGCTATCATTGTGAAGGCAGAGAGAAAGTTGAGGAAAGTTAAGCAGTTGAAGCAAGGTTGAATCTTGCTTGTGAAGATGGAGATATTCAGAAGGAATTTTTTGACAGAGGAAGAAAGAAACAAGAAGAAGAGATGAAAATTTGGCAATTGAGGGTGAAAAAGAAAGTTACATGGCCTATAAAGAAGATAATCAAGAAGAGAAGAAGAAAAATTAGGATAAGAGAGGTAGAATAATTTGAAGGTGTTGAAGAGGAATTCATGGATGAAGAGGGTAAAGTTGTTGCAAACATTCCAAGGAAAGAAGGTGGAGGTATGACAGAGATAAGATACCCAATTTCAGGACTTGAAGACATTGAGTTGATTAAGGGAATGATCAAGGATGAATTGGCCATAGAGGTTTGCAAAGGATTGATGAATGCCAGAGGTGTTATGATAAAATTTGTTTTTCATTCCATTATGTTACTAATGCTTTGGACAAAGAATAATTTGTATGTTAAAGGACAAAGGGAGAAGCAAGGTACTACAGAGTATAAAGGCATAATGATTATGATTTCAGAGGGAAAGCAAGGTATGAAGCTAATTTGCATGGAAAATTTCAAACCTAAGGTGAAGATGAAGGTAATGAAAGTAGTAGAGCTAGAGCATGCAAAAGATGAAGACATGTTGACAACTTTAAGTCCAAGAGGACTTGAAACTTTTTCTTGGTTGGGAGTATGGTGCAGGAGCACCTAGACTACACCAT
This sequence comes from Sequoia sempervirens, assembly GCA_007258455.2. Taxonomy (NCBI): domain Eukaryota; kingdom Viridiplantae; phylum Streptophyta; class Pinopsida; order Cupressales; family Cupressaceae; genus Sequoia; species Sequoia sempervirens. Next base: position 73,903,876 of record VDFB02271358.1, on the reverse strand, counting down.
GATTCCATAGACCAATTTTTGGAGTTTGATTCAAAATTTTATGATTCAAAGGTAATTTGGGTTATTTCTCATATCTTGAGACTATTAGATGGTCATTTGAGTCCAATTTTTCAAAATTTGTAAAACAATGTAAAAATTTGTCAACCAAATTGCAAAACAAGATGTAAAGTTATCAATAAAGGTTGTCAAAATGCAGTTAGGGAAGATTAAGGGTTTTAATAATTTAAAAATTAGTTTGGAAAATTGGGGGAAGTTGAAAATAAAATTTAAGTTCCTATAAAATTCCTTGTAACCGATGGAGAAGGTGTGGGTGATTGATTTTCAGATTTTGAACAATAAAAGAACACTATTTTTATGGTTTTCTACTTAAAATTTACTGTTTCAGGCCTATGTACAAAATTGTACAAGAATAAACTCATGTCTTATTGCTTGTAAGTGTTATAAGGAACAATCAACTTCTAGTTTCTTTTTGTTTCATACAAATTGGTGGAGATTTGAAAGAGTTATTGTAATTTTTGTGAAAACAGTGAAAACATTGATTTAGGGTAACAAGGAGCTTTTAAATTCATTTTTCTCTTATATTTATCAATGAAAATGCTTGTTATTTTGTAATATCATTACTTTATGGATGTAATTTCTTGCTATAAATGGTTTAAATTAGAAGATTAAGAATAAAGTGAGTAAATTGGAAATTCAGACTGTAATTTGTGTCTCAGTCCAGAAACAAGGCAGTTAAAGAGAAATAAAAGCTAGGGTTTATTTAAATATCATTGGAAGTGGAATTTTTGTGATAAATTATGATTATTCATCTCTAATGGAATATTTTTGAATTTTTGGTTGTCCAGGTTTGAGATTAGAAGGCTAAAAGACAATAATCCCTTTTTGGTGTAAAGCCTAATTAGGCCTATTTTGGTATGTGGACAGTCTAATTTTTTCATTATCTCATAAAATAATAGATGGAAACCTTTTGATATGTTTGAAGGAATGAAAGGTAGTATTCAAAATGCTAATTATAGTGGGGTCTAAGGGTTTGGATGTTGAGATATGTTTGTTTTTCCATGTTTGATTGCTACTAGCCATATATGCAATTAAAGTAAGAAGTGAAGTTTATGTGTAAGGGAAGGCCTTGAGAAGGTTTTTTTTTGTTTTTTTTTATTCATATTAATATGTAACAAACATTGAATGGATTTATTGTGTCTTGGAAGGCTAAATTTGTATTTGTAGTTATTGAATTCCATATATGCACACTTAGGACAGTCATAATGAAATAATGAAAATTTGAAAGGGGCAAATGTTGTAAATGATTCTTTGGCTAAGTTGAGGTTGTTCAAGTATCTTGAAGGTTATTTTAGGTTTGAGAACTCTGATTTGCAATTTTGAATATTTGAATCAAGTGATTGTGAAGGAAAAGGTGAATGAATAACACAAGAATTTTTTGACTTTTTATAGATTAGATTGAGAAAGTGAATTGTTTTCCTCTGTGCTCTACATCAAAAGGGGTCCCAAAACCCTTTAAGAGATAAACCACTACTTCATAATATAATAAAAAATAGTATAAGGAGTCAAAAAGTAGCCAAAAACTATCACATAAATAGCCATAAAAAAGGCCCAAAAGACATAAACAAACTAGATATTTTTAAGAATTTCCACCACCTCAAGATCACTATCAATTAATTTTTGAAAGACATTCATGAATTTTGCCACTTTATCAATAGGAATACCAGCCTTTACATTAAGTTTGGTCTTGTTAAGGGTTCTAGCATAAGGTCCCATATCACTAGTCATCTTTTTCTGCACACCACCATCAACCACCATGTTTTTCACACTAGAACTATCCCCCAGTCACTTCCTAGCCTTCTTATTTAGCAAACAAAAGCCCTTAGCCTCATTGTACATAGCATGTTTACTGACCTCCAAAACCTTCTCCAATTTATTGTTAATGGCAACAAACTTTTGTTCATACAAATTCTTCATATTGAGCATTTCATCAACCACCAGTTTTAGAGTTTCAAATAACTAATTGACCTCAAGCTACAACTTGTTGACTTGAGCCTACATATTAGACCCCTTCAAAGAAGAGGGATCTTCAGCGTTATTGGTCATAGCTCTAACCCGAACATTAGTGGAGTTCATCTCATGGAAAAACCACTTAAAAAGCTTTAACAAAGAAAGAGAGCTCTCTTTCACCAGACCAAGATAATCAAGCATAATATCCCTTCTAAAATTAAAATCATCCTTTTCCACAACATAAGCTACTTGGGAGTCAATTCTAGTAGAAGTATTCTTCATGTTCTCCTTCCCTTTTTGAGTAGAGGCCGAAACACCTTTATCTAATTTATGCTCCAAAAACTAGTTCTCAACATCCAACAAATTGTCAACATTATCTTACAACTCATCCCTTCCCAAATTCAGAAGGGACTTTCTCCTCTTCGACCCCTCTTTATTCCACACAATGGAAATAGGGGATACCTCCAACTAACCCTTGTTAACCTAATTTTCCTTTCTGCAATTATCCAACATAGTTCCCTTCATCTTTTTGCCACCCAACCCAGCTTCGTAGTTTTAGACTTTTGACAAAACAGACCCACCTCAGCCTTATCTTCCCTAGAGGAGACTAGGGTTTGATTCTTTTTCTTTTCTTACCTTCATCCTTCAATGTTTTTCCACTTGACCCCTTCATAGGTTTAGACTGTTGGAAGGACTGCACAATCTCTTCCTCATCACCAATAACATACTCATCATCCCTAGAGGAAAGAGGGGATTGATTCTCTTTTCTTTTCTTACCTTCAAATATGGCAAGAGATTCTGAATCACCCTCCAATGATGCATCAGGCCAAGGGGAATAATATTCATCCTCAAAATAATCCTTTGACCCCATCACATACTCAAGATTCTTTTTTCTTTGCCAACATTGGAAATATTGGGTTGAGAAGGGAGAGTAAATTCCTTAACACACTTTGAAATCAACAAAATTAAACCTTCATGGAGGATAGGGTTTTTGGGATTGTGTCTATGATCCCATATACCATTTTCTAGAGAGACAAATAAATAGAAAGGGAATGACACCTTCTTCTTATGCCTAAATTGGTTAAGAAAAACAAAATGATGCCCAAAAATAATAGAAAATTGGCCATCAAGGGTAAAATATCTCATGATATCATCAAAAACATCTCTCCAAATTTCTTTGAGTGAAGAGAGAAAATAACCACCACATTTATCCCTTTCTAGTTTCCTTCTCTTGTCATCCTTGAAGAAAGAATTCATTGCTAGACTAGACTCATTCTTATCTCTATATAATTTTCTTCCTTTAGTCGATAAGCCCGTGATTTTGGAAATAAAATCCTTAGTGATATTAAACTCCATTCCCCAATTTCCAACATACAATTATTCTAGCCCTTAAGAAATTCGTGCAAGGTCTTCACATCGAACACATGCAATTTTTCCATATACGAGGTCACTCCACCAACCTCCAACAATTCCCAACTCTTCTTGTTAGCCTTCATAGTGTCATAAGATTTTGGATCAATTCTATTTTGGCTACCCCCCACTGTAGCAACAAGCAAGAACCCCAATAGAAGGAAGAACTTGTAGAGGATCCAAAGATACTTAGAGAACTTGCAAAGACAAAAAGGAAACCTTGAAAAAAAAAGGGCTCTTCAAATACCCACAATCTATGTGGATTGGACAAGATGGTAGAGAGGAATAATGAGAAAACAAATCCTAGTAATTCAAGCCATCACACCATTAGAAAATCACCTGGCCTTTCCTCTAAGTGAATTACACCTTAGAAATAGCTACCATTGTAGGAGCATGTGACAACACACCATCATTAAAAGACCAGTCCTCTTAGTTCCTTTGAGATTCATAATGAATTATTGAGCAAGCCTCTAGGGGAAGAAGGTCTAGCTTTCCCCATTCCAAAGAATCATTCACCCCATAATTGGTGAAAAAATCAGCCAACCTATTCCCCTCTCTATACACATGTGAAATGTGACATTGATTGAAGGAGTCCAAAATATTTAAGGAATCACTAATGATAGCCTCCACCATCCACGAAGGATGAGACAACTTCCTTAGGTTATTAATGATGTTGAGGGAATCACCCTTGACCCACACCTTATCATACCCTCTAGTTTGAGCTAAATTCAAGCCATGATAGGATTCTGATGTTCAATTTGATTTTTTACACATTCTACATTATTCATTTTATACATAACAAAATATCTTTACTCCATAGTGTTCTCCTCATAAATACAGACCCCTTCCTTATAAATTCCTATGCAACATCCTCAATTCACATTCTCCACATTCCCTCTGCTTATTAGCTTCTACTATCCCCTCTTCTTGAAATAAACCCCTCTCTCCTCTGCACAATTAATTTACAATCTACCTTACCTATCTTTTTCCCACTTAAAAAAAACTCTTTCCTGTCAAGCTAGCACAACTTCTCTTCTTAATTATTTTGAAATTTGAATTGAATTGAATTTTTGTTCCTATCGGAGCCACTTTGCATTGTTTCTACTTTAACCCTTCTTCTCTATTCTTTTCTAGCATAGACATATCAAATATGTTTTCAATCTCTCCAGATCAAATCTCCTTTCTAGCAACTTCTTTTCCTAAGGTCTCTACTTATCCTATGGCACGAGCTTTATATCCTACCATTGTGGACTTTGCAAACATCTTAATTCTTCAGTATCTATTTCACATCCACAATTCCTTCACTATTTTTCACCCTTACCTCCATATTTTCTCCCTCTCTTTTTTCTTGTTCTATCTCCCTTCTATAACTACCTCCATGTTCCAATCCCTAACTATCCATTCCTATCAATAACTACTTTATCTTGTTGCGCTAACTCTTCCTATCTAGGTAACCTCCAAAATTGAATTAAAGAAACTTTTTTTTTGTCTTTTTGTGTGGGTATCATCCATATTTTTAGGATTTTAATTTTTTTTCTTAACCAATCACTACCTTCCACATGGTTTGTTAATTTTGGTGGGCTGAATTTCACATAGAAAGGTTGATCAAAATCTCCTGCATCATATAATTTCACATTAATGTGTTATTAATCTTTGAGATAACATACTTGTGTTAAATTATTTTTAATTCCTTTTAATTATATGTATGAAAATATTAAAAGTTAATAATAAAATATTGTTTCATGGTGATAACTAATTTGTTCAAGTTAAAATACATAAATTTACATGTGTAAATTACTATTTAGCAATAATAGTCCATAAAATACTAAAATTAATAATGTCCATAAAATAATATATAAAGTCCATGAAAATACTAAAACATATATATAGATCTAGTCCATGAAATTATACCCAAATACTAAAACATGTACATAAATAGTCCATGAAATAATGAAACATGTATATAGATCAAGTCCATGAAGTACTAAAATGTGTATAAAAATTTCATGAAATAATTTAACTACTATTGTCTCTATTATCAAGAGACCTCTTCACTCCACATTGACTAGGATGATCTAAATTAGTCTGTACAAGAGAAAGAAAGTTGAAATCAGATCTAAGATGATTAAAAATGATTTATTTGATATCACTTGTGAAATAACCAACTCAAAATATTCAAGAACATTCAATAGTTTAATCTTGTGTTTGGTAGCCATGTTCAATCCTTTCAGTAGAGCCTCATACTCTACTATGTTATTTTTGCACTCAAATGTTAACAAGAATGAATATTTGAATGTTGTTCCCTTAGGTGAAATAAAGACAACTCCTGCTCCATTACCTTCTTTACTGCATGCTCCATCAAAATACATTCGCCATACACCATGCTCATTCTTGGAAACATCCCTAGCAATTGGATCAATGTTCAATAATTTAGGTTTTGAATGTTCAATTCTCAAGCTTCCTAAGTCCACATCACAAAAGAAATTCATTTGATTGGGTTCAAAGAGCTCAATGAAATGTTCATATCTAGGATCCCTACATAGCCTGATCTCTTTTCCATTCACAGTGATAGTAACATAAGACAATTCCAACCAAACATTCCCCCCTATTACTGATGTCTACTACCTTGATAGTAGCATCCCATAGTAAGGAGAAGTATCGACCACAATAAAAAAAAAATTATATGTTGCTTTTGGATATTATGCAAGTTTTAGTTCTACATCCCAGATTGCTCCTACTATAGGAACTAATCTATTATCCTTGGCATAACATTTTCCATATGCAGTATTTACCCATAGACCCAGCTCCTTCATGACAGTTAGGGGCATGATGTTGATTTTTGTCCCCAAGTCAATCATGCAATTCTTCACCATCTTATTGTTGATGACTAATGTGGTATAGAATTTATCTACTTGGGATGGGTTCATTGTGAGTGTGTCTCCCAAATATACTTTTGGTGCTTTTATGACTTCCCTTTACACAACGTTTGCTTCTTTCTTCTAATCTTCATGTTTTTGAGATGTGTTGGTAATCATTTTGAGAGATGTATCTTTGAACTCTTCAATTTTCATCAACTCAATTAAAGAAACTATCTTTTTTTTCCATGCCAATGCTTGGGCCATGTCAAAGGAAGGGGTAGTGATTCCTTGTTCTCCCTTTTCATTTTTAGTAATTTCTCTTCATGTTGAGTTTTTTCATCTTTTTTTGTTTTTTCTAGCTCAACATCAATAGACCCCTTTTGGATGTTTTTTCAATGATTTCTTCTCTTCATCCTTCTTTTGTTTAGATGGGATGTTCTCCTTGTTTTTATGCTCTTTAATGAACATACTCTTGGGTGTCCCTTGATCTCCCTATGTGGGCTTGCTTCTCAGATTATATTTTCTCCCTTTTTCCTCGGCCACTACTTTTGTTGTGATGGACTTCTTCTCTTCTTTTATTGGTGTTCTAAACTAAAACTAGGGTGTTGTATTATATGCATACACTGCCTCATATTATTTTTCTTCCAAGTTAGAAAATACCTCTTGATTTGCATTCAAATTGTATTTCTGATTATCAATTTTATATTCATATCCTTCTAAAGAAGAAGAGTATCCTTCCTCTTTTTCATTTTTGTATAAATTATCCTACCTATTATGGGGATTGTTACAGTTTTGGGGAACTCTAAGGTTGTCCATTTTTCTAGCCATCCATGTAGTCTTTCTATTATTCTCAATGGTTAATGTTTTTTTTTTTTATTCAATTAAACTTACAGGGAATTTGTTCATGAGTTCATACCAAGTTTTTGGATCAAAGGCCTTTAAATAAAAACTTAAGGCTATCGAATTAGTTAGTTTGGATCCATATGGTATTTTATTGTATAGTTTGGAGAACCTCTAATTGAAATCATAAACCGAATCATTTTGGTATTTTTGAATACTTATCAATTCATGCAGTGTCAAATTAGGTGCACACATATTCCCATACTATCCTAGAAATTGATTCTAGAAGTCTTCTATAGAATCAATTGAGGCATCAAGTAGACCATTGAACCAATCCCTTGCTTCTTTAGTTAGGAACATCATGAACATTATCATATTTAAATCCTCATATTCCATACCAATATCCTATATAAAGGCATTGAAATTTTTGATATGTTCTTCGACTCATATCACATTATTCCCAGTGAACTTGGGAACCATATTTCTCCAATTTCTATCAATTGGGTAGGGATATAATTGGTATCATGTTAAATCAAAATTTCTACTTATGCTCATGGGGTTTTGTGGATGCAAATTTAGAGGTGGTGGATTCGGGGAGTATTGGTATCCATATTGAGGCTGATGGTAGACATTTTGTTGGATATGTTGTTGAGGGTATACATTCTAATGTGGCACATGATGTTGATGTTGTGAGGCATACCATTGACCTAGTGGTAGATAGTGGTCAGGAATATTGCCAGCATTTGGGGGTTGGGGCCTTTGTGGTGGCATATAATGTTGGGTGCATTGTCTTAGGTTACCACCTATCTTATGAGGTACTTTTGAAGTACCTAGAGCACCTGTATTCTAAGATGTTCCATGTGAATGAACATTTCCACCTTGTTTATGTGGAGGGACATATTTTAGTGGCTTTGGAACTTGGATGTTTAATTGTGCCATTTACTGATCTAGCTTCTCGCTTTCTTGTATGATCTATTGTCTCATTCTAAGTTGTTTTCTTTTCCATTCTACATACAATTCAATCTCTTAGTTAATCATACTACCCAAATCAATGGCAGCGTGATCAATGAACCCTTCTTGGTTTCCTTCTAATTGATGTGATGAGAATCCCATATCATACCCCCATTTTCTTTATTTTCTTTCTTCTCCACCTGTTCCTCAAACACATTTTCCTGTTGAGGTTCTAACCTGTAATTGATGATATTATCATTCATATTGCTTCTTTCAGGTTGTGTTGAGGGCTTTCCACCATCACTATGAAGTGGAGAGTTATATGTTGTGAAGGTCTACTATGATGTGTTGACATTATCTTTTGGTTGTTTAGATGGTGTTTCACCATTTTTTGTGCTATTTTCTCCATGAGGAGATCCGTGCTTGTCTGTCCACCAAGCATTTCTCTTCTTGGGACTCTCTTGGTACAAATATCTTCTTCCATTTATGTTGGATGATGTAAAATATCTCTAGTGTCTATTGTTTATCCTTTCTGATATGATATTCACTTTGTCAATCATAAGAATCCTTCAAATTCGCCACCTACTTTTTGTAAGTAGGAAAATGATTATTTTTCTTCCCAACGGAGTCTTCAATGTGTTATGATGTTTTGGAATGACTCTATGATGGAAGGCTTAGGTTTAGAGTTGGCTTAGTTAGATGTTTTGGTTGTGTTGCTGATATGTAGTTGTTAGTGATGTCAACACTATTAGCATTAATGCATTAGAAGTTGTATATGTCAAGGATATTGAGAAAATTGTAATGAAATGAGTTGTAGGTTGTCAGTGGTGAAGTGAAGTTCAGTCTGTTAGTGAGTTCAGTACATTGATGATCATAGGTTGTGGAAAATATGGTTTCTTTTTGAGTATATCTAGTTTATCCACATTGAATTTCATAGATTAGTGTGAAGATTTGATTGAGTTATGTAGATTTGTATTTTGAAAGTCTTCTATTACTTCAGTTTGTGTTCCTCAATGAAGATGATGCAATTCTAGTTATTTT
>VDFB02271358.1:73668825-73894669 GCA_007258455.2 Sequoia sempervirens | reverse complement strand
GAAAAGAGAAGATGAAAGAGGTTTGGATAGTAGAGAATTTCCAAACGAGAAACATTCACTAGAAGTGGTGAAGGAAGTTCTCATTGAGGAGAACATAATGAAAAGAAAGAAAGAATGGAGAGGAGAAGAAGTGGAAAAAAAAGCACTCAAAAGGAAAAGTAAATAAAAGAGGAGAATTTCCACAAAGGAATTCATGGAGACATTTTGGTCTCTTGTTTTATGTTACATTTGAATATGTATATTCAGGTATGAGAAACTTCATAGGAGGGTTCAAGGATGAGAACTCTGAATTAATGAGAGAAGGGGAAAGTAAAGTACCTATAGATGGAGATGAAGGTGCAACAAAGTAGAAACAAGTTGTAGTAGTTTTTGAAGAAGGCATATCAAGAAAAGGTGCATTGCAAAGTACTTAAATATGAAGATAAGAATGGTGTTGAGATTTTATTGAATGGACATTGAAGATGTAGAGCATAATTTAGAATTTTATGATGCATTAGGAAGTGTTGTAAAATAAGGAAAGGAAACCCATACAGGAGAATAGTTGGCAAGCAAAGAAGTCAAGGATGAAGGAAAATCTAAAAAATAGAGTATTTCACAAGTACATATGGAGGTATAAATGTTAATTTTAATCATGCATGTGGAAATAAAAATATAGATATCAAAGATAATAGGGAGAAGAGAAAATTAGAGTTATCAAATCTTGCCAAGAATCATGGATACAACATTCCAAGTTGGCAAAATAAACCAGTTGTGGAGAGACAACATACGAAGGGTAAACAAGAGGTTGCTTATGATGGAGTTTTTGGAAAAAAATAGGTAAAAATCTCATGAAACATATGACAAAGTTGAAAGGGAACTAAGATCATAGAGAAAGTGATCAAGAAAGGAAGCATAAAGGAGGCGTTTTAAGGAAAGAATTAGTCCATGGGTTAAGGAGACTAAGTATAAAAGTAAATAAAAATCTTCACAAAGTTATCAGAAACAAAGTGCGGGTGTTTAAGCATGTAATAACAGAGGATGAAGGTAGTGTTGCAGGACATAATGAATAGGAATACAATAAATGAGAAGCTGATATGGTAGCAGAACCTAAAGAAGAGAAAACAAAAAGGAATATGGAATATGGAAAGGAACATGTTGGTCATGAGAATGCAAGAGAACTCATTTAGAAGGAAATAGTGGATGAATATCAGGAAAAATCATAGAAGAGTGACACATTTTCTAGATCATATTCAAAAAAGCTTGAGGAGACCACATACATGGTGAAAGGTAAGCAAGTTGATTTGGAAGATTTAAATAATGATGATTTTGAATCTTTGAAAGTAATTGTTAAAGGGAAAAGTTTAAAAGAAGAAGATGAAAAGGATATGGAACCAAATAGTGAAAATGATATACAAGAATGTGAGATGGAGTTTTGGAGGCTTGTAGATGAAAAATACATAAGATAGAGAAGATACAAAAAGACAAAGGAAAAAAAATGAAAGTAGATTGAAAAACATAAAATGAACAAATATAAGTATGGTGTGGATCCAAATAAGGAGCTGGCCAAGTGTAATGGAAAGCAAGAGTGGAAAGTGAAAGCAAGGTATGATGAATGATTGAACAATGAAGAAGAAAAATATGTAGATGAAAATGAAGAAGTAGATGTTAGAGTAGTAGTGGAAGGAAAATAAATGCATGGTGAAGAAATTACAAAGATAGAATTTGAAGAAGGTGCAACAAGTGCTAGTGAATGTATGAATAGAAATGGGACAAAGAAGGATACAAAGTGGAAGTTGGTAGTTGATAATAAAGAAGCTATTGCAAAGAAATAGGAAGAGATGTTGGATATCAAAGAAGGATGTCTAGAAAAGATGACTAATGAAGGTGAGAGGTTGAAAGTTATATTACAAGATCAAAAGGTAAATTTATTTACAAATTGTGAAGATGATCTTTTCTTTCCATTTGAGATGATAAACATTCCAAAATGTCTAGAAGAGTATTAGCTATTAAGTGTAGATATTATAGGAATGTGGATTATTTTGATGAAGTTGAAAGACCAATTCCAAATGTGAAAGATTTTGAAGAAGAAATTGTGGAGATCATTAATCTCTATATAATTGTTCATATCGATTTGGATGTGAATGCGTGGGCATGAGAACTTTAGAGAAATAAGAACAAAAGTGAAGAGAAGAATAGTGGAAAAAAATGTTGGAGAAACATGGTAGTTGTTCTAGAATGATGTTGGAAGAAGCAGAAGAAAAAGAATAACAAGGAATAATTGTAATGGTGACCTCATGTGCAGGAGTACTTGCTTTCTTTTGTCTCTTGGAGAGCCTAATGCAATACCTTTTGATCAACCTTTTTATGTGAAATTCAACCCACCAAAATCAATAAACCACACAGAAGGTAGTGATGAGTTAAGAAAACAAAATAGAAGCTTGAACACATAGATGATACCCACAAAAAAGATAAAAAAATAGTTTATTTAGTTCAGCTTTGGATGTTTCATGGACAGGAAGAGTTAGCACAACAAGGAAAAGTAGTTATTAATAAGAATGGGAAGTTAAAGATTGGAACATGGAGGTATTCATAGAAGGGAGATAGAACGAAAAACAAGAGAGGGAGAAAATGTGGAGGTAAGAGCATAGTAGAGTGGAGAAGAAGTGTTAGTTGTGGAATAGAGATGGAAGAATTAATATCTTTGATTAATCCATAATGGCAGGATATAAAGCTTGTGCCATAGGATTAGTAGATACCTTAGGCAAAGAAGTTGTTAGAAAGGAGAGTTGATTTGGAGAGATTAAAAACAAATTTGATATGTCTATGTTGGAAAAGAATATAGAAGGGTTAAAGAAAAAATAATGCAAAGTGGTTGTGATAGGAGCAATAGTATGGTTCAAATTTCAAAATCATTAAGAAGATAATGTTAGAGTAATAAGTTATTATGCTTAATTAATTACATCACATTGATTAATTAATTAAGTCACTTATTCGTCTTTATTACTTAAGCTAAACCTAGGCACATTAATAATTAATTAATTATTAATTATTAAGTGTGCACACTAGGGTTTCATTTAGGGTTTCCCTTTTAGGGTTTCTTGATCTCCTTCATAAGGATTGATCACTTTGTAATAATTGATTCTCTTAATGCATTTTTACTGAGAGGTTTACAGAGCATCTTTTTGGTTCTTCATATCTTTTGCATGTGACAGGTATTCATTTGCATGCAGGTGATCTTGGATTCTAACAGAGAAGTCATGTCAGCCTGAAAATTAAGAGTTTTTTTAAGTGGAAAAAAGATAAATAAGGTAGATTGAAAATTAATTATGCAAAGGAGAGAGGGGTGTCTACCTATTTCAAGAAGAGGGGACATTATTAGCCAATAAGAAGAGGCAATGTGGAGAATGAGAATTGGGGAGGTTGCATAGGTAGGTATATTTATGAGGAGAGCATTGTTGAGTAAATAAATTTTGCTATGTACAAAATGAAGAATTTAGAATTAACAACCAATCAAATTGAATACAATTTATAATGTTCTTGCAATGGTGGATATCAATAAAAGTGTCTGTACATGATCTTTGAGAGATGAAATGATTTTTTTTTCTTCTTGCTAGTGTTAATTGAAATCAAGTTTGTTGTCTAAAGGTTGAATTTGGTATGTGTGAATTAGAGAATTGTTTAGCCTATCAGTGCTACTTTGGTATCAAAGCATATGTATGTGTGAGAGTGTCATCATTATACAAATGTGAAATTAATATGAAATTAATAGGATATTCAATTTTTCATATTTTAAAAAAGATTCATAGTCAAGACATTAATAGGACACTAATGTGAAATTATATACAAATGTGAAGTTAAAGTTGAAATTAATAGGACATTTAAATGTTTATAATTTACATTTGATTTATAGTCAAGACATTAATAAGACATTAATGTGAAATTATAGGATTTTTTAAGGGGATCAAGTTATTCAAAATACATGTCTCATGTTCAATCACAATTGTTATAATTAAGTATTAAAATTTAGGATGACTCATCATAATAATCACATACTATAAAAAATAGTGTCAATGTTAACATAATTTATGTCCTAATAGGATGTCTTAAGGGGATAAAATAAGTGTTGGCCCACAGTTGTCATTGCACTAGAAGATTGACCTATTAATGCTCGATACAACTACCAAAGTTAATGAATCCATAGGAGTTGTTTAGTCCATGTCAAAAATCCTAAGGGGAGCACTGACCATCAGCTAACAAACACCCCCTCAGTGTTACACTAGGGGATTCAAGCCCAACATCTTTGGCTCAGATACCAATTGTTGGCCTGCAATTATTGTTGCACCAAAAGATCGACTTGTTAATGTTTGATACAACTTATAGAGTTAACGGATCCATGGGAGGCATTTAGTCCATGTCACGAATCCCAAGGGGAGTGTTGATCATCTTCCAACAATAATTTCTCAAAATTTTATTAAGGGGATTAAATAATTCAAAGTACATGTCTCATGTTCAATCATTATTGATATAATTAAGTATTAGAATTTAGGATGACTCATCATAACAATCATATACTATAGAAAAAGTGTCAATGTTAATATAATTTATGTCCTAATAGGATGTCTTAAGGGGATCAATGAATTTCTCAAAATTTTATCAAGGGGATCAAAATTTTGAATTACATTTCTCATGTTCAATCAGAATTGATATAATTAAGTAAATTAGAATTAAGGATGAATCAACATAACAATCACATACTATATAAAAATAGTGTCAATGTTAATATAATTTATGTCCTAATAGGATGTCTTAAGGGCATAAAAGAAGCTCTCAAAATTTTGTTAAGGGTATCAAAGAATTCAAAGTACATGTCTCATGTTTAATCGCAATTGATATAATTAAATATTATAATTTAGGATGACTCATCATAACAATCACATACTATACAAAAATAGTGTCAATATTAACATAATTTATGTCCTAATAGGATGTCTTAAGGGGATCAAAGAAGTTCTCAAATTTAACTATCATATACATGATAAAATGATTATATATTTAAATTTTAAGTTTCAAAGTAGGAAAACATGTACATAGCAAACAAAATATATAGAATATCAATTTGCATATATAAAGGTCCAAAGTAATTGTCTATGTACATATACAAATTTGGCATATATATATACAACTCAAAACAATGTTAAAATATGTGGCTATGCCATCTCAATAAAATCCTAAACATGAAACTCTATGTAGGCTCAAGTCAACAAGTTGCAGCTTAAGGTCAATCAGTTATTTGAAACTCTAAAAATGGTGGTTGATGAAATGCTCAATATGAAGAATTTGTATGAACAAAAGTTTGTTTCCATTGACGGTAAATTGGAGAAGGTTTTGGCGGTCAGTAAACATGCTATGTGAAATGAGGTTGAGGGATTTTGTTTTCTAAATAAGAAGGCTAGGAAGTGTTTTGGGGATAGTTTTAGTGTGAAAGACATGGTGGTTGATGGTGGTGTACAAAAAAAGATGACTAGTGATACAAGACCTTATGCTAGAACCCTTAACAAGACAAAAATTAATGTAAGGGCTAGAATTCCTATTGATAAAGTGGTGGAAGTCATGAATTTCCATCAGAAAATAATTGATAGTGATCTTGAGGTGGTGGAAATTCTTAAAAATATCTATCTTGTTTTTGTCTTTTGGGCCTTTTTCTGGTTGTCTGTGTGATAGTTTTTTGCTAATTTTTGTCTCATTGTACTATTTTTTATTATATGATGAAGTAGTGGTTTATCTTGTAAATTTTTTTGGGGCCCCTTCTAATGCAAAGCATAGAGAAAGACAATTCACTTTCTCAATCTGATCTATCAAAAATCAAAACATTCTTGTGTTATTCATTCACCTTTTCCTTCACAATCACTTGATTCAAATATTCAAAATTGTAAATTAGAGTTCACCAACCCACAATGGCCTTAAATATACTTGAACAACCTCAAGTTAGCCAAGGAATCATTTACAACATTTGCCCCTTTCAAATTTTCATTATGATTGTCCTAAGTGTGCATTTATGGCATTCAATGACTACAAATACAAATTTATCCTTCCAAGACATAATAAATCCATTCAATGTTTGTTACATATTAATATGAATCAAAAATAACAAAAAAAACCCCTCTCAAGACCCATCCTTACACATAAACTTCACTTCTTACTTTAACTGCATATATGGCTAGTAGCCATCAGACACAAATAGTCAGACATATCTCAACATCTAGACCCTTATACCCCACTATAATTATAATTTTTAATACTCCCTTTCATGCCTTCAAACATATCAAAAGGTTTCCATCTATTATTTTATGAGATAATTTAAAAATGTTATGAAAAAACTTGCACAATAGAAGAATATGATATGAAATATGCTGCAAATACTTGATAATAACTAAGAATAACAAGCCACTTCGAGGGGGAAATCCTCCAAATATCTCTAATGAGAACACACTTCACACTTGATGATGAAATAAGACTCACAACCTCCTATATATACCTATTTATGCCAAGGATATCACCTAGGCCGACTTAGACACACCAATATAAGACTTAGGCTGACCTAAACAACTAAATAAAAATATACTAATGATAATATGACTTAATAGAGAGTTAAGATAGCCACAAGCCGAGTATTCATAACCCGATGTACAATAATATTAAGGGCATAGCATGACGCATGCTACGCCCTTATGTGTGTACATCCCGAGGATATGAATAATTAAAACTTTATTATTTATCTGCTCTAATAAATCATATTATCATTAATATATTATTATTTAGTTGTTTAGGTACAAACCTAAGTCTATAAGTGTCTAAGTCGTAAATGATATCCTTATCTCATCGTATATATAGGAAGGTTGTATTTCATCATCAAGATATTGTGAAAATACCCCTCGAAGTGGCTTGTTATTCTCAGTTATTATCAAGTATTTGCAGCATATTTCATATCATATTCTTCTACTGTGCAAGTTATTTCATAACAAGTGGTATTAGAGCATGATCTTGGCACCATAGAGGCAAGGTTTTTCTCAATTTTAAAGGAGATTTTGGGAAGACCATATCTTTCAGATTTTGAAAAAAAAATTTCTGAATTTTAAAGGGTTTTTGAAGAAAATATTGAAGAAGCTACAGTCCAGATTTCAAAAGAATTGGATTAGAATTAAGAGAATTATTGCAGAATTAGGGTTTCCACACTATTTTTTTGGAATCTACATATCTCGCACATCTTGTTGAATTGGAGTATGATTTTTATTGGGTTTTTGAAGAAATAATAAAGGAGATTATAGTAAAAAATTGAGAGAATTTAAGTTTCATTTGTGTGATTTATTTCAACATTAGTGGTTTCCATCATGTCGGGGCCTTCAACAAGGGCTAAAAAGAATGTCACTCCGGGGAAGACTCCCGATAAGGATGGTGAAACAATTGAGGATATTACTCATAATGAGGAAATAAATAAGGTCAAGGAAGACATTTCCTCAATTAAGATGGATATGTGTGACCTAAGAGGAGATATATCAGACATACAAAACATGTTAAGCACCTACAGGGTTGAATCAAGAAAGGAGTTCTCAAGCGGCCAAGGTGAAAATTCTAGGTCAGCTACTACTGAGACAAGCTTTAGTACTCCTATGGTATATAGGAATTTATTTCCAAAGGTGGATATGTGCAAGTTCAATGGTAAGGATCCTCTAACATGGATAAACCAAATAGAGATTTTTTTTGAAGTACACCAAATCCCAAATGGACAAAAGGTCACAATGCCTTCCTTATATCTAGAACTAGATCAATTCATTTGGTATTGTTGGCTTTGCACTCATCGAAGTAAAAAGGGGCTTACCATCTCATGGTCAATTTTTACAGAGGAACTCCAAGCACAATATAGCAATAGTGTCATAGACAACTTCTTCAGCCAGCTAGCTAAACTTCAACAAACAGGATCAGTTAAGGATTATATTCAGCAATTCCAAAATCTATCCTTAAGGGTGGATACAGTTACAGAAGAAAACTTGAATGACTTATTCTTGGGTGATATCAAGGATCACATTCAACATGAGGTACGCATGTTTAGCCCTAGTTCCATAAATGAGTCTTTTATCTTAGCACGCAGGGTAGAGGAGAAGTATTTGATTCCTAAGAAGCAAGGGACTAATGTGATAAGAGAGAAAGGTTATTCAACACAACCTACTAAGTTGAATCCACAAAAAATTGAGGAGAAAAGAGAAAAAGGCTTGTGTTTCAATTGTGATAGCAAATACAGTCGAAGACATAAATGTAGTGAAAAGAAATTGTTTTATATTGAAGGTCCCAATGAGGAAGAAGAGGAGGAACCCATAGTAGAAGATGAAAGGGAGTCAAATGAGTAATCACATGATTCTCAACAAATTATTTCTTGTCACGCACTCTCAGGTTTCAGCACTTCAAAAACTCTCAAGGTGGTGGGGTTCCTAAAGAAGCAGAAGGTAACAGTGTTGATCGACTCAGGTAGTACTCATAATTTCATCAACAAAAAGTTAGCTACTTGTCTAAATTGTTTCATATATCCAGCTCCAGAGTTTCAAGTTTTGATTGCAGATGGTGGTATAGTTAGTTGTTCAGGGAAGTGTCATAGCATTAAATTATCCATGGGAGATTATCAACTTGATACCCCAATGTATGCGATATCCATGGGTCACAGATATTGTTTTGGGAGTACAATGGCTTACTACATTAGGAACAATTGAGATGAACTTCCAAGAACTATTCATGAGATTTCAATTGAAAGGAAGGCTAGTAGAGCTAAGGGGTTGGAAAAATCTCCACAAATGGTAAGCTCTCATCAAATGCAAAAGTTGCTTAAGAAGTGGATGGATTTGTGGCCCAACTATGTTCATTAGAAGTCTCTCAATCTAATACTCCTACTCATCCAGATTTGCAAGCTATAATTGATCATCACTTTTGTTCTTGGAGATATGCCTAAAGGACTTCCTCCTAAGATGGATCATGATCATGCCATCATGTTAGTCCTAGGGACCAAGAACATCGGGCCTTATAGGTATCCACACATACAAAAGAGTGAGATAGAAAATATTGTTGAAGAGATGCTAGAGGCGAGGAATCATCGAGGCATAGCCAAAGTGCTTACTCCTCAGTGGTGATGGATGCGTAAGAAGGATGATACTTGGCACATGTGTCAGTTATAGAGTGCTCAACATGTACACCATTAAAGATAAGTTTCCAATTCCAGTCATTGATGATTTGCTAGATGAATTAAGTGGAGCTATGTTTTTACCAAGTTAGATCTTAGATCAAGTTATCACCAAATTCGGATTAAGGAGGAAGATATTTGTAAGACAACATTTAGGACTCATGAGGGTCATTATGAATTTTTGGTGATGCCATTTGGTCTTACCAATGCACCATCTACATTCCAAAGTTTGATGAATTCCATTTTTAAGAAGTTCTTGAGAAAGTTTGTGTTAGTATTCTTTGATGATATATTGATTTATAGCAAGACTTGGGAAGAACATTTGCAACATGTGGACCAAGCATTACAAATACTTGAAGATCATAAACTCTATGTTAAGCCATCCAAGTGTGATTTTGGTCTTACAGAGGTGGAGTATTTGGGACACATAGTTTCACATGAAGTAAAGGTGGACCCTAACAAAATTAAGGCTATCATGGAATGGCCTATTCCAAAAACCATTAAGAAACTGAGAGGATTCTTGGGATTGACAGGGTACTATAGAAGATTTGTGAAGAATTATGGTAGTATAGCAGCACCTCTCACCACTCTATTGAAGAAGGATTCCTTTCATTGGAATGAGTCTACCAATACAACATTTGAGAGATTGAAGGAGGCTATGTGTACAACTCTAGTACTTGCCACTCCTAACTTCACCAAGGAATTCATTGTGGAATGTGATGCTTCTGGAAATGGGATAGAGCAGTGATCATGCAAGAAGGTCGACCAATTGCTTTTCAGATTTGTCAAGTTAAAAGGTAAGAATCAACTAAAACCTATTTATGAGAAGGAAATGCTAGCAATACTCCATGCAGTGAAACAATGGCGGCCTTATCTATTAGGTAGACATTTCAAGGTTAAGACAGATCATGATAGCCTAAAATATTTTTTGGAACAATGACTATCTTCTGAAGAGCAACAAAAATGGGTCACTAAGATGTTAGGATATGACTTTGAGATTGTATATAAGAAAGGGAAAGAAAATATTGTCGTAGATGCATTGTCAAGGAAGGATGAGAAAGATGAAGCCTTATTGTGTGCCCTTTCAATATTACAAGCAAATTGGGTGGAGGAAGCCAAAGTAGAGTGGCAAAATGATGTTGACAAGTAATCTCATCGAGCAATTAAAAAGTGATCCTAGTAGTTCAGATAAGTTTTTTTGGAAGGGAGATACTCTTTGGTATAAAGAGCGTTTGTATCTCTGCAAGAATTCCAACCTTAAAATCAAGATTCTCATAGAGTTGCATGAGTCTCCAGTGGGTGGTCATTCAGGATTTTTGAAGACATATCATCGAGTCAAGCAAGATTTCTTTTGGGAGGGGCTAAAGGGTGATGTTCAAAAATTTGTGGTTGAATGTTTGGTGTGTCAAAGGCATAAAGGGGAGACAATTAAGACACCAGGTCTCTTGCAACCCTTATCTATTCCTAGCTAGCGTTGGGAAGAGGTATCCATGGAATTCATCACAGGGCTTCCCAAATCTAAAGGTCATAATGTCATCACGGTGGTAGTTGATCGGCTCACTAATTATGCACATTTCATTGCATTAGCACATCCTTTTATAGCAAGTGTAGTGGCTAAAGCTTTTTTGGAGAATATCCAAAAGCTACATGGTACACCTAAAGTTATTGTTAGTGATCGTGATCCTATCTTCACTAGTCACTTTTGGAAAGATTTATTCTCATGTTTGGGTACTCAATTGGCTCTTAGCTCTTCATACCACCCTCAATCAGATGGGAAAATAGAGGTTGTTAATAAGTGTTTGGAAGGATATCTACGTTGTTTCACTTCAGAGAAACAGTCCCAGTGGGTAGATTGGCTACCACTTGTGGAATGGTGGTATAACACTTCTTTTCATAGCTCATCAAAAATGTCTCCATTTTTGGCACTTTATGGATATCATCCTCCTTCCATCACATCATCAATTAAGGTGTCCCCAAGAGTTCAGGCAGTAAAAGACCACTTGCTTCATCAACAACAAGTACTTTCAGGACTCAAGGAGAATTTAGCCATGGCACAAAATCGAATGAAACAACAGGCAGACCAACATCGTAGTGAAAGAAGTTTTGAAGTTGGGGATTGGTTCTTCTTACGATTGTAGCCTTATAAGAAAATCTCACTAAAGCAGCAAAGAAAGAGTAATAAGTTGTCTCCAAAGTATTATGGTCCATACCAAATCATGTAGAAGATCGGTAGTGTTGCCTACAAGCTTGAGTTGCCACCAACAACAAAGATACATCCAGTTTTTCATGTTTCCTATTTGAAGAAGGTAATTGGGCATAATATTCCCACTCAAACAACACTTCCTTAGCTGGATGAAGAAGGAAGAATCATTTTGGAACCAGAGTGCATTTGTCAAACACGCACAAAGAAGCTGAGGAATAGAACTATCACTGAGTATCTCATCCAATGGAAGAAGTTTACCAGTTGAAGATGCCACATGGGAAGACGAGGAGTTCATTCAAAAGTTTCAAACTTGATTAGCATTGAGGACAATGCTTCTTTGAATAAGGGAGCATGCTACGCCCTTAATATTATTGTACATCGGGTTATGAATAGTCGGCTTGTGGCTATCTTAACTCTCTATTAAGTCATATTATCATTAGTATATTGTTATTTAGTTGTTTAGGTCAGCCTAAGTCTTATATAGGTGTGTCTAAGTCGGCCTAGGTGATATCCTTGGCATAAATAGGTATATATAGGAGGTTGTGAGTCTTATTTCATCATCAAGTGTGAAGTGTGTTCTCATTAGAGATATTTGGAGGTTTACCACCTCGAAGTGGCTTATTATTCTCAGTTATTATCAAGTATTTTCAGCATATTTCATATCATATTCTTCTATTGTGTAAGTTATTTCATAACAAAAAATTAGATTGTCTACATACCAAAATAGGCCTAATTGGGCTTTACACCAAAAATAGCTTATTGTATTTTAGCCTTCTGATATCAAACCTGGACAACCAACACTTCAAAAATATTCCATTAGACATGAATAATCATAATTTATCACAAAAAACTCCACTTCCAAAGATATTTTAACAAACGCTAGTTTTATTTCTCTTTAACTGCCATGTTTCTAGATTGAGACGCAAATTATAGTTTGAATTTCCACTTTACTCACTTTATTCCTAATCTTCTAATTTAAACCCTTTAGAGCATGAAATTACATCCATAAATTAATGATATTACCAAATACCAAGTATTTTGATTCATAAATATAAGAGAAAATTGAATTTAAAAGCTCCTTGTTACCCTAAATCAAGGTTTTCACTGTTTTCACAAAAATTACAATAACTCTTTCAAATCTCCACTAATTCACATGAAACAAAAATAAACTAGAAGGTGATTGTTCCTTATAACACTTATAGGTAATAATTCATGAGTTTATTCCCATACAATTCTGTAGATAGCCCTAAAACAATAAATTTTCTATAGGAAAGCATAAAAACAATGTTCTTTTATTGTTCAAAATCTGAAAATCAATCACCCACACCTTCTCCATCGGTTACAAGGAATTTTATAGGAATTTACATTTTATTTTCAACTTCCCCCAATGTTCCAAATTAACTTTTAAATTATTAAAACCCTTAATCTTCCCTAACTGCATTTTGACAACCTTTATTGATAACTTTACATTTTTTTGCAATTTGGTTGACAAATTTTTACATTGTTTTACAAAATTGGACAAATTGGACTCAAATGAGCATCTAATAATCTCAACATATGTGAAATAACCCAAATGACCTTTGAATCATCAAAATTTGAATAAAACTCCAAAAACTAGTCCATGGAATCATGATGTAGTCGAGGTACTCATTGAGGTGAAGGAAGTTCTCATTAAGGAGAACATGATGAAAAGAAGGAAATAGTGTAGAGGAGAAGAAGTGGAAAAAGAAGCACTCGAAAGGAAAAGTAAATAAAAGAGGAGAATCCACAAATGCATTCATGGAGACATTTTGGTCTCTTGTTTTATTTGTTAATGTTACATTTTAATAAGTATATGTAGGTATGAGAAACTTCATAGGAGGGTTCAAGAATGAGACCTCTAAAATAATGAGAGAAGGGGCAAGTAAAGTACTTGTAGATGGAGATGAAGGTGCAAGAAAGAAGAAACAAGTTGTAGTAGTTTGTGAAGAAGGCATATAAGGACAATTTGCAATAGTCCATCAAGAAAAGGTGCATGCAAAGTACTTAAATATGAATATAAGAATGGTGTTGATATTTTCTTGAATGAAATTGAAGATGTAGAGGATAATTTAGATTTTCATGATGCATTAGGAAGTGTTACAAAATAAGGAATGGAAATCCATACAGGAGAATAGTTGGAAAGCAAAGACATCAAGGATGTGGTAAAATCTAAAAAGTAGAGCATTTCAAAAGTATATGGAGGTATAAATGTTAATTTTAATCATGCATGTGGAAATAAAACTATACAAATGCAAGATAATAGGGAGAAGTGAAAATTAGAGTTATCAAATCTTGCCAATAATCATGGATACAAGGTGCCAAGTTGGCAAAAGAAACTAGTTGTGGAGAGACAACATACAAAGGGTAAACAAGAGGTTTCTTATGATGGAGTTTTTGGAAAAAAATAGGTACAAAGGTCATGAAACATATGAAAAAGATGAAGGGGAACTAAGATCATAGAGAAAGTGATCAAGAAAGGAAGCATAAAGGAGGCATTTTAAGGCTAGAATTAGTCCATGGGTTAAGGAGAATAAGTGAAGAAGTAAATAAAAATCTTCCCAAAATTATCAGAAACAAAGTGTGGGTGTTTAAGCACCTAATAGAAGAGGATGAAGGTAGTGTTGCAGGACATAATGAATATGAACACAATAAATGAGAAGAAGTTGATATGGTAGTAGAAACTAAAGAAGAGAAAAAAAAAAGGAAAATGGAATATGGAAAGGAACATGTTGGTCATGAGCATGCAGGAGAACTCGTTTAGAAGGAAATAGTGGATGAATATCAGGAACAATCATAGAAGAGTGACACATTTTCTAGAGCATATTCGAAAAAACTTGAGACTAGATACATGGTGAAAGATAAGCAAGTTGATTTGGATTATTTAAATAATGATGCTTTTGAATCTTTGAAAGTAATTGTTAAAGGGAATAGTTTAAACGAAGAAGATGAAAAGGATATGGAACCAAATAGTGAAAATTATATATAAGAATGTGAGATGGAGTTTTGGAGGATTGTAGATGAAAAAGACATAAGATAGAGAAGATATAAAAAGAAAAAGGAAAATAAACAAAAGTAGATTGAAAAACATAGAATGAAAAATATAAGTATGGTGTAGATCCAAATAAGGAGCTAGCCAAGTGTAATGGAAAGAAAGAGTGGAAAGTGAAAGCAAGGTATGATGATGGATTGAACAATGAAGAAGAAAAAGATGTAGATGAAAATGAAGAAGTAGATGTTAGAGTAGTAGTGGAAGGAAAAGAAATGCATGGTGAAAAAATTATAGAGATAGAATTTGAAGAAGGTGCAACAAGTGCTAGTGAATGTATGAATACAAATGGGACAATGGAGGATACAAAGAGGAAGTTGGTAACTAATGATAAAGAAGCTATTGCAATGAAACGAGAAGCGATGTTGGCTATCAAAGAAGGATGTCTAGAAAAGATGACTAATGAAGGTGAGAGGTTGAAAGTTATAGCATAGGATCAAAAGGTAAATTTATTTACAAGTTGTGAAGATGATGTCTTCTTTCCATTTGAGATGATAAATTTTCTAAAATGTCCAAAAGAGTATCAGATATTAAGTGCAGATATTATAGGAATGTGGATGATTTTGATGAAGTTGAAAGACCAATTTCAAATGTGAAAGATTTTGAAGAAGAATTGTGGAGATCATTAATCTCTATATAATTGTTAATATTGATTTGGATGTGAATGTGTGGGCATGGGAACTTTAGCGAAAGAAGATGAAAAGTAAAGAGAAGAATAGTGGAAAAAAATGTTGGAGAAACATGGTAGTTGTTCTAGAATGCTGTTGGAAGAAGTAGAAGAAAAAGAATAACGAGGAATAATTCTAATGATGACCTCATGTGTAGGAGCACTTTCTTTCTTTTGTCTCTTGGGGAGCCCGATGAAATACCTTTTGATCAACCTTTCTATGTGAAATTCAACCCACCAAAATCAATAAATCATGTGTAAGGTAGTGATGAGTTAAGAAAAAAATAGAAGCCTAAACACATGGATGATACCCACACAAAAGATAAAAAAAATAGTTTCTTTAATTCAGTTTTGGAGGTTTCATGGACATGAAGAGTTAGCACAAGAAGGAAAACTAGTTATCAATGAGAATGGGCAGTTAAAGATTGGAAACATGGAGGTATTCATAGAAGGGAAATAGAATGAACAAAAAGAGAGGGAGAAAATGTGGAGGTAAGAGCATAATAGAGTGGAGAAGGAAGGGTAGCTGTGGAATGGAGAGGGAAGAATTAATATCTTTTAAGAATCCACAATGGTAGGATATAAAGCTTGTGCCATAGGATAGGTAGATAGCTTGGTAAAAGAATTTGTTAGAAAGGAGAGTTGATCTGGAGAGAGTAAAAAAATATTTGATATATTTATGTTAGAGAAGAATAGAGAAGGGTTAAAGAAAAAATAATGCAAAGTGGTTGTGATAGGAGCAATAGTTTTATTCAAATATAAAAATCATTAAGAAGAGAAGTCATGCCAACCTGAAAAATAAGAGTTTTTTTAAGTGGAAAAAAGATAAATTAGGTAGATTGAAAATTAATTATGCAAAGGAGAGAGGGGTGTTGACCTATTTCAAGAAGAGGGGACATTATCAACCAATAAGAAGAGGCAATGTGGAGAATGAGAATTGGAGAGGTTGCATAGGTAGTTATAAGGAAGGGGTCTATATTTATGAGGAGAACATTGTTGAGTAAAGAAATTTTGCTATGTATAAAATGAAAAATTTAGAATTAACAACGAATCAAGTTGAATACAATTTCTGATGTTCTTACAATGGTGGATATAAATAAAAGTGTTTTTATGTGATCTTTGAGAGATGAAATGAAATTTGTTTTCTTCTTGCTAGTGTTAATTGAAATCGAGTTTGTTGTCTAAAGGTTGAATTTGGTATGTGTGAATTAGAGAATTGTTTAGCCTATTGGTGTCACTTTGGTATTAAAGCACATGTATGTGTGAGAGTTTCATCATTATACAAATGTGAAATTAATATGAAATTAATGGGATATTCAAATTTTTGTACTTCAAAAAAGATTCATAGTGAAGACATTAATAGGAAATTAATGTGAAATTATTTAGTTCAGTTGAATTGGGAAGGAATTAATGTTTTGTAAAAGTCTAACTAACAATTCTGGTCTATATGTTGAATTGTAAAAATTTTTACTCGGACTACGAATGGGGGTTTTCTTGTTGGCTCTTTCCCACCAATATGTCCACCTAAACCAGAAATATGCAAATAAAAATATTATAAATAAAATTATAAGTGGCTTACCACTTTTGATCAAAAAAGAAGAAGTTGAAATTAATAGGACATTTAAATATTTATAATTTACATTTGATTTATATTCAAGACATTAATAGGACATTAATGTGAAATTATAGGATTTTTTAAGGGGATCAAGTTATTCAAAATACATGTCTCATGTTCAATCACAATTGATATAATTAAGTATTAAAATTTAGGATGACTCGTCATAACAATCACATACTATAAAAAATAGTGTCAATGTTAATATAATTTATGTCCTAATAGGATATCTTAAGGGAATAAAATAAGTGTTGGCCCATAGTTGTTGTTGCACCAAAAGATCAACCTGTTAATGCTCGATACAACTGCAAGAGTTAATGAATCCATGGGAGGCAGTTAGACCATGTCACAAATCCTAAGGGGAGCATTGACCATCTTCCAAAAAACACCCCCTTAGTGTTACATGAGGGGATTCAAACCCAACATCTTTGGCTCAGATATCAATTGTTGGCCCATAATTGATGTTGCACCAAAAGATCAACTTGTTAATGCCCAATACAAATTCTAGAGTTAATGAATCCACGAGAGGCAGTTAGTCCATGTCACAAATTCTGAGGGGAGTGTTGACCATCTTCCAACAATAATTTCTCAAAAATTTATTAAGGGGATTAAATAATTCAAATTACATGTCTCATGTTCAATCACGATTGATATAATTAAGTATTATAATTTAGGATGACTCATCATAACAATCATATACTATACAAAAATAGTGTCAATGTTAATATAATTTAGGTTCTAATAGGATGTCTTAAGGGGTCCTAATAGGATATCTTAATGGGATCAATGAATTTCTCAAAATTTTATCAAAGGTATCAAAAATTCAAATTACATGTCTCATGTTCAATCACAATTGATATAATTAAGTATTAGAATTAAGGATGAATCATCATAACAATCACATACTATATAAAAATAGTGTCAATGTTAATATAATTTATGTCCTAATAGGATGTCTTAAGGGCATAAAAGAAGCTCTGAAAATTTTGTTAATGGGATCAAAGAATTCAAAGTACATGTCTCATGTTTAATTACAATTGATATAATTAAATATTAGAATTTAGGATGACTCGTCATAAAAATCACATACTATACAAAAATAGTGTCAATATTAACATAATTTATGTCCTAATAGGATGTCTTAAGGGGATCAAAGAAGTTCTCAAAATTTGGTGAAGTTTTCCAAGGCAACCAAATTTAACTACAATATACATGATAAAATTATTATACATTTAAATTTTAAGTTTCAAAGTAGGAAAACATGCACATAAAAAACAAAATATCTTGAATATCAATTTGTATATATAAAGATGCAAAGTAATTGTGTATGTACATATACAAATTTGGCATATATATATACAAATCAAAACAATGTTACAAAATGTGGCTATGCCATCTCAAGAAAATCCAAAACTTGTGGTGAATCATCAAAATGTAGCCTCTTCAAGCCACCCAATATTAAAATGATTTAACAAATATCAATTTATATCATCAAAAAATATATTTAAATTTATATAAAATTATATATATACACTTACCTATATTTACAAGTATTCCACATGTGTTGTAGGTTGAATTTGCATCCTCTCCTTTATGTTTCAAAGTATGTGATGAATGTGATGGTAGCTTAAGGATACAAAAAGGACAATAAATCAATTTTAACTATTAACATACAAAATATCAATATATCATCAAAACATGTATTTAAATATATAAAACTATATATATACTTGAAACATAGATTTTTAGGGCCAAAAATACTTATGATTCACTCAAATCAAGATGTAGGCAATGTTGTTTAATGTAAATGAACTAACCTTGTGAGTAGCCAAGAAGTAATCCAAGGAGTAGAAAATTCTGAGGCTAAATTGGATCGTATTTTGGACGTGATGGATGAAACATGAGATAGAATTGGGAACCTTAAGCAGGAGGAAATAGGAGCCAAATGGTAGGAAGAAGAAGTTCCTAATGATGAATGAGGGGAAAATTCCCATGATCAATCACAAACAAGTAATCATGAAAATGATGAATCACAATCTAGATTTGAGGGAACCAAAAGGAAATGACTTGTGAGTGAGTTATCTTGAGATATGAGGAAGATCACTCCTTCAAAGTTTGAAGGTAGCACTAGTGGGCATGTGTATGAGGCATGGCTCATAGAAATGGAAAATCATTTTGAAATTAGGAATTAATTTGAGATAACTAAAGACGTCTGGGGAACTTTTTAGTTGGTTGGAGAAGCATGCAACTGGTGGATGAATAAAAAGATGGAGCTTGGGATAAGTTCCTTAAGGCTTACTTGGAGTGAATTCATGGAAACTTTCTAAAACCTATTGTACCTCAACTTTTATATGATCAAAATATTACTAACTTTTGGAAATCGAACCGAGGAGATTCCTTGGTGAAAAAATATTGGGAGAAATCCAATCATCTCCTATGGTACGTACCCATGTATCAAAAGGACAACCAGTTTCACATAAGGAAGTTCATCATTAGTTTCAATAACTAAATAGGTGGAGAGGTAGATGTAAATAGTCTTGCTACCATGGGCCTAGTGTATGAGAAATCCATTAAGCAAGAGAAAAGGCTCAAATCTATCTTGAACTACTATGAAAACAATTGAAATAATTTTAATTGGTCACAAGCCAATCAAGATTTGAAGAAACCTAGTGAAGGGAAATATTTTCAAAGGAAAGGAGGCAAGAGATTCTATAATAATAAAAATGAACCAAGAAGGGGCCATAGGGGAAAAAAAACCAACAACAATATTGACAGGAATGAAGGTAGTTCTGGAAGGCTTCCGACAAGGAAATGTCCTTTGAGAGAATGTTTTACATGTGGTGGAGATCACTTTGAAAATTAGTGTCCCAAAAAATTACCAGGGCCACAACCACATAGTAATCCTCTACCTCCTAAATGAGTTGAGTTCAAACAAAGGATTCATGTGACATTAGAAACTAGCAGCTGAAGTACTAGATTACTACAATGGAAATTCTAGGTAGTTTTTTTGGTACACTTATCTCAATTTTAATTGATACTGATGCTACAAAAAAAAAAATTCTCCTAGTATAGCTATTCAAATTTCTAGAAAACCTCGTTATATGGAAAATTCTTGGATTCTTGAGTACGTAAACTAGACAAGAGCTATGGTGGATCAATATTCATTTGAAGCAAGGGTTGAACTTTTTATTTTCCCTATGGAAGTGAGCTTGTATATACCCCTCGTAGGTTCATAGATGTCCTTTTTAGGGACAAATTGGTTGTGGAAACATAGGGCCAAATTATATTTCATGAAAAAATAATAGAATTATTAGATGATCTTGGAACTAGGTGTCATTGCAACGAATTCCTAGAGAAATTAAGTTGTGAAAAATCTCTGTTGTATAAATGCATAGAGAAAAGAAAAAAAGTTGTCAACTCTTCATGGTGAAAATAGAGAAACTTGAGTAATGTAATGAATTGATTTCTCAAGATGATGTAGTATATTACAAACCTTGAGACATCCAAGAATCCAAATATGGTGAGGTGATGGAATCAAGAAAGTCAAACATGGAGAAATATACTATCCTAAGGAACTTTGTTGATGTATTTCAAGATGAATTAGTTGGATTTCCTCTCAAAAGAGTGTTTGATTTCTCCATTGACATAGTTCTAATATCAAAGCCTATATCAAAAGTTCCATATGTTGCAAAAATTGTTTCCATTTCACCAAAATATTGACCCGTCAATGCCTGATACAACTACTAGAGTTAATGAACATTGGAGGAAATTAAGCCATGTCACAAATTGAGTATTGTGATACACAAAACAAGGAGACCAAGGGTGTACACTTTGTAACAATCCCCCAAATGAAAGTGAGGGGTTCAAACCTATGACCCAATATTTGATACCAATTTTTGAAAATATGATTGTTGTTGCACCAAAAGATCAACTTGTCAATGCTCATTACAATGGATAGAGTTAATGAATCCATGGGAGGTGATTAACCCATTTCATGAACCTAATCTCTACACTGAACAACACAAGGAGACAAAGGGGACACACCTTACAACACCATATAGGATGACTATGGCACAATTAATGGAGCTAAAGTCTTAATTGGATTAATTGTTGTCCAAGGGACTAATAAGACACAATGTTTCACCCTAGGGAGCACTAGTGATCTTTGTGAAGGAGAAATATGGTACATTGTGCTTGTGTATTAACCATTGTTTAACAAAGCAACAATAAAGAATAAATATTCATTTTCACATAGTAATGACCTCTTTGATTAGATGTGATGAGTTGTAGTGTTTTAATTTTTTTTATCTTTGATTAGGCTATCATCAACTAAGGATCAAGGACAAAGAAATTTTTTTAAATAGTTTTTAGGACCAGGTATGGTCATTATGAGTTCATAGTCCTACCTTTTGGACTAACAAAAGCACCTGCAACATTATGAACTTGATGAATTGTTGGGATGGTGGATTACACAGCCCCTGAAGCTTCGGAATCTTCAATGCACGACTTTAGCCATGAAAGATAATCAAACACAAAAAGAAGTGTTGCAACAATGGAATGCTGATTGAAGATTCTATTGATATGATATTGATATGATATGATATCTAATTAATATCTGGATATCTTGATATGTTACAAATGTACAAGATGCCTTGAATATATAGGCAAGAGGAAAACCCTAATATGCATGAGATGTTGCCATGTGTCTTGATCTAACAACATGTGACAACATGTGAACCCTAATGGTGATGATCATTAAATGATGAGATAAGTTCTAGAAGGAACCTTATCCCACAAACTAGGAAAGGGAATATTATCCCATTTATTAAATGATTTATCTAATAATGCAACCTAGGACTTAATGATTAAATGCAAGACCTAAGTTGACTTATGCTAGTGTAATAATTAATTAATTAATTAATTACACCAAAATGAATAATATATTTATGGATTTCTTGGATAATTTTGTGTTCATCTTCTTGAATGATATTTTAATTTACTCCAAGAATGAAGAAGAACATCTTCAACATTTAGAGATTGTTCTCCAGTGTTTAAGAGAGCATATTTTTTACAAGAAACTCACAAAGTGTACTTCTTTCATAAGGAAGTGTAGTATTTAGGTCATGTAATTTTAGTTTATGGGATTGTAGTTGATGCAACAAAATAAACACAACACTTGAAGGGCTAGTGCCTAAGAATATGTTAGAAATTAGAATTTTTATGGGTCTAGCTTGTTATTATCAAAATTTTGTTGCAAAATTTTCTAAAATAGATTTCTCATTACTTCACTATAGAGGAAGGTGTAGAATTTTGAATGGTATAAGAAATGTCAAGTGGCATTTGACCAACTCAAGGAGAAGTTGACCTTAGCTTTGATACTGAAAGTATCATATCCATATAGTGATTTTGTTGTCATCATAGATGCATTAGGCGAAGGGGTTAGGTGGAGTGTTGATGCAATATGAGTGATTCATAGCCTATGAGTCAAGGAAGCTAAATCCTTATAAGAAAAAATATGCTTCACATGACTTGGAATTAGTGGTTCTATGCATTACAATTGTGGAGATACTATTTGTTAGGGGAACTTGTTGAACTAAAAATTTATCCTCATGGTCTGAAGTATTTTTTTACCCAACCTAATCTGAATTCACAATAAAGGAGATTTTTGGAATTGATATCTAATTAAGTTTGTAACATCAAATATATCAAGGGAAAGGAAAATCGGGTTGCCAATGCCCTAAGTTGCATGAGGTTTATCTTCTTGATGATATCAATTCAAACTAATTTCAAGGGTCAAGTGTTGTAAAAATATAAGGGTGAAAAGTATTATGAGCAAGTTAAGAAAGAAATCTTGGATAATTCACATGACCCAAGGTATGAAGGCTTTCACATTGAGTTATATGGTTTATTAAGGTTTAAGGGATTGATCTATGTACATAAGTCTGATGAATTGAGAAACTTGGTGTCAAAAGAAGTTCATAGTGCACCATATTTTGGACATCCCACTGTAACTAAGTTGTTAGTTGACATCAAGCTATTATATTTTTGGAAGGGGATGAAAGGGTATGTTGCAATATTTTTAGCAAGTTGCATAGAATGTTAGAGGGTGAAGATAGAACATCATCACTTTGCAGGTCTTTTGTATCCTCATGAATTTATTAAAAGGAAATGGTAGGTCATTAGCATGGACTTTGTGCAAGGTCTTCCAATATCGAGGAATAAGCATATGACATTCTAGTAGTAGTGTATAAGCTTATAAAGGTGGCTCATTTTATTCCAAGGAATCTAACAGTTGGAACTACTATAATATCTTGAAAGTTTATTCAAGAGGTATTCAAGTTGCATGGAATTCCTAAAAAGATTATTTTTGACAAAGATGCTTGTGTGACATCTAGGTTTTGGTAAACCTTGTTTTACTCACTTGGGACATAGTTGATCACAAGTTCAACATTTCACTCAAAAAAAGATAGTCAAAATAAAAGGGTGAACCAAGTGTTAGAAGATCTAATAAGAATGTATTTCATGGATTAAAAATACAAGTGGGAGGATTACGTACCTTTGGTTAAATTTTCATATAATAACTCTTATCATTTTGTAATCAAGATGGGTCCATTTGAAACGTTGTATGGTAGGAAGTTTAAAATCCCAATAAGTTGGAATAAGATAGAGGATAGGATAATCCTTGGGCCAAAAGTGTTATTAGAAATGGAGGAGAAATTTTGTGTAATTAAGCAGTGGCTAGCAAAAGAAAATAATAGGCAAAAGAGTTATGTAGATTCCAAACAAGTACCCTAACATTTCTTGGTAGGGGAGAAAGTTTTGTTAAGAGTTATACCTCACAAGAGTTCTATAAATTTTGGAAATTCATCCAAACTAGCTCCACACTACATAGGTCCTTTTGAGGTCATTGAATAAGTGAACCCTATTGCATATCAAATTTCTTTGCCACCAACTCTTTCCAAGATGTCTTTCATGTCTCATACCTTAAGAAGTACATGCCAGGGGATAACTATGTTATTGATTTGGAATAGGAAGGTGGCAGATTTGGTAGCTTGTTTGTATCATAAGATTCTTATATTTTAGTATAAATAGAGGCATCCTCTCTACCTTTTGTTACACCATTCTATTATGATTTCTCCATCGTTTTTCTGCTCTAGTTTCTTATGCCATTGTACTTTGACAAATTTTGTGAGAAAGTGTAATAACCCATTGTAAATTATAACTTAATTTATATTATTGCAAATGACATATGAATATATTCAAATTAAAAAGACATAACTAAGTAGCTATTGTCAATCACATCAACACATGTTTGATTAAAATGAGTCAAATATGTATATATATTCAATTTCAATGTTAATTACAAGATCCTTGTTGACCTAGCTCATAGGACACAAAGTCAATACAATGTATAAATTTTACATCAAGGTTACATCATAGACTGAGATAGATTGGTAAACATCTAAGGTTCCTCTTGATGCTCGTTTCCACCAGTGAATGAGAACATGGTTGAAGTGCTTTACCACACAACCATGAAGCTTACACTTCCTTGGAATTATTCCAACTTGAAGAATACCTGACCCTGCATAGAAAGTTTAGAAAGAGAAAAATATGCAAGGTGAAATACAGTAAGTTCCCATACATCAACATGCATCTCTATATAAAAGTTAGAAAAGAAAATGAAAGACATATGCTAGGAGTGGAAAAGAGTGTAATCACAAAGTCTATACATGCATAATGAACTAATTTTCTTGGCCAAGCATAGGAATATTGTCGCAACAACAAATAATAGGTTTTGGTAAAATAAAAAACATACAATATCTAGACTCCATTTCAACACTCTTCCTAGAAGGTAATTCCCAACATCAAGCTATCTCATAGCAACTAACTAGCCTCTAGAAA
This sequence comes from Sequoia sempervirens, assembly GCA_007258455.2. Classification (NCBI taxonomy): domain Eukaryota; kingdom Viridiplantae; phylum Streptophyta; class Pinopsida; order Cupressales; family Cupressaceae; genus Sequoia; species Sequoia sempervirens. The sequence goes on along the minus strand of VDFB02271358.1, from coordinate 73,870,013 downwards.
CATGTACCCTTAGGTTCTCTATTTTGTTAGGTGTTGTTATTCTATTCTATTTAAAATTTAAAAAATAAATCAAATGGAATTGATCAATACATTATCCATCCATTCCAAGAACATGTCACATGATTACATTCATTGTAATATGATATCCATTTAAGAATAAAGAAAATAGGTTAAAAAAGAAGGTATGTCACAAGTATGTGTGTGTACATAGAGGAAGGTCTATGTGCATGTACACATATATGTGTCTACTTAAGTTATAATTTATGCATACATTCTAAAATTAAAAAACAATAAATAAAATTGCTAAAATTCAATTTAATGTTTTAGATTGATAATTTGTTGTCTAATTACAAGTAGTAAAAGAATCTTAAACATAATTATGTTTTGAACAGTTTCCCACATAAAAATGAAACTAATTTTCCTCTGTATAGTAAATATATAGATCAACATGCTTGTCAAATTAAGACTAAAATAATCCAAAAAGAAAGTATTGAGAAATTTCATTATTTCTTGGGTTTTAGATACCCATGAATCCTATTGAAATCAAAGAATAAATGACCAATCTTTGGTCACCCAAGGTACAACCTTCATTTAATGACTGTTTGATTTTTATTTTACCCTAACTTGATCAATTTCTAATCTTGGTTGGATGCCCTTTCAATGTCATAAGCATATATTTGAATAGTTTGATATGCAAGAGCTTACCTACGATTATTAACAAGTTGCTAGTTGATCATGAAGATCGATTCATCAAATGCATGAGTCAGAAGGATAAGCACGTTCTTCCTTTGTTCAAAGTGAACCATGCAACCTTACAAAAAATTAGCAATAGCTTATATCGCTAAGAGATTTTGATACATTTTTATGCACCAAGAGGGCGTGGCCACCTTCATTTTGCCTAGCTGATGAAAATAGAAAAAAAAAATATAAATACCAATTTTGAAAAGATGGTGGATATATAGTTGAATCCCTAAGGGATCAATAAACTTATTCTATTCTACATTGTTTCCAAATCATGCAATTTTCTACTATCAGATTTAATCCGATTAGTCATTAAATAGCTAGTCTAACTCACATGCATGGCATTACAAGAAGAGGCAAAAATATATAGCAAGCTAGCCTTGACCAACTCATCCATTAAGTTGATAAGAGATATAAAGAATACATAACAGTTAGATTACTGGGTTCACCGATAAGGCCCTGGGTTCCTAAACAAAATATGGTTGATTCACATGGAATTGATACAACTCTAGGTTGAAATAGATTTGTAGACATCTAATATCTATTTGGGGTCAATTTAGGATCATGGAGGTCCAAAACTATTTTAGAGGGTAAGGTGGCCTGAGTTTATGAATAAATTTGAGGGGCACAATGTGCAACTGGTAAAGGAGTTTTCAAAGAACTTCTCAGATGGTCAGTTAATGGTACGCGGCAAGAAATTCAAGGAAAGATATCAAGTAATTTCCCGTTTGTCTAGTATTGGAAATGAGGGTGTAAATTTGATAGAAACCACAAATATTTCATATCAAAGAATGGTATAACTTTTTAGAAGGGAGGGAGAACCTCATCCTTTGCTTGTGAATAACAAGGGGAAAAACAAGGGATTTCAAAGAATATCTATTCCACAGCGATGGAGAACATAAATTTCTTGGATTATTAAATATTTTACATGTTAGGGACAATGTGCTATCAAAGTCGGTCCCCCTTTTTAGCTACTCACTCATTTGTGCCATGGCACTGAAAACCCTGAATTAAGGGTTAACCTTCTTGCATTCCTTAGTGATTATGTTGTTAATATGATAGAGAGATTTAAAATTTGTTCAAGGCCATTAAAAAATCATGGTATCATTCATTTAATATGCAAATATGATTTCCTCAAGAAGAGAAAAATGGAAGAAAAATAGAAAAAAATTCTTTGAAAATTTGAAAACCCTAAGCCGACAAGACATTTAGAAGAAGGTGAGTCATTTGGATAAGTGGCTCAAAATTCGAAAGAACCTTCCCCTATGCCTCAAGATTATCTTGAGTCCCAACATGCCAAAACAACTCCTAATGGTGAAGTGCTAGAAAATCTATCCAATCTTTCAGAGACCCTCAGAAATATAGAAAATGTAGACATAGTAGATTTTTGAGATGAGGATGTTTTCCCCCACAAAAAGGAAACGAGGCCTAGAATAAAGTTGCAAACATATCCTCCTTTAAGGAGAAGTAAACTATTGTCTACTAAAATTAATTGTGCAACAACTTGTGATCAATTACATGTTTGTAAAAAGAAAAAGTAGGACCGACAACCTCATGAAACTATAGCCCAATCATTAGAGAATGTGGTCTAGCCATGTGATGAAATAGCCCAAAAGTTGAAAGGAAAACCCTAGTTCACAATAAATAACTTGAAACCAAGAAGTGGGATGTGCCATTTGAGTTAGGACAAGCAAATATAGGGAAATAGTTGCCAAACTATATATTTTTTGAGGATGAATTTGTAGAACAATTATCTCCCCTGGTTGCCAATAATATAGAGCAAGGTTCATTAGAGGTACACGATGAAGAAAATATAACTTGTAATGATGTAGAGATTCCTATTTTTCCTTTCTCTACCAATATAGAGGTTTAAAGATTTGATCATAGAGAAACATAATTACAAGAATTTAAAACATAAATTATTTAGTTAAAATGTAAATTACATCAAAATTAGGAACAAATGAATAAACAAAAGTAGGAAATTAGCATGCAAACTAAACTTCTAATGAAAAAAGATAAAGAAATTACAACTTTAAAGGTTCAAGTAGAACAAAAAGATAAAACTATTAAAGAGTTGTAGTCTCAAGTGTAACAAATTACTAAGAAAAATAAATAATATTTAGTCAGTTTATCTAGAAAAGATAAAATGATTAAGAATTTAATTGATAATCTAATGCAATCACTCACAAATTTTGTAAAAGAGTAGGAAAAGAAAAAATTTGAGCTCAATGCAGCCTTGAGAAAATTTTTTGAGCTAGAACAAGATTTGTAAAAAATCAATGTTAAACCAATGGTGGAATCAAAAGAAGCACAAACCGAACCAACCAAAATGCAATGGTTTCAAGTTCACATTACTTGATTATCGGTTAAGTGGTTGGAAAGATGTTATTTCTTAAGACAAGTAGGGGTATAAAATTTCATACTTAAAAAGGAAACAATATTATTAAAAGAGTCTCATGAAAAGCTCTACCAGGCTAAAACTAATACATGTCAGATTGTGAAGTTATTATTAGCCTATAGGAAACCATCTTGGTTATATTCTATGTTTTCAAATGAACAATTGTTAAGATGGAAGCTATTAAGGATTTCTTGTAATATACCTCATGTCCAAACAATGAATTTTTTTTAAAGAATTCAAAGAGGCAACCCTTGTTCAAAAAAACTTGTGTGAATTTTTCGTACATAATTTGTTTTTAGAAAAACACACTAATTTCTTTATCAACACTTTTGTTGGGGAGGTATAGCTTAGAGCCTTCATGTATACTATGCAGAATTAGATTCATTGGTAGGATAGAACCAAAGACCATTTATAGGTAAAAAGAACAATGGGACTTCAAATGAGATATCCCAACCAAAAATCCTTTGCCTTTAAAAGTCCAATTCTCAGGCATTAAGAGCTATGAAGCTATAAGAAGAAAATATAATGATAATCTCCACTTTTTTTTTGAGAATTTGAAACTTCATGGGCCATAGTTAATAGAGATGGAATGGAGTGCATGTGAGGAGAAGTACGCTCCTCAACCTATGTATCTCAAAAGGAGGAAGGTGATCTCACCTCCAATCTAAGGTGGTCCTATAGAAGGGCTGAGGCATTAGCAAAGATATTATTATAGATATTAAAATATCTATAATGGGACTCATTCACCATCTTGGAAAATTAGTCTTGTTCCACTTTTTCGGGAATTGAAAGTTCTAATCTAAACTTCAACACCTTCCCTTTCCTTCAAACTTGAGTTCTCGATTCGAATCTGCAAAGATACATACAAAACAAAATATTAGCTTGATTTTCTAATGGGGTTTTCCTTGGTCAAACCCATAGTTTGGTAATTAAACCTTAATAGAAATGATGAAATGTGCATGAAAACCCTATCCTTAAGTATGTTTAAGACTAATAAATTTGAAACATGATGCAATCCTATTCTAATGTACAAGAATATGATGAAAGAATGGAAATATAAAGATGAATAAATCACTTGAGGATATCCCTAATCTCCCTAAATGATCTATAATGATGCTTATACCTTTGTTAGGATGAATGTAGAATGATAATGGAGGATGGAATCACTTAGGAAACAAGTCTTTAGGCTTGGCTTGATGGCTAGTTGCATCTCCCTAGCTTGGAATCCATCATGATTCACCATAGAAAACCATGAGCAACCCTTGAAAATTCTAGATTTTGATTGAAAGTGAGCTTGAAGACAGGTGCAAAAACACTTTAATGCTACTCCAAGACTACAAATTTGCTTACTTTTGAAATTTGAATGGTCTTGTGAAAGATTGCTTGAAGATTCTTGATTCTTGTCTCTTGAAAAATGCTTGCTCAAAAATGCTTATATTGATAAAAATGAATTAGAAGCTTGCTTATTGTTATCATGGAATTTAGCAATGCTCAATCCATGGATAAATCCCCTATGAAACTTGTTTTTTTCATAGGTTCGTGGTGTTCAAGCATGCAAAAAAAGGTGAATTTAAATCCAATTAAATGCACGTTACCAAATCTCAAACAAGTCATTTAAGTTTCGTCCCCCATCTGTCTCTTGTAGACCTTCGAAACAAATATCTTTGCAAACTTTTAAGTTCAAGAGTTAGTCAAAATTTTGAAATATGTCATAGCACTGAAAATCAATGCTCCTACATATTTCTTTAGTCATTTTTCCACTTTGGTGTAGGAGAGCTAATTTTCAGTGCTCCTACATATTTTTTCTTTTGCAAAAAGTTTCCCAAGTGGTGAAAATCACTGCTCATGCACTTTGTATCCACACTTATTCATTTTGATGCACGAGTAGTGATTTTCATCGCTAGTGTATTTTTTCCAGTTTTGTGGCATGAAGCTTGACTTCATTAATGTGTGACTAAGAGTCATTTAATGCACTTTTATATGACTCTTAGAGTGGTTTTAGTCTTATTAAACTTCATTTCATTTTGTTTTCCTCCCTCCTCTAAGCATTGAAAACTCTTGGATCTCTTGCAAACCTGCGTTTTCAAATCCTTCAATCGATTCAAGCTATGTTTTTTCACGTTTTTCTCTAGGTATGTCATCTACTCTTATTTTATCCATGTCTCTTCATTCTATTTTAAAAAAATTTCTCTATAGTTTCTATTTTCCTTGGTCTTTTTCTTTCTTCTTGTGAGTGGATTCAAATATTTTTCACCTTTAAATGCCTCATTCCTCACTTCATGTCGCACCCCTCTTTTCTTCTATTTCTTTGTACATTTTTCCTCTATTTCTACATCGTGCCCTGTTCTTTAGGGTTTTTGTTTTCATTTTTTATTCACTTCTAGGTCTTTCTTTTTGTGATCATTCAAATCTTTTTCACCTTTGAGTTTTTGTCTCCATGGTGGTGAGAATTTGAGTGCATACATTCAAGTTAAAGATAGTCTTCACATTTGTCCAAACATCCATCATCTTTCATGAATGTCATGGTGTACCATAGAAAAAAGGAAACTTGCTTGATTTGTGGAATAATTGATGATAAATTAGATTTAATGAGGCCTTGATTCAGTGTTGTGAAGTGTTTTTCACGTCCACAATAGGTCTTGGACCCTTTCAAATACATTTAACAATGTCTTGTAAAGGTGTTGTAAAAGACTTTGACGCCTCTCTAGACTTAATGAACCCATTTTCCCTTAATTCAACATTATAAAATGTATTTAATGAAGGCTTGTAAAATAAACTTAATATTAAACTAGTGTTGTAATGTGTCTTGCAAATTCACATTGAATGTTGTGCTTTCCTAGGTTGTGTGGACTTCATTTTAGTGTTGTAAAGTCTATTTAGTCACACTCTCACATTGAATTATGTGTCCCAAGCCCTAATTGACATTTACATCATCACTAATAGGCCCCTATTACCCCATATTGTGCATCCCAAGGAAATATTTGATGAAATAACTTACATAGACATCATATAAACCTTATTTTCTTATATCCTAAGAACCTAGCTGGAAAATGGTCCCCATTGGGACTAATTTTTCATATGTTGTGAATGAGTCCTTGCCAAATGGGACTGATTCACCCAAGGTGGTTAATGAGCCCCATTTGGGCCATTTTTGACTTGTGAGCGGGAAATTTTGGGATTTAAGTTTAATTATTCTTTATGTCAGCCTTAGGGATCTAATTAATGGAAAAATAAGGTGAATTTAATATAAAATAAAGTCTCTAAACCCTAAATCATAACCATTCTTCATGATTCATCCATCATTCTTCCATCTCAAGTCAAGCAAGATAGGGTTTTATCATTTCAAGGCATTAAGATAAAAAATTCAGAGATTCAAGGAAGATTTTTCATTTTTTGCTAAAGAACTTCAAGATCAATCATCATGGAAAGGTAATAACTCCATTATTACATGCTTCATTACATTATTTCTCTATTTTTGTTTAATTATCTAAAAGGGGTTTGACCAAGGCAAACCCCAATGCCCTAACATCCAACATTTCTCTTTCTTGTCTTGTGTGTTTGTATATTTCTACATCTTAGAGGCTTAGAAATCATTGAGAATTGCATTGCAAAGTTTTTCAAGTCATCTCTTCATTGGATAAGTCAAAATACCCTCAAAAAGTCACTTTCAGGCCCAAATTTGATAGTTTCATAATTGAACACCTAGAGAAGCAGAAAGTGCAGACCAAAAGCTCTTGTTTCCACCTTTGAATATTCAAAAATTCAAAAGTGGACTCATTCACCATGGGTGGAGAATAAGTCCCACTTCTAGGCTTGATTTTGGTTTTTTGCATTTTTGGATACCCATTTGTCTGAAACGGGCTTCAGAACAGTTTCACATAACTAGGATTGATTTGCCCAGAATGGTGAATGAGTCCCACTAGGGCTAAAAATTAGGATCAGTATCATTTAAAAAAAAAATTCACGTCTCCATCCAATTTATAGATGCACTTCTTCAGTTTCATTCATTTCTGTTATAGTTTACTACTCATTTCTAGGTGTTTTTGCATTACACAAAGTGTTTTCAAACAATCTACATTTCACTATTTTGGATTAATAATCACTTGATTTTATCACTTATTTTATTTTACATCATTACATTTAGTCTTAATTACATCATACAATCCTTTATTTGAGTGAACCACTACAATTTTAGTGTTTTATCTCTCTCCTTTTAGGTGAAAGATCCTAAGAGTGCAAGAAAAGCACATAGAACACCACAAAATTGTTGGTTCATTTTGGTGAACCTATGTTTCAAATATCTCCTTGTCTAATTTGGAGTCCATCCTCATCCTATAATTAGCTTGCATTGGATTTTGCATTATTTATGTTGCATTCTAGGGTTTTAAATTTTGCATTCATGAAAAGTGCATTTAGGTTGCATTTTTGGCATCTAAATCATTAATTTTTTTAAAAATTTTACATTTTCATCTTAGGTCTACATCTTACAACATAGAAAACATAAAAATTCCTTAAATTTTTTTGAAAAATCTCAACAAAAAACCCCCACTGGGACTCATTCGCCACCCTGAGGGAGTCGGTCCCTTTTGACCCCTAAAATTACCTTTTACAGAGCTAAAAACCCTATTTTTATGCTTCTATCTGCTTCCATTAGTTATCTATATTAGTTGAATGAGTTTCTATATCATGCATTTCATTAGATCTAGCTTACATTAGCTCATTTCATGCATTGTTCAAATTCACATTTGCATTTTTTATCTTTCATCTTTTAGATTATTGCATAGTGTCATTAGTCAATTACTTTGTTTGAAATCTAAAAAGTTGGATTTTAAGTTTGCATAGCTTCTCTTACATATAAATCATTAGAAATAAGCATTATTTACATTCATGGAACTTATTCATTTGTAATTTCATTTTTAGCATTAGTTCCTAGTTCATTTATATCAGATTCATTAGCAAATGAAAACAAAAAACAAAAAACATCAAATAATCCAATTCAAACAATTATTCAATTTCAAAAACCCATAACATCCAAGCCCCTTAGTAGTGATGATTTAGACATGTTAGATGAATCCCTTAAGGACTTCCTCTCACTAATATCATCCACTAAAGGTTTGACGCAAAAGGATGCAAGCATCGATAATCATGATAATCATAAATGTTCTTCTCTCAATATCTCTCCCATTGGTGATGAAGGTATCTTGATGACAAAAGACATAATCATTGAAGATACTGAAATTCATACTTGTCTTCCTTCTCCTCCCCCTTGAAAGTACATTATGACACACAAAGATGAAATCATTGCCACTACCTTACCAAGTCCCCATTCATCTCCCAACACCTACCCTACTTGTGAAAATCCTTTAGTGAATAAGGATGCAATCATGAATGATACTAAAAACCACATTTGTGTGGAGGATATGATTAAGAGCTATGAAAATCCTACTTCCCCCACTCAGGAAGACATTCTAGGACATGAGGTTGTAAGTATAGATAATCATGACCATTAACCCTTTTCTTCTCCTAATATCTTCTCTACACATGCACAAGTTAGTTTAGTGTTAGAGGATATTGTGATAGAAACTCTATTTGAACAAAAAATTCCAATCAGTAGTAACCATGAAACTCCTAGTTATCCTTCTCTTGATGCCTCTCCTATGAGTGATGAAGCTATCTTTACAAATCAAGTTATGACAAGTGATAAACATATTAGGTCTCCTCCGAGGGTCAATATTATGGCACAGAAGAATGATACCTTGGAGAAAGTAGAAAACCAAATAGAGCCTTCTTCTCATATCACCACTATTGATACTCAAAACAATCCAACCTTTAATCATCCCCCTATGTGTGATGAAGTTATTTTTGACACACCTAAGAATCCTATCATTCTTTACCCACCATTACACAATCAACAAGCTCACAATACACCCAACATCATTCTTCCAAATCTTGGTCTTCGTGATTGTCCTTTCATAGAAATCAACCCATCCAACAAACCTTCACTCAACATCCATACTATCACTTAGGGTTCTTCCAAGAAAACTCTAACCTTGGTACATCGTAAATTGATAGATATCTCATTAAACATGTATCAAGTAGAAACTTTGTTTCCTTATCCACATAAATAACATTAGTTTCTACTCCTTTCCATGCAATAGTTGTTGGATCATCACATACTCACTATTGCATGTTTTGCATCCATTGCAAGGAGCAACATACCATCATCCATTCTAGGCTCACCCATGTCCTACACTAAGTGGGGGAAAAGGGTTAGAAAGCCTTATCCCAATATGTCACTTGTCATTGTCTCTTTTGACTAATTGTTAACCTTTCATGAACATATAAGATCAAGCTTGATATGTGGATGATATGTCTTAAGATTGACTCCCATGTGACATACTTCCTTTCTTCATGATGCATTTTATCAAAAACTTATGACTTGGCATAGGGATTTTTGAATAAGCTCTCATACCTTCTTCTACTTTAAAGTAATTACTCACAAAATAGTGTGTGGCAATCGCTTTAAAGTGGGGGAATACATAGAAAACATATTTTTGCAAATTCCATGGCATGATTTAATTTTTCTTGTCATGTGTCATCTCCTTGGTGATGTCATTAGGTTTGATTCATTCCAAGAGTGTACGATCAACTGAAGTGGCCTGATGCAAACAAAGCATCCCATGGATAGCGATCTAACAAGGGAATAATGATCAACTAAAGTGGCCTAATACAAATGAGGCATCCCATGGATTACGATCTGAAATCCTAACGTGTTCTCTCTTGGAGACATTAAGCATAATGATCCATAAGAAGAAGACCTTACTTGAACAAAGAAAAATCTCATTTAGCAAAATCCTTTACTCAAAACATTTACAAAAAGTGTTACATTTTGGTGGCATTAATGTTATTAAGAGCATAACTTTGGTATGGTTTGTATAATGGGAAGCCAACACACTAGCATGACTTTCTCATTATACAATGGGAATTTGACACACTAGCATGAATTTCTCACTAAACCACCTCTTTGGGATATCACACCCCATGGACGACCTAATGTTTTGTGGCCCTAGAGTGAGGGTCGCATCTCTTTCACCCCATATTTATTTCCTTTAGTTCTTGACATTGCATGATTATGTATCTCGATGGTTTGACTTAGGATCTCAGATCCTCAGGCCTTGACTTCCTTCTTGATATTTTTCATTATTTTTCATCTACATCTGTACACTCAGATCTCTCTTGAATGTCTACTTTAGTGTGAGTTTGAAGTAAGTTCATCCTCTCACTAAAGTGGGGGATAAATGTACCATAGAAAAAAGGAAACTTTCTTTATTTGGGAATAATTTATGATAAATTGGACTTAATGAGGCCTTGATTCAGTGTTGTGAGGTGTTTTTACCATCCACACTAGGTCTTGGACCCTTCCAAATGCATTTAACGATGTATTGTAAAGGTGTTGTAAAATAATTTCACAGCTCTCCAAACTTAATGAACCCATTTCCCCTTAATTAAACATTATAAAATGTATTTACTGAAGTCTTGTAAAATAAACTTAATGTTAATCTAGTGTTACAATGTTTCTCGCGCATTCACATTGGATGTTGTGCTTTTCTAGGAATTTTGGACCTCATTTTAGTGTTGTAAAGTGTATTTAATCACACATTCACATTGAATTTTGTCCCAAATCCTAATTGACCTTTACATCATCACTAATAGGCCCCTATTACCCCATATTGTCAATTCCAAGGCAATATTTGATGAAATAATTGATATAGACATCATATAAACCTTATTTTATTATCTCCTAAGAACATAGCTGGGAAATGGACCCCATTGGGACTAATTCACCATCTATGGTGAATGTATCCCTTCCAAGTGGGACTGATTTGCCCAAGGCGGTGAATGAATCCCATTTGGGCCATTTTTTACTTTTGAGTGGGAAATTTTGGGATTTAAGTTTAATTCTTCTTCATTTCAGCCTTAGGGATCTAATTAAAAGGAAAATAAGGTGAATTTCCTATAAAATCAAGTCTCTAAACACTAAATCATAACCATTTTTCATGATTCATCCATCATTCCTCCATCTCAAGTCAAGCAAGTTAGGTTTGTATCATTTCAAGTCATTAAGATAACAATATTCAGAAATTCAAGGGTAGATTCTTCATGTTTTTCTATAGAACTTCAAGATCAATCATCATGCAAAGGTAATAACTCCATTATTGCATGCTTCATTACACTCTTTTTCTATTTTGGTTTAATTAACTAAAAAGGGTTTGACCAAGGCAAACCCCCATGCTCTAAAATCCAACATTTCTCTTTCTTGTCTTGTCTATTTGCAGATTTATACATCTTGGAGGCCTAGAAATCATTGAGGATTGCATTGCAAAGTTGTTCAAGTCATCTCTTCATTGGATAAGTCAAAATACCCTCAAAAATCACTTTCAGGCTTGAATTTGATAGTTTTAGAACCAGACACCTAGAGAAGTAGAAAGTGTAGACTGAAAGCTCCCATTTCCACCTTTGAATATTCAAAAATTCAAAAGTGGACTCATTCACCATGGGTGGAGAATGGGTCCCATTTTTAGGCCTAATTTTTGTTTTTTTCATTTTTGGATACCCATTTGTTTGAAACGAGCTCCAAAACAATTTCACAAAATTGGGATTGATTCACCCAGAATGGTGAATAAGTCCCACCAGGCCTAAAAATTAGTATCAACAACATTTCAAAAGTCATTTCAAGTCTCTAGTAAGTTTACAGGTGCACTTCTTCAGTTTCTTTCATTTATGTTATAGTTTACTATTCATTTCTAAGTGCTTTTGCATTACACAATGTGTTTTCAAATAATCTACATTTCATTGGTTTTGCGTTAATAATTAGTTAATTTCAGCACTTAGTTGAATTTACATCATACAATGCTTTATTTGAGTGAACCACCAAAATTTTAGTATTCTATCTTTCTCATTTTAGGTGAAAGATCCTAAGAATGCAAGAGAAGCACCTAGAACACCACAATATTGTTGGTTCACATGGCGGTGAAATTCACCGCTATCACACCAAGTTATACCCTCATCAATGCTAAAGTGTTGTTTTTGAACACTTTTACACTGAAGTCCATTCACTTCCAAGTGCTAAGGCCCTTAAAAAACATGCTATTACACTTCACCAATTTTCTTGAGACCAAGTGTCAGGGCACTAATTTTCAGTGCCTTGACACATTTTACAAACTTACATGAAGAACATGTAAGGGTGCTGATTTTCAGCACTCTTACATCTGGAATCATCTCTCTAAGTGTAGGAGTGTTGATTTTCAATGCTCCTACACATTTGGCAGTTTTTCCCTTAAACACTTCCAAATCACTTCCTCTTCACTCTAAACATTGTTCCTTCACTCCCGCTCTATTTTTCATGCCTAATTTCCCATTTCATGCTTGCTCAACATAATTTTCTTTCTTCACACTTCCCAATGTTTCTTTTTTGTCTAATGTTTTTTGATTCACCACCCTTGTAGCTTTTCTCTAGATTTCATCAAAGTGATCCTAAAGGTGTCAAATTTTGATCCAATTATTTCTAGATGACAACCAAGAAGCCTCCATCATCTTCTAAGGATAAGGGAAAAATGAAATAAAATTACCAAGGTGTTTCCACCTACACTGGTGATTTTAAAGGTGGACGAAATAAAGGACACTGAGGTTGGTCATCATGACCTTGTAGACTTTGTAAAAAGGATTGAACAAAATCCCTTGGAAGACATTTTGAGAGCTATTGTATACAACAATCTACATTTGGTGTCCACATTCCCGACATGAGCTCATCACACAAAGTTCATTATCCATCTTGCTTCCCACTACATCCAAGAGAGTAGAAGTGTGATAAATTCCTCTAGACAAGAGATGGTGAGGCTTGACCCTAATTTCTTTGACATTGCTTTTAGAGTCCCACACATGGAAAAATACACTAAAATATCAATGCAAAAAGCATGGGAATTTTATGATACAGATCCAGCCAAAGCTAAAAATTGATAAATAGCCAATGGTTGAAAAAACCTCGGCCTACTATATCAAGATGGTCGAAGGGGCTTGCAAAACGTGACTTCAAATAAGATGTCAGGTACATGATTACACTCTTGAGTAGGGTTAAGGGATTGCCTGAATAATCTCATTTTCAGAGGTTTATGTATGAGTACATTTAGATCATAAGAAGACAAAAGGCTCATATTGATTGGGGAAAATAGATCAGAGATGAAATTCATGAACAACTAATGAATGTCCCAACCACTTTGAAGTTCTATATGAATTCTTATCTGGTGTATGTTACAGCCATGATGAGGCAATTCCCAGGTTTATCTACAAAGGGGAACCAACACTCTGTACCTATGTACAAGTATTTCTATCAACTAGAGCTGACAAAAAGCCTTCGCCATTTTAGGAGGGTCACAACTACTTTCTTTATGCCTCTGCTTTTTAGATTTGACCCAAACTCTCAAAAAGAAGAGAGTATCTCATGAAACCTACAAAGTGGTGAGTAAATTCAAATGTATATTTTTGCAATTTCCAATGTTCACTTATATGAGGGTAGGTTGCTACATTGGGTGTCCTTACATGCTACCTAGATATGCTTTAGATAAGTGGATATTCATGGAGCTATGCAAACAACTTGTTTTAGCTCAAAAAGAATGAATGAGAATTCACAAATTGGGATTCAAGTTTCCACTAATGATTGGTAGGTATACCTTTCAGAGCATGCAAAAAGCCAAATCAATCTACAAAAATGCAGATTATTACAATAAGGACCTATAAATACAGATTTGACATTGATTACTAGAATTTGAATAGGAATTTGAAAAAGGGTCACACACATAAGTACCACTTCAAAGACATCTAGGTTGATTGTAGAGATGAAGAGGCTATTTGCAAAATGGATTATTACAAGATAACCATATAGCAGATCAAGTATCTTGGTGTTGTTGACCTACCTAAGAGTTTCAAGGACCTTGGAAACATCATGAATGTTGCCTACGATGAAATTGAAATTTCCAAGAGACTTTTTCCTACAATATAATGGTCTAAGAAGGAAAGTGTCTCCATAAGGGAAAGGATTGCTCCCATATTGGCCAACACTACAGAATGGTTACACAAGCATGGTTTCCAGATGAAATCCTTCATGAAAAAATCAAAAGGAGAACCTAGAGCAGAAGCCAACCAAGAACAAGAACTCCACACAAAAGATAAACATGTGGCTATTCCCGCTTCTTCCCGAAGAGGCCTTAGGATTAAGTTCATTGTTGGAAAGAAGGATACATGATAATTCCAAGAAGAAGAGGCCAAAAAATTTGAACCATCTCACTCAAAAGGAAAAGGGCCTATTTTCAAAGAGGTAGATTTCGAAGAAGGAAATTCAAGTGATGAATCTACTGAAGAGGAAAATCCTAAAGAAGAAAATTTTGATGTGGAAGAAGATTCCATAGGAGAACAAGAGTTTGAAGATCAAGAAGGTGATCGAGAAGGTGAGCAAGAAGGTGATAAATAGGAAGTCGAGCATGATGAAGAATAGACTATATCTCCACATGAGAATGTTGTCAAGGATCTTCCCTAGAAATAATTGCCCGTAACTTCAAATGTTCCTCACACACCTCCTAATCCTAATACTCCTCCACCTCCTTTTCCCACATCACCTCCTTGTACATCTACAATACCCACAGTGGAAATTTCACAACCCCCTACCATATCAATTGTACTTGACACTCATCCATCAGTTTCAAATATACAAACGATTAATATTTTGTCAAGCCCTCCATCATTCATTCCTAGCCTATCATCTCCATCCTATGATATCACTTCTGAAGCTAAATTCAATAGGTTCATGAATGAATCCTTGCATGGTCAACTCGATGTGCAACCTACTAGAGCAGTTATGATAGACACTACCCAAATTGTCACTATACCAGTCATTTCTTTAGAAGCGACAGTGACAAAAGAGTTCACAATCAACCAATAAGCTCACACTTCCTCTCTTCCTCCTTGGTTGGTATCTCAAGTATCAAAGAAAAAAAATCAAATGATCTCTCCAGAAGAGCTTCATCTTGAGAAAATAGCCCCTCCAAAATCTAAGGGGAAGAAAAAGGAAAAAGTGTATCCATGGCTTCATGTTGACAAGGTCGGTCATAAGTATGGAGAGATTGGTATACCTCCTCAAGAGGAAGGAGATGTAAATATGGAGGACTACACTGTAACAAGAGTCTAGCTTGGCAAGGTCATGAATGAAAGTGCAAAGGAAGATGCACAAGTAACCTTGGATGCATTGGCAGGAAGGCTTAACAAAATGGAGAAATCCTGAAACATGTACAAATCGAAGGCAGAGCATTATGCCACTATTTTAAGGAGACTTGCAGGATCTTCAAGTAATGCACAACCTTTGGCAATGATAAGAACTGAGGACCCAACTATGAAGAAGGCTAAGAATGTTTCCTCCAAAGGAAAAGTGTTATATGATTTTATTAATGAAATTATAGAACATGGTTTGTGGATTATAATTGTTGTAGATGAGAAATCTACCCATAGGAAAGGTCAAAATAGAGCTTGATAAGGAAAAAAATGTTCTTTCCCATGAGTGAAAACAAATGGAAAAATGCCTATTATTATGGTCACAAATGAAACAGACAAAGCTCAGCAAATTGGTGGAAGTTGGGGTGATTCCTGACAAGGAGAAATATGTGGAAGTAAGAGAATCACTTAAAAACCATATCCAAGTAATCAAGTCTCTTACGAAAAATCTCCACCAAGTGTAGGAAGATGTTGAATGACATCATGCTATCCTTGAAAAGGGCATTAAGTAGTTACCGAGACAGTTCCTTGAAGAAAATCATATCTTCCTCCCGACCATTGAACTTTCTAAGATCTTCAAAGAAGCCATCATGAAGCAAGTAGAGAGTGTAGACTTTTTGAAGACTTCTATCCATTTTCCACTATATTTTGTGTTTCTTCTATTGTGTTACTATTGCTACACAATTTGGATTGTTCTTTGAGGACCCTCCTACCATGGTTGCACCACTTGGCATGTGGAGGACACTTTTCTGCACCAGTAAGTACTCACAGGATCCTAAGAGCTAAGTACTACTGGTCCACACTCTTTCAAGATGTGTACTCTTTGTTATGTAAGCAAGCTATGTCAATAGTTCATTGGAAAGCCTAAGTTGGCGACCTTTCTATTGAAACCCATTATTATTGAGGAACCTTTCTAGTAGTGGGGAATTGACTTCGTCGATGCAGTTAATCCATCATCAAGTGCAGGGCACACCTATTTCCTAACTGCGACTGATTATTTCATCGTGGGTGAAAGAAATTCCTACTAATAATGCTACTTTTCAAGTGGTGTGTAGTTTCCTAAAAGAAAACATCATTTCTAAGTTCGGCATGCCAGAAATTTTTTTTGCTGACAACGTTTCTACCTTCCCATCAAATGAGATCATTAAGTTCTATTTTAAACATGGCATAACTTTGTCACATTCTTTTGACTATTACCCACAAGGAAATAGTCAACCTCAATCAAGAGACAAAAATCTAGAGACTATCATTCACAAGTTGGTGGATGAGACTTAATGTTTGTGGCACAAAGCTTTGTATGACACTTTGTGGGTAGACATCATGACTAGAAAGCAGGAAATTAATATGTCTCCCTTCCACCTTTGTTGATGGTGTTTTCTGGACAGCCACAACTCAGACAAGATGCAATATCCTATCTCTCTCGAAAGGTAAATCTCTATCAGCAAGCCTCAAGAGATAACCCAAAGGTCTCTAATGTTAGGTCTTGAAAGTGCATGAACAACCCCGTGATAAATGTGAAAGTGATGGTAATCACAATGGGACCTTACTACAAGAAAAATGTTGAACCTTAGTCTACCAGATCAACTAATTCATATCATATTTCAATCCAAGTTTAACCCAATAATTAAAGAAATAACAAAAGATAAAGGGTTTCAAGAGATCTCTAAACTTAGTAATACTCTTAATATTAACAATGCAAATGACAAGCACTAAATTGGACCAATCCCTCAAATAGATTTCTATTCAACCCAGATAAATCTGCAATCTTATAGAAACAGTGCAATCTTCTATGGTTTTAAAGATTTTCAAATTATGAAAATTTACTCAAACAACCCCTTCTGTAATTGAAATGAATAAATATTCACAACTGAACTAAGCGCAACGAATGTAAAGTCTAGGCTAACTTTGCAAAGCAACTAACAATCATTTGGTTGCAAAAAGTATGGACTGAGAGATTGCTACAACATTCCAGTATTAAATCACAAACATTATTAAGTTGAATCCAATCTAAGCATCAACTTTCTCAAAGTAATTTTAAAGATAGATGAACACACACCATGCAAGACAAGAGAATAAAAATATGACACCAAATCACAATGTCATTGCTTGTATTCAAATCATCTATAGTAGCAACAATTTTTTGGCCTTCTATTACAATATTTGCTTGAGAGTGACTAACTTCTAACTTTCTCTACTTACTTCTAGCTACTCTACTCTATCCTCCTTCTATTATTTGACAATAACTACAACAACCCTTACAAATGAGGTGAAAAATGCCCAATATAGAATTCTCCCTCCTGAAATCATGTCGGCCAGGATGAATTTTAAAATAGAGACAAGGCATGGCAAGCCTACCAAGAGAAATTTGAAATAGAATATAATATGCCTCAAATGCATGTGTTGTTGGTGTGAATAAGTCTTGTACCTAGTTTATTCCTTTACTAGGGACTTAGGGGACTTAATTCACATGTTAAGTTTACTTAGGATATTAGTTGTCATATCTAGATAAGTATTAGTTGTCTTATCTAGAATTTCCACTTTCCTAGGTAGTTATGAGTTAGTTGTCTCATGTGATAGGATTAAGACACTTGTCATGATCTTGTCTTATCCTATCTCTCATCCTTGCCTTTATAAGCAAGGCATCTCTAGCATATTTGTTAATTTGGCATATAGCATTGTATAGTATTGCATTGATCATATTGTATCATATTGCAATCCTTGTTTGGTGGAATAGCATCTTCCATTGTTGCTTCTCTCTATCTCTTGTGGAGGTTCTTTGGCGTTGCAGATTGAAGATCTTGGGTTGTTAACTCCAACATGGTATCAGAGCTTTGAATCTGGCAAGCCCCTTCCATTTCTTTATTAGAGAGTTTCCATCAATTTCTATTGTCATTTTTTGAGTTCTTGTATCCTATATTGCATGCTTGCATTTTTTGTGAGATCTGGTGATTGCAGCGCTTTTGGCTGTAGAGGCAGTATTTTAGGCTGTCCCATTGTGTCCAGGAGGCTCGAAAAAGTCAGATCTGGCTTTTGTTTCACCTAATTTCGTCACCATTTGCAGCTTTGGCAAAGAAGGGCTTCGAGCTCAGATCTAGTGAACAACATTTTACAGGAGCACTTTGAGCCAAAAATAAGTCGTCCATTGTGTCCGGGTGGCTGTTTCCAATTTTTTTGATATATAATTTGCCTCTATTCGGCAAAAGTTGTCTTCGGGGCAAAAAAATTTTCGCTAAGGCGGCCGTACGGCCCCCCTGCGTAGGTACGCGTGTCGTCAGAAAATTTTTGAAAAAAAATTATATTATTTTAATTTCTGTCGGCGCTTTTATTTTTCATTAAAAATTCAAAAAAAATATATAATTTTTTTTTTGTAAGGCCAGTGGCCTTTATTGTGCAGTCCGCAGACATAAGTCTGCGGAGCCCACATAGCGCGCGGCTTATAAGCCGCTAGCGCCGCCGCCAACCTTAACCACCAGCAGCGGCGGTTATACTGCCGACCGCCATCGTAACAGCTCACCGCCACGGGAACCGCCCGCCGCCGACCGCCCGCTAACCGCCAGGAGGGCGGTCAGTAAACCGCCGCTGATTTTTTTTGCGCAGTCGCCAGCTCCTGGTCACGTGGGTGACCGAACGCCAGCCCCCGAGGGCTTAATTTTTGCACCTGTTTAGTGTTGACAGTGCCTACTATAGGCCTTTTTTTCATTTTTGCATAACTTTTTGCCACGAAGTCAATTTTTCGCAAACGAGATATCATCGGAAAGGTGGTTCGACGAACTACGCAGTGGTGTAGGTGAATTTTCCAGATTTTGCCATTTTTTACTAGTTTTTTTAGCTTGAAGGTACAAGAGCATTTATTGCTTGTTCTTGATGTAACTTTTGCCAACGAAGTCGAATTTTGGCAAACTTTTTTTTGAAATTGATCAGAAAATCACAAGGAATCTGTTTGTAACCTCCAATTTCAGCTTTGAAAGCTCCTTTTTCTAAAAAATTGTAAAAATCACCGTGTGTTATGAACGGTTGATTTGAGCTTGTCACTTGTAAAATTGCAAGAATTTGTTCATTGTAATTTGCTGGGGGGGTTGCAAAATTAGTTTTTAATACATTATGGGGGGGTGAAAGGCATAATTTAAGTGCCACATTGTCCTTTTATTTTGGTGATTCATGGTGGATCTAAGGCAAATTGAACCACTCACTCCACACAATTATCATACATGGAAGCTAAAAATGACTCAGTTGTTATAATCTAAGGGTCTATGGCCAATGTTAGATGCAAAACAACCTGAATTTACAAGGGATTATGAAAAGTTTGTCCATAGATGTAAAATGGATGAAGCAAAAGGGCTCATTGGCTTACATGTATCTGATAATCTGTTGTTTCATATTTTAGAGTGCAAAACACCTAAGAATGTTTGGGACAAACTTGAAGAATTATATGGTAAAGTAAATCATTTCAGAACCTTGCAACTTCAAGCAGAACTTCAATCCCTCTCTCCAGATATGTTTCCTTCAATGTAGGATTTTCTTGCTCAATTCAAGATGATTTTGTCACAGTTGAAAGGTTGTGGACGTGATGTATCTAGTGATGAATGTATCTTCTTGATTCTGTCTAAGTTAAAGGGCCCTTATCAAGTGTTTTCTTCTACTTTCTATTCAACTATGGATGCAATAGGGAAAGATTACAAAATGCCCACATTTGAGTTGTTTTGTGAGCGTCTTACTAGGGAGGAGGCCAAGTTAATTTAGTTGGATGCCTTACCTAATTCTAAGAATCATGCTCTAATGGCTCAATCATCCAAGGGTAAAGGAAAGAACAAGAAGAAGCCCAAAGTAGAATCATCTTCTGGTAGTGAGAATCCCTCCAAGCCGAAGCCGAAGAACAATCAGAAGTCCACTCAATCTCCTTCTTCTTCTACCTCTGGAGATTCTTTTTCCAAGTCCAAGAAAAAGAAAGGAGATCCTTGTTCATTTTGTGGCAAAACTGGACATGATGCATCTCATTGCTTTAAGAGATTAGAGGCCTTAGAGGAAGCTATGAAGAAGCACAATATTTCAGTGGCTAAGCCTTCTTCCATGGGCAAAGGGCAAGCTCTTTCTGCACGAGCTATGCATTCACCTTCAGATAGTTGGATTCTTGATTCAGGTGCCTCACATCACATGACAAATTCATGTGATCTTCTTGATTCCATAGTTCATACTTCTACTTCTCAGATTGCAGTTGGGAACTCTTCACAGATTCCAGTTTTGGGGACAGGCTCTGTTCAAATGCTAGATGGGTGCATTGAGGATGTTTTACTTGTTCCTGATATTTCAGTGAATCTTCTTTCCGTATATCAGATTTGTCATTCTGGAGATGGGAAGTTAGTTGAGTTTTCTCCACAAAATGTGACTATTAGACAGTTACAAGATCCTGAGAAGGTTGTCGCAACAGGAGTAGTTGATCATGAGAATCATTTGTATAGATTTGATGGATTTGAGTCTACATCAGGTTCATGTTTTGTTGCTCATGCTGATTCAATGAGCAAGATTTGGAATGAGAGATTTTGGCACTTGAATTATAGATATCTTCAGCAAATGAAAGCACATAACTTAGTGGTTGGTCTTCTAAAGATCACTTGCACAGATGGTGTTTGTCAAGGATGTGTTCTTGGCAAGCAACATCAAGATCCTTTTCCTAAGGGTCATGCTACACGTGCATCCACACCCCTTGAGTTGGTCCATAGTGATCTTATGTCATTCCCAACTCCTTCCTTTTCAGGGGCCAAGTATGTGCTGACATTCATTGATGATTTTTCCCGTCGGACATGGGTCTATTTTCTGAAGCTCAAGAGTGAAGTCCTCACCAACTTCAAGACTTTCAAAACCTTTGTGGAGAAGCAGTCAGGTTTTTCTCTTCGACAGATACGCACAGATAATGGGGGGGAGTATTTCAACCAGGCATTTCAGGATTTTTGCAGTGCGCATGGTATTCTTCATCAGCACACAGTTCCTTACACTCCTCAGCAGAATGGTGTGGCGGAGAGAAAGAACAGGACTCTCAGGGAAATGGCCAATTGTATGATTCAGTCTAGGTCCATGGCTCCCGCTTTTTGGGCCGAAGCTATTAATTGTGCCAAATATATTCAGAATCGTATGCCCCACAAGGCAATGCAAAATATGACCCCCGAGGAGGCTTGGTCTCATCGCAAGCCAAATGTTTCCTTCTTCAGAGTATTCAGTAGTGAGGCTTGGGAATTCATTCCGAATGGTCGGCGTAAATCCATGGAGAAGAAGAGTCAACGTTACATCTTTGTTGGCTATTGTGAGGATGTGAAGGCATACAGATTGTTTGATCCTGACACACGAGAGGTTCATTTCTGATGTGATGTTCAGTTTTCTGAGACCTTCACCCAGCCAAATCCTCCTACAACTTCTTCTTCATCACAACCTACTCAATCTTCTTCAGTTGATGATACTTTGCTACTTGAGGAAGATTTTGATGATGGTCTTGATGAACCTCCTCCTCACTCACCCACTAGGCCACGATGGGCTCGAGTTACTCTTGAGGAGGCTGGTCCTCTTGTTGGTGATCCCACAGACACTTGCCGCACTCGTTCTCAGACTTCTGGAATTAGTCTTTTGAGTCATGCAGTTTCAGATGATCCTCAGAAGTTTTCAGATGCTTCAGGTATTCCAGAGTGGGATAGTGCTATGGCTGATGAGTATTCTTCTTTGATGAAGAATCATACTTGGGATCTTGTGCCTCTTCCTAAGGGAAGAAAGTTGGTTCGATGCAAGTGGGTGTATCGTACCAAGTATGCAGTAGATGGTTCCATTGACAAGTACAAGGCTCGTCTTGTTGCAAAGGGGTTTTCTCAGGTTGAAGGGATTGACTATTCTGAGACCTTTGCTCCTGTTGCCAAGATGGATTCTATTCGCCTTGTCCTTGCTATAGCTACATCTCAGGGATGGTCAGTATATCAGATGGATGTGAAGAGTGCTTTCTTGCATGGGGATCTTCATGAGGAGATCTATATGGAGCACCCACCAGGTTTTGTGCAAGACTCTTCACTTGTTTGCAGGCTTCGACGCTCATTGTATGGTCTCAAACAAGCCCCTAGGGCTTGGTATGAGAAGATGGATAGTTTCTTGCTTGCTTCTGGCTACACTCGCTGCCATTCTGATCCCACAGTTTATACACAGAGACATGGAGAGGATCTACTTATACTTGTGCTCTATGTGGATGATTTGATTCTCACAGGGAGTTCTACTTCCATGATTCAGAGTACACAGCAAGCATTGATGGAGCGATTTGATATGACCGACCTTGGTCTTTTGCATTACTTCCTTGGTCTTCAGATTCATCAGACTTCTGAGGGGATCTTCATTTTCCAACAAAAGTATGCTCTTGATTTGCTTCAGAGATTTGGCATGGCTGATTGCAAGCCTGCCCCTACTCCATTCCAGTCAGGTGTTGTACTATCTTCTAGTTGCACTACTCCTACAATTGATCCTACCTTGTATCGGCAGTTGGTTGGCAGTCTTTTGTACTTGACACATAGTCGTCCTGATATTTCCTTTGCAGTTAAACTTGTCTCTCGCTTCTCACAGGAGCCTCATGAGAGTCATTGGAAGGCTGCCAAGCGTATCTTGAGATACATTCAGGGCACTACTCATTTTGGCATTCACTATACTTCAAGTGCATCTCAGATTGTGGGCTTCACTGACTCAGATTGGGCTGGTGATGTCAATGATCGGAAGTCTACTTCTGGCTTTGTATTTTGCCTTGGTTCTAGTATGATTGCATGTTCATGCAAGAAGCAGACTGCTATTGCATTATCATCGACAGAGGCTGAGTATCGAGGTGCAGTGTTGGCTAGTCAGGAGGTTTTGTGGCTTCGTCAGTTGATGACTGAGTTCAGATTCCCTTCCACTTAGCCCACTACTCTTTGGTGTGACAATCAGAGTGCCATTCATATTTCACACAACCCAGTGGAGCATCAGCGGACTAAGCATATTGAGATCCACATGCACTTCATCAGGCAGCTCATCCAGGATGGTGTTCTCAGCTTGGAGTATTTTCCTATAGATCAGCAGGTTGCAGACATCTTCACTAAACCTTTGGCATCGCCTCGTTATCTTCAGTTGCGATAGATGCTTGGGGTGAAGGAAGTTGTCCTTGGGGGGTCTTGAAGAGTCCTCCTTCCTTCATCAGTTTTCATTGTTTCTTTTCTCTCTTTTGGAGAGGAGTTTTCTCCCACAGGATTTTTCTCCTTTTCTCCGCTTGTGAGAGTTTTTTGTTTTGTACATGGGTACCTCATCAGGCCTAGTTGCCGGGACCCATCCTTTTCTTTATGCATTGGTTTGTACCTCCCTAAGTTGCACTTAAGGGGGGGTGTTGGTGTGAATAAGTCTTGTACCTAGTTTATTCCTTTACTAGGGACTTAGGGGACTTAATTCACATGTTAAGTTTACTTAGGATATTAGTTGTCATATCTAGATAAGTATTAGTTGTCTTATCTAGAATTTCCACTTTCCTAGGTATTTATGAGTTAGTTGTCTCATGTGATAGGATTAAGACACTTGTCATGATCTTGTCTTATCCTATCTCTCATCCTTTCCTTTATAAGCAAGGCATCTCTAGCATATTTGTTAATTTGGCATATAGCATTGTATAGTATTGCATTGATCATATTGTATCATATTGCAATCCTTGTTTGGTGGAATAGCATCTTCCATTGTTGCTTCTCTCTATCTCTTGTGGAGGTTCTTTGGCATTGCAGATTGAAGATCTTGGGTTGTTAACTCCAACATGTGTTTCATCTTAGTCGGTGTGGGATCCCACTGCAGCCCAGACCAAAGCATGGAGACATAATGTGGAGGAAAATTTTTTGATGTAACCTATGCTGACTCCCTCCTCCATCATCTTTATTCTGACTCAACATTTCCTAAACTCTCAAAAGCATCTCATCTATGTCAGCTATTGGTGGCAAAGGCAAAACCTTAAGCCAATTTTAAATGGATGTAATGTCTTCTCTCGATTGCTTAACTAACCTATCCCAGTCCACCTTGTGCGCCATATACTTATCAATAACTACCAGGTAGGTGGCCGCATCATCTAATTGGTGCTCAAAAATGGGATCATCACCAAGCAGTGAATAGACATCCTACCACCACTCTCTCAATTGCTCTTGGCTCAAGTGTTTTGGAGCAATCTTCCTCCTCCCTGTCATGATATCAAAAAATGGAATAGAACCATTGTATACCCCACTCAAGGTATCTTCTATCTGTCTTCTTCGCTTGTGGATCATCTTCAATGCCTTCTACCTAATTTGTAATGCCTCGAACCACTCCCTACGTTTGGTAGCCTTAGGAAAAGGAAGGATCCTATCACTCACCAATATATCTTTCATGTATTCCATGATGGTCTTTGTTTTCTATAGCAGCAAGTCAGTGTCCCCTTTATCTTGTGCTATTACCTACTTCATCTAATCCATTGTCATTGCTGCATCCTTCCTTGTTGATAGGATTTCCTTAATGGCTTTGTTACCTTTTGCTTGAAACCCTTTCAACCAATTGATAGTGGCGAGGGTGGAGGCTTTCATCCTTTCCAACTTGGTGATAGTTTCTTGAGGCAGAGGGTTTGCAGCAGAGGAAGAAGGGTTAATGGATTGTAGGGGCCTCATTAAATCCTCCAAGCATTTCTTGAGATTTTCATTTTCTTTCTTACACTCCTACTTGGTCTTCCTTTCATTCCTTAATCGATCCACAATAACCATACTTGAGGCCTCATAATCTTCAATATCCTACTCAATCGATGTAGGTCCTAGGTTGAAAGTTCGAATGTTGTAATATTTCCTAGCCACATCATCTCTATTCTTGTCGGAAGCAAGGGTAGCGATGTGAACAAATTTGTTATGTGCCTCATCCCTTTCAATTCTCGAGATCACTTTGTCTTTCTTCTTACCTTTATCTCTGCCAATCTTTTCCATTAATTCATCCCAATTAGGTGGCATGTCTTCTAATACAACTTGTTTCCTCTTAATTTCTCTGCCTAACCACTTTAAGACAGTAGCGTCCAATTGCCCTTGACTTGATCCTGCATCTCCTTGTTGAGCTTCTGCAATTTTCTCCTCCAATTCTTTTCTTTCAGGAGTCTCATCCTTATTTCCTTCCTTCTCAGGCTTAGGTGATGGAACCTTTTCCACTTCTTCCTCCTTTGAGGGAGACTCAACCTCTACATGTGCGATTAGGGACTCTACATGTGCAACCAGGGGAGACTGTATTGCTTTTTTGATTTCAACTTCTACTATAAAGAGTT
Organism: Sequoia sempervirens; assembly: GCA_007258455.2. Lineage (NCBI taxonomy): Eukaryota > Viridiplantae > Streptophyta > Pinopsida > Cupressales > Cupressaceae > Sequoia > Sequoia sempervirens. Next base: position 73,844,262 of record VDFB02271358.1, on the reverse strand, counting down.
CTCTTTCATGGAATTCCTCCCCTTCGGTGTCTTGATGTTCATCAACCTTTTTAGCTTTGCTAGGTTCACTTTGGGTTTCATGAACTGGAGGAATGTCACCCTATTGCACATTAGGAGAAACAACTAGGGGAAAGTCAGCCTTAAGCACTCTATCCTTGGGAGAAGGGGTCCTAAACCTCCTTGTATATACCTTGGCTTTCTCCTTTGAGCTTTCCATACTCACCACCGGTGGGGGAATTACTTCTCCTGCATTCTTAAAGCTTGCTCTCTCTGATAATTTGACAATTCTTTTCTTCTTAAGCAAAGGGGTATCAATCTCAGGGTTATGTTCTTCAACCTCTTCCTATTCAGATCTTTTGGTTCTTGTTCCTTCTTTGCCTTTGGCCTTCTTTGCTTTTCTATTTCTTGGAATTCCTCTCCTTGGGAACTCTTTGTCTTTATCTTGGATGGAGAGTCCAACTTACCTTTACCCTTAGGGTCCTGCTCAGCTGACTCTTCAGAAGTGGAGTGGGAATCCAGATCTCCCATCAAGTTGTATGTGCATTTTACCCCCTTTTTCTCCAACTCCCATATTGTATGCTTGAGCCACATCCTGGTAACATTGATGACTAGATCCATCAATTGCTCTAGCTTGGTTTTCTCCTGTTCCAGTCAGTCCACATCACCAATTGGTTTGTCTTTTACTGCTTCATAGGCATGGTCTTGGATCAAATTTCCATCATCTTCCAATTGGTGAGGCACTACCTTTATATTGTATAGCCTTACTGTGTCTATTGGAAGCCAAGAGAATTTCTTCTTCTTGACCTCGTATACATTGTTGCAGTTGGCCCAGTAGTCCTCCAAGTTCACCTTGTGACTATATTCTCTGCTGGCCTTCGTTTGAGCCTCACGAGTGATATCAAATTTGGACCTCTTGGAATGCATAGACAAACCAAGGGTACTTATCTCTTCCTTTGAGGCTTGGGCAGAAATAATGGAAGGACATGCCTCTTTAGTGCCAATTATCAAGGGGAAATCTCCACCAAATCCTGTCCTATGCTTGTACTTTTTGACAATGGCATCAAAGTCAAAAATTTGTCTTGTTACTTCTAGCAATAGAAGGTGATCGATTGGATACCTTGGGAGTTTGTATGGGGCCCTTTGGCAGCCATCAATCCAAATGTAGGGGAAGGTCGGGAATTGGATGAACCATGCTCCATACTTCTTGATGAGCTCTTTGGCTCGATTTGAAATCCTGACATGTTCTGCCCCTTGAAGCATCCTAGTGATGAACATGGTGAATGCATCATTTTCCCTTCTATAGTTTGAACTTCCCAAGTGCAGTTGAGGGAAAACTTCATTAATGACGTCCTGCCCAAAGATTCCCTTTGTATCCAATCACTTGTAGGGATGGAATCTTGCCAGCGCATAGACAAGGTATGATGTCATTGTGAAGATCTTAGTCCACAACACATTGGATAGCTGGTCATGGAGTATTTTTCTAATCAATCCAACCCAATGATATTCAATTAATTCTTGTTCCATCCTCACGATGGCATGCCACATCCAATTTTACAATACTCCTGCATTCCTTAACCCAACTGCCCTGTTGAGTAGTGTAATAGCATCATAATATTCTTTCTTAAACTTTATCCTGAAAAGTTGCTTAGGCAATTTAGAATAATGTGACTTTGGCTTTTCCAACCAAGATTTGATGAGCTGCTCAGATTTCACAGCTTTCTCATTGTAGAATCCCTTAGAGGACTCTATGTTGAATGCCACCATGTGAGATCTGTCAAGCATATGGAAGGTTTGAGTAATAGCGATAGTGTTGAGATTCACTATTACTATCCCCTAATGACTGATAATCTTCTGAGTACCCTGGTCATAATTCCTAGCACACTTGAGAACCATGATTGAAGGGAACCCAACCACATGTGCCAGACCTGATTCCTTCATCCTCCTAACCACTAGGGGGATGTCTTTAGCTTCCATTCATTCTTTGAACTCCTCATAATCCCATGATCCGATGTTTGTATCAGTCACCTTTGACCAGATTGATGTGATCTTGCTCTTAATGTCCATTTTGATTCTTTCTGCATAAGACATGGATGATGCAGCTACTGCCTTGTCAGACTCAGCTTGCATTCATGAAGAAGAGCATCATAAAACCATAGAAAAGTAATATTAATTCATCAATACACCATTAAAGAATGAATCTCATGTAACTAAGGTACCATTAAACCTCATTTGCAATGATCACAACAAATTTCGGGTTTCAAGGCCACCTGCAGAATCTGAACCAGAGAGGAATCCTGGGGAATCCCAGACTGATCGGATTCTAATGGAACAACCAAGAAATTCCTACTTAATCATGAAACTTGAGCATGATCAATCAGTAAGCCACATGGGAAATCGAAATGTAACATATAATAAGCATAAATGCATCAAAACCATTAATAAATCTAATTATCTCACATTCTGTTACATTCCCTCAAAGTTCAGGAAAATCTATGAGGGATGGATTTCCATGATGAACAAGCTAGGGGAGACTACGAAAAACTAGGGAGACACCAGATTTTAGAGAAATCCAGACCTAACGGACATCCACAGTTACAGCAAGACTTTGAGTCAATTTAGTGCATACGTATGCCTTTTGGTCAAATAGATCTCATTCGGGAGGAAGTCACGACGAAAAGGACATGTCTTGCCAAGTAGTGATAAGGAAACTTGTGTCGGTGAGAGATTTTCTCTTCGTGGGGAAGTCATGGTGACTCTTTCTAGTCTCACTGACTATTGGGGTCTAAGCGAATACTTCATTATGACAAAATATTCTCAATGAGAGGTCTTATCAAATTTGCAATGTCCTGTCGACTAGTGCTTATAATAATCGATTTTGGTATGACTAAGGGGAGTCAGGATAAGGTCTTAGTGACTTTCTTTAGTTTCATTGACTAGCGATATATCATAAAGATCCTTTGATCTGATAAAGGAATTGTCATAGTGAACGAACATAGGCTTAGGAGGGCTTTCAGTATAATGTCCTGCTGACAATATGTGGTCTCAGTGAAAGAAGATTTGAGCTCGCCAAGAAAGGAAGGGGTCACTGTAGGGTCTTGGCGAATGTTAGGAGTCTCACTGAAAGTGAAGGTTTTCAGTAAGAGTAATGATCTCACCAAAAAAATTTAGTGAAGCAATGGATGTCTTGGCGAAGCAAATGGATATCGGTATGACCAACAGATCCTGATATGACCTCTTACTGACTAGGGTTTGTCTTGGCGATGGCGACATGAAAGTAAGTGTCGATGAGAGACCTGTCCCCTTGGAGTGAAGTCATGGCGAAAAGGACATGTCTCATCGACTAGAAATGGGTTCGGTCAAATATGGGGTTGGCGTTATAGGTCTTGGTGAATGACTCTGGTCTCAGCGACTTAGCAATAAAACACATACATCAGAATGACTAACAGGTGGTCAGGGTAATGTCTTAGCAAAATGACTTTTTCTTCTCGACTTTGAAAGGAACTCGAAGAGACACAGGATATGTTCGATGAAAGGTCTCACCGAAAAGGAGAGGTCTCAGTGACAGAAAGGAAAATTATCCAGACAAAAAGAACCCGCTATGACTTCTTGCCGACCATATGTGGTCTCAGCGAAAGAAGATCTAGAAGGAATGGACTATCCTGAAGGGATGGATAATTTTGGATAGCAACAGAAAATCATGATTTTACCCAACACACCCAATCAGTAACAAATCTCAAATAGCTAAGCTTAGAGGAGTCAGGCATGGACCCTCTATTAATTTTCTTAGTATTCTAGGCCCACTCAAGAGCACACCCACGACAAATGACAATGCCCTAGGTTTAAAATCCCATATACCCACCATTAAAGCACAGGTTAGCTCAAGACTATGGTAACCCCAAATGCTGACATCATGCTCAGGAAAAGGACATCTTGACTTTCAAGTGAGTTTATTAAAATGTACACAGGTTAACCGACTCAAAAACCACTTGAAGAATCATAAATTAATCAACCGCTATGTAACCCTAATCATGAAGCATCCAAATAATGCATAAAATTAAACCCAAAAGGATTTATAACTTTAATTCACTATCTCCAATCATCAATCTAAAGAAAAAAAAAGTGGCACATACCATTATAAAATGGAAATCAATCCCAGAACTAGTAAATACGAAGGGGATGGTGTCCACGAAGAGAAAAGGCACAAACATGCCAAAAAATGCTACCAAATCGACCAAATCTCAGTGAAATGCTCCAAAATATCGATCAAACACTTGCAAGAAAGAAGTTCTTAGCTCAACAATGGTAAATAATAAGCATGATAGCAAAAAAGATCCCCGACACTAAGTTAAATACATCCCTCAGGGCACACGTGAAGCCATTAATGCACTTGACAAGATAGCCAAAGATGGATTTCAGAAATCCAGCAATAGGGTGTAATCCAGGGAAATCCAGTTCATGCGAGAATCTGTGAAGACTGGAAATCTCTGAAGAACAAGGTGGAACAGAAATCCAAGTAGGATTCGGGGAAATCCGACCAGAGTGGAAAATCCCGGATCTGAGAAAAAAACCTGAACCACAGTCAAAACTAAAGATTTTCAATGAAATCTAGAGGAATACCTAGGCGATCAAAAAATAACCATTTAAGCACATGCTTGAATAGAGAAAAACCTTGAAATGAAAGGGCCAAGATGCAAAACCAACAAAGAAAATAGGAGGGTCCCTGCCTTCAACAAGGCGTGTGTGCAAAAACTGCACAACAAATGGTGACTTCTGCTGGGAAAATGCTCTAGAGCATTTTGATGATGAAAAGGAATCAAGAACCTAGAATCTTTGGTTTCAGTCTCACTAGAAAGCAAACAAGTCAGAATGCAAGGATTCAAAGAATCAGAACTAAAGGGCAGACTGAACCTTCATAAACTGGAAATCCAAGTGAGTGCAGGTGAGCTCATTACCTTTTGTAAGCTACTACAAGAACTAAGCTCAGTCAAGTCAGAATATGTAAGGATTCTAACTTCAAAAGAAACCTGGATAGGGCCTCGCTTCCAATCAAGCGTCCATAGGCCCGACAAGGTTATCACTGTGGCTCTCCTAAATATAGCTCTACTACCAGCCAGGTGTCCATAGCCCCAGTAGAGATGTTCAGATACCCCTGATAAGTTGAATTTGTTCCTTAAGTTGAATTTTTTCATTGTTTTCCTTTTGATATTCTTTATATGTCATTTTCATTTCAACCTATGAACAATGAAGCTCACACACAAGGCTAAGAACCACAGTGGCACTGAAGTAGAAACAAGATTTTTCACCTAACAAAACTTCATGAAGACTCCTATAGTAACATCAAGCTTCTTAGGATATATGAGAGATATAATATTTTAGAGTATTTCAGGTTCAAATCCACATGAGAGACTCATCTTCCTTAGCTCAAACATTTAGATTGTTGGACAATAGCAAAGACATCAACCATCCCTTCAAGGCACAAGACAATAGTGCACCAACAAAATACTTAGGACACTTTTAGAAAATGATGTATATTTCATACAAGTGTAACACGTCCAGGTAAAAATAGAGAAACCCCTAAAGCAAGAGCAAATCAACAATAGGAAACCAAACCAAAAACAAACCAAAAGCAGACCAATACTATCAAAACAAATGAAAACCACACAGAAAGGAAAACAAAGAGGAAACCTAATTTAACTATATACAAGACCAGAGCTGAAGATAGCTAAAGATTGGAAATAATGCTTCAAATACTGCCCATTGATAGGCAGTGTGATATCCTCTCCAGTGAGATTTTTCAATCGGAAGGCATTATCTCCCAAGAGTTCTAAGATTTGGTAAGGGCCAAGCCAAAGTTTGTCGAATTTCCCATGCTCCCCTTATGGTCATGGGCTTTATCCTAGTAAAGAACCAAGTCAGAAATCCTAAAAGCTTTAACGTTGGCTCTTTTATCAAACCATCTCTTGACTACCCCCTGATGTTTAGCAAAGTTTTCTAGGGCAGTGTCTCTCTTCTCCTCAAGACACAATAATTTAGTGAGCCTAGCTTCACATTTGTCCCCATCATCATAATATTTGTTAATGAATTGCAAGGTGGGGATATTTAATTGAATAGGAAATACAGGCTCTAATCCATAAACCAAGTGGTAAGGTAATGTTCCTATGGAGGCTTTATGTCTGGTGCGATCTTCCCAAAGAGAAAATTTGAGCTAGGTATGCCAGTCCTTCAGATTTCTCTCTAACAATTTGTGGATAATAGTCAGGAGGTTTTTGTTGGCTAACTCAGCTAAATGATTACCCTAAGGGTATTAGTTGGATGCAAACTTAATGATAATGTCATGATCAAAAGCCCAATTATAGAATTTCAATGATGAAAATGCAAGACCATTATCACAGACTAAAAACACAAGACATCCAAAACAATTAATGATACCTGATTCAGTGAAGTTAATAACTACCTCTAAAGTACATTCTTTGCAAGCAAGGGCCTCAGTCCATATTATAAAATAATCAATTATAGTAAGGATATACCTGTGTCTTGTAGAGGAAGGCAGATTAATGGGACCAATGAATTCCATTCCCCATTGAGCAAAAGGTTTTACCTCAACAACTGGCTGGAGTGGAAGTGTCACATACTTCTCTTTAGTGGCCACAGTCTGGCATAAATGGCAGGTCCTGAGATGACTATGGGTTTCTTTGAACAGCGTAGGCCAACAGTAACCAACCCTAAGAATCTGGTTGGTTGTAGAAGGCGCTAACCCATGGCTAGTACCATATTTGTCATGGAATTCTGACATCACTCTTTCAGAATCTACCCTTCCCAAGCACCTTAAATACACACCTTCATGATTTTTCTTGTATAGAATAGTTCCTTTTGACATGAAACTATCACTCTTTAAGCGTAATGACCTTCTTTGTATTGCATTGAAATGATCAGGACACCTCTGAGTCAGGAGATAGTGAACAATGTCATCATACCACTCACCAGGAGAAACATCCTCTAAATTGTAACTCTGAGCTATAAGTTCAGGGCCTATCTCTGCCATTGTCTTAGTGAGCCCTTTCCCTTTGACTAGCTTCATGGGCTGAATTTCCATATCATACTCTTGTAGCATAGTTACCCACTTGGCTCTATGTTCTCCCAGTTCATTCTGTATTAATAGCAGCTTTACTGCAGGATTTGGAACTATGGCAAAGATTTTGTTTCTGAGGACATAATGCCTGAATTTCTTTATCACTCTAACTAAGGCATAGGCCTGCTTTTCCACACTAGGATATCTCAAATCTGCATCCTTTAACGGTGCACTCATTAATGCGATGGGATGTTCATTCCCTTGATCTGATTTTTGCGTTAACATAGTAGCACAAGAATGGTCAGAAGCAAACGAATATATGTAGAAGGGTTTACCATAGTCAGGGCTTACCAAGATAGGGGCTTCAACAATCACCCTCTTTATCTTAGAAAATGCTTCCTTTGCCTCTGCACTCCATTCAACTTTAGCCTCCTGCTTCAAAATTGCATTCAGTGGCTTGAGTATCTCTGCGAACCCAGTGATGAATTTTCTCACAAAGTTAATTTTTCCAAAGAATGATTTCATTTCCTTCTTACTGGAAGGTAGTGGAATCTTGAGAATGGCTTCTATACATTCAGGATCAATTGCAATCCCCTTCTCAGAGATAATATTCCCTAGTAGCTTGCCTTCTATGACTCCAAAAATGCATTTCTTGGGGTTGAGTGATATACCAAACTCTCTACATTTTTGGAAGACTTTACAGAGATCAAAGACATAATCATTTCTCTTCCTTGAAAATACTATCAGATCATCCATGTAGATGATTATGCACTTCTCGATTATCTCTTTGAAGGCTATGTCCATTGCTCTTTGGAACGTGGCTCTGGCATTGATCAGGCCGAAAGGCATCCTTTTGTAGGCAAAAGTGCCCCACTTGGTGGTGAAAGCAGTTTTATGCTTGTCCTCATATTTCACCATGACCTGGTTGTAACCTGAATAACCATCAAGGAAGGACATCATTTGAGATCTGTTGATAATCTGAAGCACTTCATCTAGTGAGGGTACTGGATAATTATCTTTCTCTGATGCCCTATTCAAGTTCTTGAAATCCACACATAGCCTAATTTCACCATTCTTCTTGTGCACTGGGATCAGATTGACAACCCAAGTGGAGTGTCTAACTGGGAATATTATTCTTGCATACAGTAGCTTCTGCACTTCCTTGTGTATTATAGGTTCCAGTAGAGCATTAATAGATCTCTTCCTTTGTCTGAAAGGCTTCATACCTAGATTGAGAGGGACAGTATGAGTTATGATCGACGTATCATAAGTCTTCAAATCTTCATAACTCCAAGCTATCACATCCGGATATCTATGTAGTGCCTCTACGATTCCTGTCCTTTCTTCAGGAGTGCATACTTTTCCAAGGAAGATGTTTTTGATGTCATCTGGGAATCCTATATTATACTTGTCACATTGTCCATTGATGGACTCTTTCTTGGCATTCTGTTCTTAATCTCTGATATTGTCTAGATCCAAGATCCTCTCTAGTTGCACCATCCCCCTTGGGATTGTGTTGGTCTTTAGATTGATTACCCCTTCCAAGTACATCTCAGCTTCTTGGGGTTCATCTTCGTTGATGATTTGAGAAGCAAAGACATCAGTGCTAGTAATAAAATTTAAGATGTTCTTGTCATCTTCAAATACCTGAAAGTTGGTGATATTATCTGGTACTGAGGGTACTAGGGTTAGCTCCATAGTAAACTTCTTTAGCCCTGAAAGGGATAGAGGCTACAAAGTACTCGCCGCCTAGGTAATAGAGTCAGCTGTTTGGTTCTTACTTCATGGAATTAACTGAATGTTGAAGGAATCAAATCCCTCAATGAGATCCCACACTTTGTGTCTGTAGTTAGTCATTCTCCTATCGTGACAAGAATATTGTTTCCTAACTTGTTTGACTATTAACTCAGAATCCCCAAATACTTGCAAGATTCTAACTTTCTTCTTTATTTCCATTAACACTCCATGCACCAAGGCTTCATATTTTGCCACATTATTCGTAAAGTGGAATTGAAGTCTATGAGCTATAAAAAAAGTCTTACCCATTAGGCTAATTAGTTTGAATCCTGCCCCAGCTCCTTGCTTTGACTTGGATCCATCGAACCTTAATGTCTAGCAACCAGCAACTATAAGCTCCTTTCCCTTTTCTTTTGCACCATTGCTGTTAGAGGATTCTTCAGAAGGCACTACTCCTTTTGCTTTGTGATCTTCTTGGACATTGATTGTGACTGGAGGAGTGGGATTAAGATACTTCTACACTTTTCTTACTGTAGTCTTGCATAGATAGCAATTCAATTCTGAATGAGAGGCATTGTGTACCCTACACCAATTAGGAAACAATATTTCTCCAAAATTCATTCCTCTTCCTAACTGGACCTGGTCTTCAATACATTTTTGAATGAACTCTTGAAAGCTATCTAGCAACACAAGCTGATTATCCTCTAGGTCATCGTCCTTTTCATCTGGTTCCATTAAAGCTTTAGTACCACTAGATTCTACTATATTGGATTCTGCTGTAAAGTCCATAGGTGTTGGGTAGAACATAAGAACTTCCTCCATATCTAGCTCTCCACGGAGGGCTTTGAGCATATAATTACCCATGCTTACCTCTGATACCAGAATTTTAGTGGAAGTTTTTTGATATTCCGTGATCATATACTTCATTTTTGGTTCTCTTTCGATCCTGATCTAGTTTGGTACCCCCTTCTAGGGAAGCCACATATGGGAGTGATCAGTCGATACATACCCATTCAGAGCCCTGGTAAAGTCCCTTCCCAGGATTAAGCCATAAGCATCAGGGATGTCAGCCACCTATATATTTATAACGTACTGAATCCTGGTATCAGAAGCAACCTGCATGTGAATCATATTTAACTCTCCTACAATATTTATTTCTATCCTATCCAGTTGTGTGACTTTCTTCTAGGAATCTATGGGGGTGATGCCCATAGCTCTACATACACCGAAAGGCATAACATTGGTGGAGGCATCGAAATCCAAAAGAAAATTATGTAGATTCTTACCGAATATTCGAACAGAAATCAAGAATGGAGATGTCTGTCTTCCCTTGAAATAGAGTCAAGGGAGTATCTACTTGAGCAACTTGAGATTTGTCCTTCTCCTTCCCTACATCTTTAGGAGGCATATGGGCTTGCCTCTGAGTCTAATTTTGTCTTCCTCCCAACTGAGGATCAAATACTCTATTATCATCTTCGCTAACTAATCCATCTTGTGGCATAGGATTTGCATTACAAGATCCTAAGACTACATTTCTAATGGTTGGAACTCTTAATAACTCGAATGCAGATAGATTTACCTTCAATTTTTAGAATTCTTCAACAACATACGTAGCCAGTTGTTCCTCATTTAAATCAGTAGGAATCTCCCTCGGGTATTCCACCCACACTTCCTTATTTGCATAGGAATTTCTCCCTTTTGGCACATTAGCATACCCTGGACCTTGAAACAAGTATTTCCTAGAAACCGGAGGCAGGGAGGGATTGTTGCTAGCATTTGGATCTGGAGGTGTGTTGAAATTATTTGGTGGAATGGAAGTGGTGAAGGGGCCTCCAGCTTGTGGGAATTGGTGTGGCTGCTCCCTCAAATCATACCTTTTAACAGGTCTCTCGAAGGTCTACACTTCTTCAGTGTAGGCTTCTTCTTCGTCTCTAGGACCATTATCATTCACTAGGTTCTCATCAACTAGTTGTGTCATTTCATCTCCATTGTATACCTGGTCCATTTCTTCCTCCAACTAGTCAGATTCTTCTTTAGGTATATTCTCCTTACTTTGAGGAAAAGGAGCATGGTTTAGTACTAACACCGGTGAATCATAAGGGTTAGACAGTACTATCTCCTGACCACTTGTATTATTCTCCACTTCATACTAGAAGATTGAAGTTGTTGTTTGGAACTCTTGGCAGTCTAATTTAGAATGCTGACTGGTCTTGTGGAGCCTACACCACCCTGATAAGGAAAATTCGACTAGATATACACCACCAGGGGGCTTCTCTTGGCTAGTTGGTTGATTGGTAGATTGATTGGTAGGTTGACTCACTGGTTGATCCAGTGGGGTGGGGACTCCTCCATTATTGGTTCCTGTGTTCCAAGTTCTATTCTGACCTGATTGCTGTCTCCTCTTGAATCCTTGGCCACTGCCTTGCCCTCTGTCAAAGTTCTGACTTGAGGATTTCCCTTTATCATAATTTTGTCTTCTTTCATTATTGTAACCTCTGTCATTGTTAAATCCCCTGCCATTATTATAACCTCTGCCTGGGTTATACCATCTTTCATTGTTGTAAACCCGATCCTGACGTTGCCCTTGGTCCAAGTTCTATCCTTGAGGATTCTCTCTATTCTGGTTGGGCTACATACTCTTTGAACAACTTGTAGTTGATTGTTCTAGTTTATCAGGTAAGTCACTTCCATATTCATAAAGGTGGTTGTCAAACTATCAAGCGCCTCATAATAGACTTCTAGAGCAGTGGGTTCATCAACCGCATAAGGAGCCTGCAGTCTGTAGTAAGCACGATGAAACCTATTATTGAAGGATACTATAGGTTCATTGACCTCCCTTTTAACATTAGTGAACTGGTGGTAGAGCTCATTGGAACTAATGGGGATTCAAAACTTTTGCAGGAAAGCAACCTCCAACTCAGTCCAATGCTCAATGGACCCTGTAGGCAAATGGTTGTACCAATAGAATGCATCTTCCCCTAGTGAATAAGGAAATAATCTACAAGTTACATCTTCATGGTTTATCCCTCTATCCTTTAGGCCAGTTTGGAAGATCCTTAGGTGTTCTTCAGTGGTCCTATTTGGATCATTAATGTGGAACTTAGAAAAAAAGTGTTCAGGGTTCTTATGCATGATATTGTAAATTGGAAAACTTAATGGAGATGGGTTGGTTGTTAAGAAGGCCATTGGTGGAGGTAGGGGTGGTAATTGCTGATTTACGACTGGCTGAGGTTGTGGGATAGGGATTCCCTAAGACTTGGATGAGCCTGGTAAAGAGGGGGATGATGGAGATGAGGGGGGTGGATGGGATGGTGATGATTCTCCCCTTCTATTGGTCCTTCTAGACTTGGTAGGGTCTAGTAACTCTTGGAATCCCTCCTCTCCTGGAGTAGATCTAGTCCTTCTTCTAAATCTTTCAGGAGAGTTGGTGTTCAAAAATTGATCCAGCTTTCTTGTTCAAGCCCTCCTTCTAATGCCAATCCTTTTGATGGTGTTTTTTGCACAACAACTTAGAAAAGATGCAATATCCTATCTCTCTCAAAAGGTAAATCTCTATCAACAAGCCTCAAGAGATAACCCCAAGGTCTCTAATGTTAGGTCTTGATAGTGCATGAACAACCCAGTGATAAATGTGAAAGTGTTGGTAATCACAATGGGACCTTACTACAAGCAAAATTTTGAACCTTAGTCTACCATATCCACTAATTAATATGATATTTCAATCCAAGTTTAACCCAGTAATTGAAGAAATAACAAAAGATAAAGGGTTTCAAGAGATCTCTAAACTTAGTACTACTCCTAATATTAACAATGCAAATGACAAGCACTGAAATGGACCAATCCCTCAAATAGATTTCTATTCAACCCAGATAAATCTGCAATCTTATAGAAATAGTGCAATCTTCTATGGTTTTAAATATTTTAAAATTATGAAAATTTACTCAAACAACCCCTTCTGTAATTGAAATGAATAAATATTCACAACTAAACTAAGCACAACGAATGTAAAGTCTAGGCTAACTTTGTAACGCAACTAACAATCAGTTGGTTGCAAAAAGTATGGACTGAGAAATTGCTACAACATTCCAGTATTAAATAACAAACATTATTAAGTTGAATCCAATCTAAGCATTAAATTTCTCAAAGAAATTTCAAAGATAGAAGAACACACACCATGCAAGACAAGAGAATAAAAATATGACACCAAATCACAATGTCATTGCTTGTATTTGAATCATCTACAGTAGCAACAATTTTTTGGCCTTCTGTTACAATATTTGCTTGAGAGCAACTAACTTCTAACTTGCTCTACTTACTTCTAGCTACTCTGCTCTATCCTCCTATTATTTGACAATAACTACAACAACCCTTACAAATGAGGTGAAAAATTCCCAATATAGAATTCTCCCTCCTGAAATCATGTTGGACAAGATGAATTTTAAAATAGAGACAAGGCATGGCAAACCTACCAAGAGAAATTTGAAATAGAATATAATATGCCTCAAATGCATGTGTTTCATCTCAATCAACATGGGATCTTATTGCAACCCAGACTGAAGCATGGAAACATAATGGGGAAGCACAAATTTTGATGTAGCCTATGCTAAATCCCTCCTCCATCATCTTTATTCTAACTCAACATTTCCTAAACTCTAAAAAGTATCTCATCCATGTCAGCTATTGGCGGTGAAGGAAAAACCTTAAGCCAATTTTTAATGGATGTAATGTCTTCTCTCGATTGCTTAACATATCCTAGTACACCTTGTGTGCCATATACTTATCAATAACTGACAGGAAGGTGGCTACATCATCTAACTAGTGCTCAGAAATGGGATCATCACCAAGCGGTGCATAGACATCCTATCGCCACACTCTCAATTGCTCTACGCTTAAGTGTTTGGGATCAATCTTCCTCCTCCTTGTCATGACCTCAAGGAATGTAATAGAACCATTGTATACCCCACTCAAGGTATCTTCTATTTGTCTTCTTTGCTTGTGGATTGTCTTCAACACCTTCTACCTTATTTGTAATGCCTCGAACAACTCCCAGGGTTCAGTAGCCTTAGGAAAAGGAACGATCCTATCACTCACCAATCTATCTTTCATGTATTCCATGATGGTCTTGGTTTTCTACAGCAGTAGGTCTGTGTCTCCTTTATCTTGTGCTATTACCTACTTCATCCAATCAATCATCATTGTAGCATCCTTCCCTATTGATAGGATTTCCTTAATGGATTCATTACCTTTTACTTGAACCCCTTTCAACCAATTGGAAGTGGCAAGGGTGGAGGCTTTCATCCTTTCCAACTTGGTGATAGTTGCTTGAGGTAGAGGGTTTGTAGCAGAGGAAGAAGGGTTAATGGATTGCAAGGTCCTCATTAAATCCTCCAAGCATTTCTTGAGATTTTCATTTTCTTTCTTAAGCTCCTGCTTGGTCTTCCTTTCTTTCCTTAATTGATCCATAATAACCGTACTTGAGGCCTCAGAATCTTCAATATCTTCCTCGATCGATGTAGGTCCTAGATTGAAAGTTTGAATGTTGTAATCTTTCCCAACCACATCTCTATTCTTGTCGGAAGCAGGCGTGGCGATGTGAAAAACTTTGTAATGTGCCTCATCCCTTTCAATTCTTGAGATTACTTTGGCTCTCTTCTTACCTTTATCTCTGCCCATCTTTGCTAGTAATTCATCCCAATTAGGTGGTGTGTCTTCTAATACCACTTCTTCCTCTTAATTTCTCTGTCTAACGACTCTGAGATAGTAGGGTCCAATTACCCTTGACTCGATCCTGCATCTCCTTGTTGAGCTTTTACAATTTCCTCCTCCAAATCTTGTCTTTCAGGAGTCTCATCCTTATTTCCTTCCTTCTTAGGCTCAGGTGATGGAACCTTTTCCTCTTCTCCCTCCTCTAAGGGAGACTCAACCTCTACATGTGCGATTAGGAACACTACATGTGCAACCAGGGGAGACTGTATTTCTTTTTCAATTTCAGCTTCTGCTCTAAAGAGTTATACTTTATGGAATTCCTCCCCTTCAGTGTCTTGATGTTCATCAACCTTTTCACCTTTGCTAGGTTCACTTTGGGTTTCATGAACTGGAGGAATGTCACCCTGTTGCACATTAGGAGAAACAACTGGGGGAAAGTCAGCCTTCAACACTCTATCCTTGGGAGAAGGGGTCCTAGTCCTCCTTGTATATACCTTGGCTTTCTCCTCTGAGCTTTCCATACTCACAACCGGTGGGGGAATTACTTCTCCTGTAGCCTTAGAGCTTGCTTTCTCTGATAATTTGACAATTCTTTTCTTCTTAAGCAGAGGGGTATCAGTTTTAGGGTTCTATTCTTCAACCTCTTCCTATTCAAATCTTTTGGTTCTTGTCCCTTCTTTGCCTTTGGCCTTCTTTCCTTTTCTATTTCCTGGACTTCCTCTCCTTGGGAACTCTTTGTCTTGATCTTGGACAGAGATTCCAACTTACCTTTACCCTTAGGGTCCTGCTTAGCCGACTCTTCAGAAATGGAGTGCGAATCTAGATCTCCCATCAAGTTGTCTATGCATTTTACCCCCTTGTTCTCCAACTCCCATATTGTATGCTTGAGCCTCATCCTTGTAACATTGATGACTGGACCCATCAATTTCTCTAGCTTGGTTTTCTCCTCTTCCATTCAATCCACATCACCAAATGGTCTATCTTTTACCGCTTCATAGGCATGGTCTTGGATCAAATTTCCATCATCTTCCAATTGGTCAGGCACTGTCTTTATATTGTATAGCCTAACTTTGTCCACTGGAAGCCAAGAGAATTTCTTCTTCTAGAGCTCATATTCATCACTGCAGTTGGCCCAGTAGTCCTCCAAGTTCACTTTGTGACTATATTCTCTGCTGGCCTTCGTTTGAGCCTCACGAGTAATATCAAATTTGGACCTCTTAGAATGAAAAGACAAACCAAGGGTACTTATCTCTTCCTCTGAGGGTTGGGCAGAAATAATGGAAGGACATGCCTCTCCAATGCCAATTCTCAAGGGGAAATCTCGACCAAATCCTATCTTATGCTTGTCCTTTTTGACAATGGCATCAAAGTCATAAATTTGTCTGGTTACTTCCAGCAATAGAAGGTGATCGGTTGGATAGATTGGGAGTCTGTATGGGGCCCTTTGACAGCCATCAATCTGAATGTAGGAGAAGGTCAGGAATTGGATGAACCATGCTCCATACTTCTTGATGAGCTCTTTGGCTTGGTCTGAAATCCTAACATGTTATGCCCCTTGAAGCATCCTAGTGATGTACATGGTTAATGCATCATTTTCCCTTCTATAGTTTGAACTTCCCAAGTGTAGTTGAGGGAAAACTTCATAAATGACATCCTACACAAATATTCTCTTTGTATCCAATCCCTTGTAGGGATGGAATCTTGCTAGCGCATAGACCAAGTACGATGTCATTGTGAAGGTCTTAGTCCACAACACATTGGATAGCTGGTCGTGGAGTATTCTGCTAATCAACCTGGCCCAATGATAATCAATTAATTCTTGTTCCATCCTCACGATGGCATGGCACATCCAATTTTTGAATACTCCTACATTCCTTAACCCAACTACCCTACTGAGTAGCATAATAGAATCATAGTATTCTTTCTTAAAGTTTATCCTGAAAAGCTTCTTGGGGAGTTTAGAATAATGTGACTTGGGCATTTCCAACCAGGAGTTAATGAGCTACTGGAATTTCATGGTTTGCTCATCGTAGAATCCCTTAGAGGACTCCATGTTCAATGCCACCATGTGAGATCTATCAGGCATATCGAAGGTTTGAGCAATAGTGATAGGGTTGAGATTTTCTATTACTCTCCCCTAAAGACTGATAATCTTCTGAGTACCCTAGTCATAATGCCTAAAACACTCGAGAACCAGCTTAGAACATTGCACGGTTGAAGGGAACCCAACCACATATGCCAGAATTGATTCCTTCATCCTCCTAACCACTAGGGGGAGGTCTTTAGCTACCATTCATTCTTTGAACTCCTCATAATCCCATCATCTGACATTTGTATCAGTCACCTCTGACCAGATTGATGTGATCTTGCTCTTAATTTCCATTTTGATTCTTTGTGCATCGGACATGGATGATCCAGCTACTGCCTTGTCAGAATCAACCTATATTCATCAAGAAGAGCATCATAAAACCATAGAAAAGTAATATTAATTCCTTAATACACCATTAGAATGCATCTCATGTAACCAAGGTGTTATTATACCTCATTTGGAATGATTACAACAAATTTTGGGTTTCAAGGCGACATGCACAATCTGAACAAGAGAGGAATCTCGGGGAATCCTAGACTGATCGGATTCCAATGGAACAACCAACAAACACCTACTTAATCATTAAACCTAAGCATGATCGATCAATAAGCCCCATGGTAAATCCAAATGTAACATATAATAAGCATAAAATGCATCAAAACCATTAATAAATCCAATTATCTCACGTTCTGTTTCATTCCCTCAAAGTTCAGGAAAATCTATGAGGGATGGATTTCCACGATGAAAAAGCTAGGGGAGACTACGGAAAACTAGGGAGACACTAGATTTCGAAGAAATCTAGACCTGACAGACATCCACGGTTACAACAAGACTCCGAGTCAATTTATTGCATAAGTATGCCTTTCGGTCAAATAGATCTCATTCAGGAGGAAGTCACGAGGAAAAGGAGATGTCTTGCCGAGTAGTGATAAGGAAACTCACATCGGTGAGAGATTTTCTCTTTGTGGTGAAGTCATGGTGACTCTTTCTGGTCTCACCGACTATTAGGGTCTAATCAAATACTTCAGTATGACAAAAGATTCTCGATGAGAGGTCTTATCAAATTTTCAATTTCCTACCTACTAGCGCTTATAGTAATCAATTTCAGTATGACTAAGGGGAGTTGAGATAAGGTCTCAGTGACTTTCTTTAGTTTCATCGACTAGTGATATATCATAAAGAGCCTTCAGTGTGATAAAGGCACTGTCACAATGAACAAACATAGGCTTAGGAGGGCTTTCGATATAATTTCCTACCGATAATATGTGGTCTCAACAAAAGAAGATTTGAGCTCGCCAAGAAAGGAAGGGGTCACCGTAGGGTCTTGGAAAATGTTAGGAGTCTCGCCAAAAGTGAAGGTTTTCAGCAAGAGTAATGATGTCGCCGAAATGTCTCAATGAAGCAACAAATGTCTTGGTGAAGCAAATGGATATCGGTATGACCAATAGAGCCCGATATGACCTCTTTCCGACTATGGTTTGTCTTGGCGATGGCACACATGAAAGTAAGTGTCGATGAGAGACCTGTCCCCTCGGGGTGAAGTCACAATGAAAAGGACATGTCTCACTGACTAGTAATGGGTTCGGTCAAACATGGGGTTGGTGTTATAGGTCTTAGTGAATGACTCTGATCTCAGTGACTTAGCAATAAAAAACATACATCAAAATGACTAGCAGGTGGTTGGGGTAATGTCTTAGTGAAATGACTTTGTCTTCCCAACTTTGAAAGGTACTTGGCGAGACACATGATATGTTCAGTGAAAGGTCTCGCCGAAAAGGAGAGGTCTCAGTGACAGAAAGGAAAATCAGCCAGACAAAAGGAACCCACTATGACTTCTTGCCGACCATATATGGTCTCAGCGAAAGAATATCTAGAAGGAATGGACTATCCCGAAGGGATGGAGAATTTTGGATAGTGACGCAAAATCACGATTTTATCCAACACACCCAATCAGTCACAAATCTCAAATACCTAAGCTTAGGGAAAGTCGGGCATGGACCCTCTATAAATTTTCTTGGTTTTCTAGGCCCGCTCAAGAGCACACCCCGTGAAAAATGATGATGCCCTAGGTTTAAAATCCCATATACCTGCCATTAAAGCATAGGTTAGCTCAAGACTATGGTAACCCCAAATGCCGACATCATGCTCAGGAAAAGGACATCTTGAATTTCAAGTGAGTTTATTAAAATGTACATATGTTAACTGACTTAGAAACCACTTGAAGAATCATAAATTAATCAACCGCTACGTAACCCTAATCATGAAGCATCCAAATAATGCATAAAATTAAACCAAAAAGGATTTATAACTTCAATTCACTATCCACAATCATCTATCCAAAGCCTAACAAAGCGACACATACCAGTATAAAACAAAAATCAATCCTAGAACCAGCAAATACGAAGGGAATGGCGTCCACGAAGTGCAAAGGCATGAAGACGCCACAAAATGCTACCAAATCGACCAACTCTCAGTGAAATGCTCCAAAATATCGATCAAACACTCACAAGAAAGTAGTTCTTAGCTCAACAATGGTAAATAATAAGCATGATAGCACAAAATATCCTCGACACCAAGTTAAATACATCCCTCAGGGCACACGCGAAGCCATTAATGCACTTGAAAAGACAAGCAAAGAAGGATTTTGAAAATCTGGCAACAAGGTGGAATCCGGGGAAATCCAGTCCATTTGAGAATCTGCAAAGACCGGAAATCTCTAAACAATAGGGTGGAATTGGAATCCAAGTAGGATTTGGGGAAATCCGATCGGAGTGGAAAATCTCGGATCCGAGTAAAAACCCGAACCACAGTCAAAACTAAATATTTTCAATGAAATCAGGGAAATACTAGGAGATCAAAAAATAACCATTGAAGCACGTGCTTGAATTGAGAAAAACCTTGAAATGAAAGGGCCAAGATGAAAAACCAACAAAGAAAACAAGAGGGTCCCTACCTTTAGCAGGGCGTGTGTGCAAAAACTGCACAACACACCTCTTGTATGGGTTGAACAAAGAAATTCCTATTACCTTGGAACTTCCAGCTCTCAAATTGGCTAAGGTCCTTGAGAATAAGAATTTTGACAATTCTATTGAGAAGCATGTGATGTATCTCTCTGTATTTGAAGAGAAGCAATTTCAAGTGGTTGATCACATCGCAGAACACCAGGACCAAGTAAAGAATATTTTCAACAAGAAGGCCAAGTCTCACGATTTTCAAATCGATGATCTTGTTCTCCTGTGGAACAAAGGACGAGAACCAAAAGGTATGCATGGAAAAATTGATTCACTATGGACAAGACCTTTTAAAGTTCACCAATTGCATAGTGAGAACAATTTCCTATTAGCATATGGAAATGGAATGCCATCTACTCTTCCTCACAATGAGCAACATTTGAAACACTTTACAAAGTAAAATGACAAGCATTCAAATGTAAATATTTTTACTTTTAGTCTTTGCATCCTTTTTGTTTTAAGTCTTTTTACCGCTGTCACATGAATCTAAGCCCAATGGATGGATAAAGGAACTTTAATTTTGTATTTCTTATCCCTTCATTCATTTCAAATAATGGTTTGAAGGAAAATCCCCAATAGGAGCCAATTGTTATCATGGAATCTAGTAGTGCTCGATCCATACATAACCCCCCTAAAAAACTTGTCTATTTCATAGGTTTGTGGTGTTGAAGCACACAAAATGAGGTGAATTTCAATCCACCTTGATGTGCATTCCAAAATATCAAATAGTCCATTTGAGTGTCGTCCCCTATCCATCTCTCAATGAACTTCAAGGTGAATATCTTCATGAACTCTTAAGTTCAAGAGTTAGTCAAGATTGTGAAATATGTTAGAGCGATGAAAATTAGTGCTCCTACATATTGCCTTAGTCATTTTTGCACTTAGGTGTAGGAGCGCTAATTTTCGATGCTCCTACATATTGTTACTTTTGTACAAAGTTGCACAAGCAGTGAAAATCACTACTCATGCACTTTGTGTCCATACTTAGTCATTTTCATGCACGAGTGGTGATTTTCACTGCTAGTGTATTTTTTCCAGTTTTTTCCCATAAAACCCACCTTCATCAATGCATGAATAAGAGTCATTTATTGCACTTTTATATGACTTTTAAAATGAGTTTAGTCTTATTAAACTTCCTTTTATTTCATTTTTGTCCCTCCTCTGAGTGCTTGAAACTATTAGACCTCCTACAAACCCACGTTTTCAAATCCTTCAATCGATCCAAGCTATGGTTTTTCACATTTTTCTCCAAGTATGTCATCTACTCTTATTTTCTCCATGTCTCTTCTTTCTATTTTATATTAAATTTCTCTATAGTTTTGATTTGATGTGGTCTTTTTCTTTCTTCTTGTGTGAGGATTTGAATCTTTTTCACCTTCGAATGCCCCATTCTTCTCTTCATGTTGCGCCCCTCTTTTCTTCTATTTCTTTGTACATTTTTCCTCTATTTCTACATTGCACCCTATTCTTCATAGTTTTTGTTTTTTTTTTTTTATTAACTCCTTGGTCTTTCTTTTCACCATCATTCAAATATTTTTCACCTTCGAGTTTCTATCTCCATGGTGATGAAAAATTTGAGTTCATACATTTGAATTAAGGAAGGTCTTCATGTTTTCTTGAACATCCATCATCTTTCACGAATGTCATGGCAGTGAAATTCACCACCATCACACCAAGTTCTACCCTCGCCGATGTTGAAGTGTCATTTTTGAATGCTTTTACACTGAAGTTTTAACACCAAATCAAAGTGTAGGAGTGGTGAAAATCACCGCTCCTACATGGAATCCATTTACTTCCAAATCCTAAGGTGCTTGAAAAGCCTGCTACTGCACGTCACCAATTTTCTTGAGACCAAGTGTTAGGCTGCTGATTTTCAGCACCTTGACACATTTTACAAAATTACATGAAGAACATGTAAGGGCACTAATTTTCAGATCCCTTACATCTAGAATCATCTCTGTAAGTATAGGAGCATTGATTTTTAGTGCTCCTACACATTTGAATTTTTTCCTTAAATACTAATTCCAAATCACTTCCTCTGCTCCAAACATTGTTCCTTCACTCCCGCTCCATTTTTTGTGCCTAATTTCCTATTTCACACTTGCTCAACATAATTTTCTTGCTTGACACTTCCCAGTGCTAATTTTTTGTCTAACCTCTTTTGATTCACCATCCTTGTAGCTTTTCTTTAGATTTCATCAAAGTGATCCTCAAGGTGAAATCTTTTGATCCAGTTGTTTCTAGATGATAGACAAGAAGCCTCCATCATCTTCTAAGGGTAAGGAAAAAACTAAATACAAGTACCAAGGTGTATATCCACCCATATTGATGATTTTAAAGGTGGAAGAAATAAAGGACACTGAGGTTGGTCATCAAGAACTTGTAGACTTTGTAAAAAGGACTGAACAAAAGTCCTTGGAAGATAGTTTGAGAGCTATTACACAACAATTTGCATCTGGTGTCCACATTCCCCACATCAACTCATCACACAAAGTTCTTTCTCCAGGTTTCTTCCCACTAAATCTAAGAGAGAAGAAGTGCAATAGATTCCTCTGGACAAGAGATGGTGAGGCTTGACCCTAAATTCTTTGACATTGTTTTTAGAGTCCAACACATGGAAAAACACACTCAAATATCAATGCCACAAGTGCAAGAAGTTTATGATGCAAATACAGCCAAGGCTAAAAATTTGATAAATAGCAAATGGTCGACAACACCTCATCCTATTATCTCAAGATGGCCGAAGGGGCTTGCATGAAGTGACTTCAAAGAAGATGTCAGGGACATGATTACAATCCTAAGCAGGGTTAAGGGATTTTTTGAATCATCTCATTATTAGGAGTGGATATATGAGTACATTTAAATCATAAGAAGACAAAAGGCTCATATTGATTGGGGAAAACAAACTAGTGAGGAAATTCATGAACAAATGATGAATGTGCCAACCACTTTGAAGTTCTATATGACTTCTTATCAAGTGCATATTGCAGACATGATGAGGCAATTCCCAAGTTTATCAACAAAGGGGAACTGACACTTTGTACCTGTGTACAAGTATTTCTATCATCTAGAGTTGAAGGGAAGCCTTCAACATTTTAGGAGGGTCATAGATGCTTTCTTTGTGCCTCTGATTTTTAGCTTTGACCCAATTCTTGAAAAGAAGAGGGTATATGATGAGGCCTACAAAGTGGTGAGTAAAGTCAAATATATATTTTTGAAATTTCCAATGTTCACTTAAATGAGGGTAGATTGCTACACTAGGTGTCCTTATATGCTACCCAAATATCCTTTAGATAAGTGGATACTCATGGAGTTGTGTAGATAGCTTATTTTAGTTCACAAATAATGAATGAGAACTCAAAATAGGATTCAAGTTTCCACTAATGATTAGTAGGTATACCATTTAGAGGGTGCAAAAAGCCAAATTAGTCTATGTAGAAATGTATATTATAAAAATAAGGACCCAAAAATAAAGATTTGACTTTGATTATCAGAATATCAATAGTAAGTTGAAAAAGGATCACAACCACCAGTACCACTTCGAAGACATTTGGGTTGATTTCATATATGAAGAGGCTATCTACAAAATGGATTATTGTAGGCTAACCATATAGTAGATCATGAATCTTGGTGTTGTTGACCCACCAAAGGGTTTCAAAGACCCTGGTGACATCATGAACACTTCCTACAATGAAAATGAAATTTCCAAAAGACATTTTCCTACAATACAATGGTCCAAGAAGGGAAGTGTCTCCATAAGGGAAAGGCTTGCTCCCATATTGGCCAACCCTATAGAATTTTTACACAAGCATGGTTTCTAGATGAAATCCTTCATGACAGAATGAGAAGAAGAACCTAGACCAGAAGCCAACCAACAATAGGAACTCTATACAAAAGATAAACATGTGACTATTCCCACTTCTTCCCAAAGAGGCCCTACAATTAAGTTCACTGTTGGAAAGAAGGATACAAAGGAAATACAAGAAGAAGCTACCATGGAATTTAAACCATATCACTCAAAAGGAAAAGGTTTTTTTTCCAAAGAGGTAGATTCCAAAGAAGAGGAAATTCAAGACACAAATTTGTTGAAGAAGAAGATTCTTAAGAAGCAGACTTTGATGAGAAAGAATATTTTGCAGGAGAAAAAGAGTTTGAAGGTCAAGAGGGTGATAAATATGAACTCAGGCATGATGAATAACATACTATATCTCCATATGAGAATGTTGTCAAGGATCTTCCCTAGACATCATCACCCATAACTTCAAATGTTCCTCACACACCTCCTAATCCTAATAATCCTCCACCTCCTTTTCCCACATCACCTCCCCCTACATCTACAATACCTGTAATGGAAATTTCAAAACCCCCTACAACATCAACAAGTGAAGCCACAATAGTCATTTACAATTTGATTGAGGAAGGAAAACAGAGAAAAAATGACCCCATGGAAAAAAAGTGATTTTGGGGGTTTGTATGAACCTAGAAGTTCAACCGAACCAAAAAGGGGTTCAACCGAACTTGGGTTGAAGAGAACCCCTTACAAAATTTTTTGCTGAAAAAAAAATGCATATGAAAGGAGTTTGAGTGAACCCCCTTGAAGAGGTTCACTCGAACCATGGTTCAAGCGAACCCCCTTGAACAGGTTCACTCGAACTACGGTTCAAGCAAACCCTGGTTCAAATGAACCCCCCTAAATCCTCATCCCCTCCCTAAGGCACACAAAAAACATAAATTTTAGCACTTCAAAGCTTAGGTTGAAGATGAAAATGGAGGAATCCCTACAAACCCAAATAGAATCAGGTAGTCCTCAGAATGAGCTATCCAATGAATATAATTTTAATATGTTTTGGTTTTATTATGTATTTGTCTTTTTAGTTTTATTAAACATATGTTTTTCATCGAAAATGAAGGTCTCTGTTCTGTATATGTGGAAATATAGTAGATTATCAAAAAAAATTTGAAAAATATGAGTGTACCAAATATTGAAGTCCTTCATCTAACAAAAAAAAAAAATTTTGATATATACAAAAAAAGTTATGCGTTATACGGTCACACTATGTCTGAATTGTAATTGGTTTGGATTCAAAACTTGATTAAAGAAAAATATTCAATAAAAAATGTCTAACCAAGTGTAAGCACTAGATATTGGAGTTACAAATATAAATTCAAAAGAATTAGAATTTTATCTTTCATGGAAAAAAGTTATGCATTATACGGTGTGCGTCACTTTTTAAAAATGTTGTCTGAAAAACCATTTTTTACGGAGATGGAAAAGAAGTGCAATATAATTCAAAAAATTTTGAAAAAAATATTTTTAGAATCTATAGACAAAATGTGATGAGACTCTAGTTTGCATCATCTTCAAATCCTTCATAGTTTAGTTGCTATAGGTGCCTGAGTGTGAATATTTAGTTAAAAATAATAATTTTAGTGTTTAGTTTGGCCAAAAATTGTAAACCGCTATTGTGGGATCAACTCAACCATACTTGGCACTCCTCCATCAATTTCAAATACACAAATGGTTGATATTTTGTCAAGCCCTCCATCATCCATTCCTATCCTATCATCTCCATCCTGTGATATAACTTATGATGTTTTCAACATGTTCATGAATGAATCCTTCCATGGTCGTGTTGGTGTTCAATCTACTAGAGAAATTATGACTGACACTACCTGAATTGTCACTATACCAGTCATTTCTTCAAAAGCAGTAGTGACAAAAGAGTTGATAGTCAGCCAAGAAGCTCACACTTACTCTCTTCCTCCCTGTTTGGTATCTCAAGTATCAAAGAGGAAGAAGAAAATGATCTCTCTGATGAGCCCAAAATATGCTCATCATTTGGATATCATGGTGTACTTTTAATACCTCTACTTTTGTTGATTATAGTTGTTTAACTCTCTTGAAACATTTTTATTGGGGGATATCCTATAGCAATACACTTTCATGTTCTTGTAGCCGATTATGTTGACATGTCTGTATTTATTACCCTGTTGACTTCCCAAAATGATTGGTATAGTACATGTAGTTTTTGAATGATGAAATAGATTTAAATATGTGATTAATGAATGGATATTGTGTATGTGCCATACACCTTTTCTTTCATATCTGATACCTTGTGTTTCATAGGTTGTTGAAGAAAGTATGATCGAGTCAAGCGCAGCCAATCTCGGCCTTGCAGTAAATTCCATTTCTTGCATGACTTCAAGGAAGCTCTGGCAAAGACTCTTTGACCAAAACCATTGGGAAGGATTTTAAATTCCATTTAATCTGGAAAGAGTGGAGTGCTAGATTCTCTCTAGATCGGGTTGAGCGGATAACTCATATATGAAGTCTATTCCTTGATTTCGGGATATATTTCATATCCACGTCTTTCTTTGTTAGTTAGTTAGTTAGTTGTTCTCCTGTTTAAAAATAAGTGTTCCTCCTGTGCAAGCAAACAAAACAGAATAGATTAGAGAAGGAGATAGATAGATAGAGAAGTAGATTATGTAAGAGTTAAAGATATAATATGAATCAAGGTTTTTGTTAGTTTTTCAGAAATAGAACAGTCAATGTAAATGATTTCGCATTATGAATAAAAGTTGATGGAGTTCTAAGCACAATCTTCTGTGTCAATTAGTCGATGCTTGCTAAGGGGGCCCACTTAGTAAGTATCTATAGGAGCGTAGTTGTTTATCTCTTGTTAATTCAAGTTATATTTCATTTTTAGAAGTTTCAGCACAAGCTCGGTCTTGTACTGTTCCTACAGCATAGGGAATCCATCCCTGTGTTTGTTCCTGTAGCATAAGGCCAGTTTATAGTTTGTCCTTCACCCGTAACTATTACAATTCTTGCTTTGGTTAGTCTATGATTGAGTTAAGAGAGCTTTACATTATTGCATAGATAGAAATTTCTTTCCAAGTGTTTACTTTTTAGTAGATTATGACTGAAACCGGTTCTTAGTGCATATATTGTGCCATTCCATTTAAAGTTTATGTTCCCTGGTCTGAAAAGTAAATGAACGTCCATGAAGAGGTATTAGTCGCTTGCTGGAATGTCCAATTCCCAAGATAGGTTTTGCCATGATTTTCATATCCTTTTGTGGGCGTGGTCACTCTCCATAAGAGCTTGATCTTCAGGAAATAGCCCCTCCAAAATCCAAGGGGAAGAAAAAGGAAAAATTGCATTCATGACTTCATGTTGACAAGGCCAGTCATAAGTATATGTACATATTGGTATACCTCCTCAAGAGGAAGGAAATGTAAATATGGAGGATTACACTATAACAAGAGTCTATCTTTTCAAGGTCATGAATGAAAGTGCAAAGGAAAATACACAAGTAACCTTGGATGCATTGGTAGGAAGGCTTGAAAAAATGGAGCAAGCCTAAAACATGTACAAATAGAAGGCAAGGCATTATACCATTATTTTAAGGATACTTGCAGGATCTTCAAGTAATGCACAACCTTTGGAAATGATAAGCATTGAGGATCTAGCTGTGAAGAAGGCTAAGAAGTTTTCCTCCAAAGGAAAAGTGTTATATTATTTTATTAATGAAATTGTAGAACATGGTTCGAAGATTTTAATTGCTACAGATGAGAAAGCTACCTAGATAGCCAAGCTCAAAACAGAGCTTGATAAGGAAGAAAGTGTTCTTTTCCAAAAGTGCAAAGAAATGGAAAAATTCATTTATTATGGTCACAAATGAAATAGGGAAAGCTCAATAAATTGGTGGAAGTTGGGGTGATTCCTGATAAGCAAAAACATGTGGAAGTAAGATAATCACTTAAACACTATATCTAGGTAATCAAGTCTCTTACCAAAGATCTCCACCAAGTGCAGGGAGATGTCAAAGGACATCGTGCTATCCTTGAAAAGGAGAGTAAGTAGTTTCTAGTATAACTCCTTGAAGAAAACCATATCTTCCTCCCAGCCAATGAACTTTCTGAGATTTTCAAAGAATCCATCATGAAGCAAGCAGAGAGTGTAGACTTTTCAAAGACCTCTATGCATGTTATTTGTGATACACAACTCACTCTTGACAACCTTAGGACACATCCTGATAGGTGTAAAAAGGTTCATTCATCTTCCATGAGATCAATCAATAGAATTCACACCATCATGGATTACACTATTGGTCTAGATGAGGAATTTGTATTGGAGATGAGAAAGAGATATAAAGACTTTTGCACCCATATCAAGGAAACATGAAACTTCTTGATCTCTAGTGTTTAATATTTTGATGCTTCCCTTTAAATGCATCTTGTAAATATTTTTTGACATTTTAGATTTTTTTGAACAAATGAAATAACATTAAAAATATGAGATGTAGTTCTACAAAGATGGACAACATTTTGACTTAGTCAAAGTTAGGTGAAATTTTCCTAAATTAGCTCACCTGTTCCTAATTTTACTAAATTGATTTCCTAGATTTTCTCTTCCCTCTCTTTTATAAATAAGAGGGATTTCTATTGTAATTTTTACCTTTAGTATTTTGCAACAAAGTGCTACCCTTTTTGAAGTAGATTTGTGAAACTTTGTGTTCATGTTTGTGAATGAAAATTATCTAATCAATAAAGAAGAGAATTGCATACCATACTTTGTGTTGGAATCAATGATCTTGTGGATTGATCATATTGGTAGTGATTAGTAGATGAGATTTGAAGGGCTTCAAATAAATTTATGTAAACATTGTGTTACATTGTTTATTGGAATTTACATTTATGTTTGAGTAATCATTGGTGGATTATCTTCAAGACTTTGTGCTTGCATTTGTTCACACTATTTGTGGAACTGTTGTGTTATATCTAGAAGACTTTTCACTTCTAATATGACACATGTTATGTATCTTAAGGATCTTCCATGAAAAGCTATAGAATGACTTTGTGCCTTCGTGATAATTTCTTTCTCTTTTTATGTTTCTTATCAACCTAGTATCTCTACGCTTTGCTTTGACAAGGTAGAGGTATTAGCATTACTACTTTGTTTTTAGTTTAACTTGTTTTGAATCAGAACTATCAACTATGAAGCATTGTAAAAAATCTTCTCTAAAAAATAGAGAAGCATGAATGTGACACCCCCCCCCATTTCATAAGTGTAGTGCATATTTTTTAAATACTTGATTAGTTTTACTTAGTTTTTGTTATTAGTAAGAAGGGAACCTCCCCTTTCTAAGAGGAGAAATTATATGTCACATAGTTGTGATTGAAATCTAGGTTGTGTAATCTATTAAAAAGGTGATTACATAATTTTCACCCAACACTTATATAGGCATTAACACCTAATTGACTGTTATTTAGATCTCAAAGGCTGACATCCACCAAAAATTTGAATTGAAATGGTGAATTTCCCACTCAAAATTGAAAAAGACCCCAAATTGGACACATTCAAAACCCTTGGAAAATGGGTCCCACCTAAGGGGACTCATTCGCCCAAGGTGGCGAATAAGTCCAACCTTAGCTTTTTAAGGTGGGTTTTCAAAATTTGTGATGTTTTAAGTGATTTTTGGGTGAAATAAGCCTCAAGATCCAAAATAATGGGTCTTAGGGGTGTATAAATGATTATTTTAAAGGGTAATTAAAGTGTGCCAAAATAGGTCCAAATTAAGTGTGAAATTTCCTTGCTTTCAAGAGCGTACAATTTTCTACACTGCATCTAGTCCCCACTTTAGTTCCATATGACTCTATGTGCATATGTAAGCTAAAGGACTTTGATAATAACCTCTATTTCATAAAAGGATACACATAAGTTCAATCATAAGATGGGATAATGAAGCTCCCACTATAGCTATCTATAAAACCAAAATGTTAGGAACCTCATCCTACAACATGAATTCGGTAGTTGTCCCAAAATCCTCTTATCGAACTTCTAGAAATCAAATTTGAGGGTAGATGTATGCCTCCCCTTGATTTTGATTGCTTTACAAAGGTGGAATCAAGTCAGCATTCTAGGCACATCGAATAGGGTAATTCATATCAGATAGGGTATTTTCAATTACTATACCACATAATGATAGATAGTTGATGAGGATAGGAGTAGAATCATGATTCCAATGTAACAAACTGTGTCAAAAATGGAGCTCTCTAGCACCCATTATGTTGATTTGAATGAAATACACTTTTTAATACTAATATGGTAAAAACCCTAATTTTAACTTATATAAGAGCAAAAAGTGAAGTAAATTATAACTATTTGGTCATTTACCTTTTTGTAGCTTGAGAGTGATTGAAGAGTAGTGAAAGATATTGAGACAACAAGATTATAGGCATTCAGGACTAGACATGTTGCAAGACCAAGTGGCATGTGACGAGCACTATCATGATGTGAGTTGATTTTTTTGTCTTAGATTTGTCCTTATGCAATTATTTTATGATTTTTACACATTACTAGGTTAATCTATGGCCTTGGAAAAAAGTTCACAAAGTGTCCCCTTTTTCTTCAAAGTGTCTCTTTTGTTCGCGAAGTGTCCCAATTTTTCACAAAGTGTCTCGTTTCCTCACAAAGTGTCCCAAAAGGGGTCTAAAGTGTTTAGGACCTTTAGGAAAGTACACTAGAACAACTTTAGTACACTTTTATGATATCTAATGTAAACATTTAAGAGTTTATTTATAGGATATATTTTTTTTATTTTTTTTTCAGGTTCCCACCCATTCACGTCAGCGTCTAGGTGGTAGGAAGATTAGTGTTCTTTGATATTTACTTCCCACTCTTTTAATGGAGGATAAAAAGATTTTTTAGACTATTGTATTATACTAGGCATACCTCATGCCCCCCGTGAGGTACCATGATCTAGTGTTGAAGGAATTACCAGAGCGATGGGATGAAGATACATGTACATTTCATCTACCTTCTGGTGAGATGACTATCATGCTGGAGGATGTTCACCGCATACTCTAAGTTCCTATTTGGAGTGAGCATGCGTGTTTATGAGTAGAGCAGCCATTTCATGAGATCAAATGTGATATAGTTATGCCTTTGTGGACTAGTGCATGATGAGAGAGTGAGGCCATGGATAGATCTTGTGATGCTACTATATTCATGGGCCCCATTGGTTAAACAGATTATGAAGATGATAGTAGCATTAGTACTCATCCTTGATGGCTAGGGAGCACTCCTAGAGGGAGAACTGGTACACCCAATGTGAGGGATGTTAGAGCACAAGACAATATACACCTAGAGGCACAACATCCTAGCACACATGTACTATGATCTTGGATGATTTGATTGATTGGAGGAGGATGATATCCTTTGGAGATATTGCTATAGTGTCTAGATCACACTCAACAGATGAGGAGATTTTAGTTGGATAGGTTCTTGCTTGGAAAACATGATTACATAGTACTATGATTGTGTCATGTAATAGTTTTTTTAGGTGTAGATAGCACCCAAGGCAAGACCTTTCTTCTGGAGATTAGTACGCAGTGCCCAAAGACCTAGTGATTCGAGATGGCTCATTGTGGAGTGTGTTGTTTACAATGAATCTAATTATTCAAATCATGATATGCCTCTAATATTTGACATTGATGATGTTAGTGCTATAGATAAGTATGAGGAGTGGTGGACAATATCATAGCTATCTCTCATATTCCCTATGGATGATTTGATACTTGATGCAGGACCACTCCCACATGAGGGGGATGAGGTGGAGGATAGGACTGAGTTGAAACACTATAGAGCTATAGATATATGTATATATGTCATAGACCAGGAGTATGATGAGACTAAGGATCCTAATTATGATGGATAGGAGGGATTAGGATGATGATGATGAGGAGGAGGAGGAGCAGCCCATGAGAAAGAGTGGTAAGGTAGTAGATGAGGATCCAGTGGGCCATGAGTGGGGAGAGCCATCTCCCATTAGTATGAATAGATCAATAGTAGCAGTTGCAGCATGCACCAATACTTGCAACCATGGAGAGGCTAGCACATCCTCAATGCATCCTACACACAATGAGGTTGATTTCACACAACATGCCTGAGAGATAGGTGATGATATTTTATTTACTGCTATGCTTTATGCTTATGCTTATGTTTTATGCTTTAATATGATGTGTATTAATTATATTTCTAGTTTCTATCTTGCAGGGTCTATGAGAGATCTTCATGATCTCTATCATCAGGTGGCTATAGAGATAGTGCCCCTATCAATTGAAAAGGATGCCATAAACTTAGACTGTGTGCCCCCACCCATCATCGATCATGACTCAGAGTTGTTCATGCCATATGTCAGACTACGGGCAATGTATGAGAGTCTCAGGAGGCACGTCCACCAAGCCAATACTACCCTAGATGCACAGTCATCTCGGACCCCACCAGAGTTTGAGAGACTATAGTTAGAGGTAGCCAGGCTTTAGGTGAAGAGAGATTAGATATTAAGGGAGCATTAGGAGGCCCTTGGATAGGTAAAAGGCTTATAGTTTACTCTTAGTACACTTGGTTGATCCGGATCATAATCACATACCACCATCTCCTGACAAACCACCATTAGATAGATGTGAGCACTAGCTCCCAAGGGATCTAGCAGTCATAGACCTGAGTAGCATTATATATATTGATGATATGTACATAAAGCTTTGATATATATATGAGCATTTTATGTTTTATCACTTGTGTTTATGTGTTGAATGTTATCTATGGCAATGTGATTATTTAAATAATCTTTGTAAGTCTATTTAATGAATGTCTCCATGTTTTAACATGTTTTATGTGATCTAATTAAACTCATTCTAGTTTCTATTAGATGCCACATTGTGATTAAGCATGTTATACTAAATTAACTGCATATGATCTAATTAAAGAACATTAAATGCATATAAGGATCTAATCTAACACAACATACAAAATGAACTCATCCAAGGATGTATACAAATTTTATAGTCGTTTTAAGATGCTCTTCATGGATTTGGATTATGCTGTAAAATGAGGTTAGGTGTAAATATGAGAGAAGAAAATGGAAGAATTAGGCATAAAAGGGCATGTACAAGCCAAATACCATTGTAGGAAGGACTTTGTGTTATTGATTTGGGGGAATTAAATGGCACTGTATTTTTTAAATTTAACCACTGAAAAGAGAGTTCAACAAACAAAGAAGATAGCTATGCATTGGCCCTTGCGGTATCGTCTACATGATAAGAATTCAAATATTATCATTTCCTGACATTTATGACATCTCTTAACATACTAGAAGTAATATTTTTCCATATGTCTAGAGTAATATCCCATGCGAATTTTTTTTTTCACTAATGATCTCCCTCCAAAATGACTGCCACATGCACCCACATGAGCCTCCTCGAGTGCTATGGGGATTTCAAATTATTTAAGACATCTTAGTAAAAGATTGTTAAAGGATCTTCTATATAGTGCATCGAAAAGAATGATATACTTATTTGCAAGCATGCAAAGATGATCTCAAGTATTTTTAGTTGTCAACTCTAGAGAGGTTCCCTATTTTAAGTAATTAAATATTGGTGAATATCATTCACTAGAGCTTTCCATAGTTTTTATTAATACATCTTCGATTTTGGACTCGATTGATGGTTTCATGATTGGTTGAATAGTAAATGCAAAATATTTTGAAGGATCTTGAGGCGATATAAGAGAAGTTGTACTTTCCATTGCATCTGCATGTCAATTATCCTTTCATGGCATGTTTTCAATGGTAAATGATTCAAAATTTCCTAAAAAATTCATTGTGAGATCATTGTATTTTGATAATTGGTCATTCTTTGCTTGATATGTCCCATTTATTTGTTTAATGACTACTTGTGAATCACCAAATATCTTGACATTTCAAAGTCCCAAAGCAAAAATAGCATACAATATAGAAATTAATGCTTCATATTCTATTGTCTTGTTGGTGCATAGAAAATCTAAGTGGTATGATAAGGGAATATGCTTTCCAATGAGTGGAATTATTATAACCCCGGCGTTGGAGCCTGTTCTAATCAAAGTATAATTCCTATGCTTTGTCATCTTTTTGAATAGTCCACACATTCTCATCAAGGAATGTTTTGACATTAGGTAATGTTAAGGGTGAGGGAGTGTCAGCTAAGTGTTCAATTAAGGCTTGTCATTTAATTTATTTTTTTGAAACAAACTTAAGGTCAGACTTTGTTAACAACATAACCCATTTAGCTAAGCATCCTGATAAATCTATTTTATTGAAAAGATGTTTAAAAGGATCAATTTTTTTCATCACATATATTTACACATTCAGTAAGTAATGTCTTAGTTTACCTGTAGCGAATACAAGATCCAAACAATTTTTTTCTATTGTTGTGTATGGTTTCTCATAATCAATCAAAGTTCAACTAATGTAATAAACAAGATGCTATTTACTATTTTCATCCTTTTGAGCCAACAATGTTGTGAGAGCATGGGTTGTTGTGGCTGTATAAAGTATGAACAATTTTTTTTGCATAGCATGTTGTAAAACAAGTGGAGTTGCAAGGTACTCCTTCAAACTCTCAAAAGCATGTTTATAATCCTTGTTCCAATCAAAGCATACATCCATTTTGAGGAGATGTGTAAATGGTAATGTTCGATCATCTAAAGATGTGACAAAATGATAGATGGCTTGAACTCTTCCTTGTAATGTGTGCAATTGAGAAATGTTTTTAGGAGGTGCCATGTTGAATATAGCATAAATTTTCTTCATGTCCACATTGATGCCTTTGTGAGATGATAAAACCTAGAAGTTTTCCACTATCTACACCAAAGACACACTTTTTTGGATTCAATCTCATGTTGTATTTTCACATTTTCTCAAATATTTTCTGAAGGACATTCACAATGTCTTGTCTTGTTAAAGATATGGCTAGAATGTCATCAACATAGTCTTCCAAAATATTATGTATGTAATCATGAAATATTAATGCTATCGCTCGTTGATATGTTGCACCTGCATTCTTCAATCCAAAAGGCATCATGACCCAACAAAATGTTCTCCAAACTATTGTAAATGTTTTTTAATATTGATCTTGAGGGTTAATAAAGATTTGATTGTATCCAGAAAATCCATCAATCGATGACCAAAAAGCATGTCCCACAGTCGAATCTACTATCATGTCAATATTAGGGAGGGAAAAATCATCTTTTAAAGATGCTTTATTCAGACACAAAATCCATACATATCCTAATATTATTTTTAGGTTTTATGTTGGATGTTGGAATCAATGTGCTTAGAGGACTTGTCGTTCCTTTTTCAACTTGTAAGCAACTTTTAGGCTTGGGCTTTATTTCAATTTGGTATACCTTATTGTTATAGACATATTTCATGATACAATGAAGAGTTGAAGGCACCACATGCATCTCATGAATCCATTGTCTTCCCAAAAGAAGATTGTATGAAAGGTCATGAGGCATAACATGAATAGGAGTTTGTAAGGTAGCCTTTCCAACTATAATAGGTAAAGTAATCACACTAAGAAATTTATTTCCTACATTATCAAATCCTCAAATTGGTAAGGAGTTAGGTTCCATTTTTTATTTTTCTATATGCCATCTATCTAAGAGTTTCACACTACACACATTAAGGGTTGAGCCATTATCAACAAGCATCCTTCTTATGCCTATTCTATTGAATTGGGTTATTATCATGAAGGCATCATTTTTTTTTCTCAATTCCAAAGAAGGAATCTCATGTTGATGAAAGGTGAATTCTATATTAACTGTATTTGTATACACCTAAAATTGGTCAAGATAATTAATTAAATACAATGTATTTAATTAATAAACCTTTTATTTCATCTACTTATAAATAAATTCTAAATTTATTTATAAAGTTCATACTTTCTAATTCTTCCATATTAATTCATATTCCTCTAATTTTAATTAAATAAACAAATGTCAATAGTTTGTTTTATTTGGTTAATATATTCTCACTAAATTTAAATTCCCAATTTTAATTTAGTCACAGGTCTCCAACTTTTCTTCTTTCCACATCATCAAGTGTCTCATGAATTTAATTATGCTTAATATTTAAATTGAAATTATCCTCAACCAATTTTGAAACAAACTTGGACACTTGGAAAAGTGCTCTTTGAAAGGGAACATCCTCCACCATTCATCTTTCCAGTTGAAATCTTGACCTTTGGTTGCTACCACATCACAATATACCTTGGAAATATTATAAATACAACATCATTCTCCATAACTTGACATCCCATCTTGAGAAAACTTACTCTACAAAAATTCTCTAAGAGCATTTAGATAACTTTATTATTTAGTATTTAGAATTGTAGAATCATATCAAGCTTAGAATCATGGCTTAGTTTGGTAATTGCATCTTAGTTTCTTCAATTTCCTCATAGCATTTGCATCATAGTGTTAATTCTCATTTTCATACAACAACATCCTTGTCATAGCATCATAAGCATTATCATACAACTTATCAAATCATGTAGGAATTAGGATTCTTGCATTTTGCAGAATCCATTATGTAAGTTGTCATTCTAGAAGTCATAGTGCAAGAAAAATCTGAGAGCCATTATGATTCAAGGAATCTTTAGAGATAGGAAAAAATGGAATGGTTTTAGTGATTAATTTTGTTTTGAATTGGATTAATTATGTGCTTCAATTCTCTAATATAATACGTTTCATTGGGTTTTTGTAGTTTTATTATTCAGTTATTCACATTAAACAATTCTCACACAATACATTTTGGCACCCACCATGGGTCCTAACCCCCTTTTTTATATTAATTTTTTTTGGAAGTTGTTTTGTAGATTTGGACATGAAATCTTAGGTAGCACATCTATTATTTCTTTCAAAGCATACGAAACGTCCTTTAGCGCATATAGTTCTTGTTACGATGCATCCAACTCATACTTTAGCACATATAGGGGATTTTCAAGCATATTCAGTCTCTATTTTAGCACATTTAGTAGTTATTTTAGAACATAGGAGTGATATTTTATCTCATCTAATTTTTATTTTAGCACATCTAGTTTATTTAGCAAAAAATCAAAATTTTGAAGATTGATCATTAATTTTTGTTTTTGCAGGTGCTTAAAACACTAGTCAAAGACAATTACATCAAACTACTGATGATGTTTGTAGAGGTTGGACATTTTATTATCTTCTTTTAATTAAATTATAATCTAGTTTAATTAGAAGGATAAAGAACCCTTGTGGCATAGATTTTGGTGCTCGAAATGTTGGATAGTCTTCCTAGGGTTTTCCACCTAGAAAGAGAGAGATTAGGGGCTCCCAAAATACTTATACACATTCAAATTAGGATGTATGAAATGTGATATGATGTAAATTAACTAAAATAAATGCAATTGACTGACTAAAATGATCTAAAATGAATGAAAATTTGCAATTTAAGCTATGTTTGAAAACACATTATGATATGTAAACAACTATGAAAGATGGAGGAATAGAAAGAAATATGTAGAATAGAAGGTACAGGGTCAAATATGAGTGAACCTAGATGTTGTATGAGCTTTCTAGAGTGTCTGGAATATTGATGAAATTTTCTAATTTTTCATAGTGGGACTCATTCACCAAGGGTGGTGAATCAATCCTCCTATTGTTGAAAAAGTGCCAAGAACTGATTTCTGATAGTCGGGAGTTGATTTCTAATAAAATGTATACTTTCATATTTCAAGTGGGATTCATTCACCAAGGGTAGCAAATCAGCCCTCCCTAATATTTTTGGAAAATAAGAAGGCAACACTGCTGCACCAGATCTTGCAAAGTCTGAATGTTGGGTTGTTAGGATAGGACCCAAAAATGCACTTAATATAAGCATATGAGGGCATAAAGAGATAAAATCAGCCACGAGAAGGGTGTAATTAGTGAAAATATGCCTAGAAAAGCATGAAATATTGTTACAAGACTTTACAACACTTCAAAATAGGACTTGTTAATGAGTGAACAGGTGGTTTTTAGGTGAATTGCATTAAATGGAGTCTAGAAGAATGAGAAATGCCTGACAACACTTCACAACACCTTCACAAGAGGTTTTTATTTGAGTTTTAGCATCAAAATAAGCATGTTCAAGCCAAGATACATCATAAAATTGAAGCAACATAGCTCCAAGACTATGAAACAAGACCTAAAAGACCATGAAAATGACAAGGGTCAATTTTTTGTTGGCACAACCCCTTGTCTACTGTGCTTGAAGTGATAGGCCTATGTTCTCCCCTTAATTGGGTGACCAAAATGCTAGACTCACTATTTTATGCTTTGTTAACACCTTTAGAAGGCCTGTCATAATGGGAAAAAGTATTCACCCTATGGGAACGACCTAAGTGGGAACAACTAAAGCCAATTTTTTTGACCCGCTATAATCAAAAGTGAATTTAGGAAGAGTCTGCAATTTGAAAGTACTGTGAAAGATAACCGTCCCTAAAGCCCTTATTCTAAAGCTTCAGAGGTCTCATGAGGGAGTTTATCTATTTTTTGCACTGAATGAAAACCATTATTACAAACCTTAGTGTAGAAGCCAACCGATTCAGTCTCTGAACACTTCTAATATCACAGTGCAAGGGGAGGAAAGAATGTTTCCCCAAGACACTCACCATATAACCATGAGGGATTACTAGCTAAAAGTGGAGGATTCCACTTTGGTTAAGACCCAAGAAAGGAAAAAAACACGGGTGCCCTCTAGGGGGTGACACAACTATGTGAGCTGACATGGTTCTAAGATGTGGGTTGTGGTATTTTAAGTGACCCTTGACATTAGAAAAGTTCTTTAAATATTTTCTTTGTGTTATACCTATAGAAATCGAAGGAATCAGACTAGATTCTTGAATAAACACTCAATGTTTAGTTCCTAAGTTTGACACAATTGCTTTGCAACTTGCTACTATGTTTGAAGTCATAATTCAAGAAATCATCTATTTAAAGCACCTAATTCACATAGTTCACAAGCTAGAAACCAAGAAAAATTCATTGTTTAGAAAATCATACCCTGGAAACATTCAGATTCACAAATTAAAAATGAAGAATAACCTGAAAGAAATGCAAAAACATTGAACATTTCCAAATTAGTGCATACATACTTTATTTCAGCACACTCACAACATACTCTAGTGCATCTAGGGCATTTTTTGATGCATTCACAACATAGGTTAATGCATTGAGTCCCTTTTACGATGCATCTATGTTATAGTCTAGTGCATAACTGGCTTTTTCCAGTGCATCTTTTCTATTTTCTAGTGCATCTGTTTCATCTTTTGGTGCATTTACAAAACCTTTTAGCACATCCACCTACAAAATACCTAGTTGAAATCACATCTAGTAGGGGAATCCTAGTGCACCACTGACTTTTTTTGGTACATTTAGTTTGTTTTCTGGTGCATCTAAGTCATCCTCTAGTGCATTGAGTCCATATTTTAGCACATTTAGTACATTCTCCAGTCCATTTGGTCTATCTTTTAGAGCATTGAGTCCTTTTTCTAGTGCATCTTAGGTACAGTGTAGCACATTTAGTCTATTTTCTAGAACATCTATGCAATCTTTTAGTGTATGCATACCTTGTTTTAGTGCATCTAGTAAATTCAAAACCCTGAGTTAAATTAATCCCCTATTCATTAGTTTGAACTAGAATTAAGGATCTTTCCCAAAGCTGAATCATTCCTCAATCACACATGTTCTTTAAACTTGTTGAATCTAACCTTTACAAGTAAAATTATTCAAACTAAACCAATATTTAACACATTAAGGTTCCTAAACATCAAACACACCTCTAATTGTTAAGCTAAGTTTCACCACTAGGATCTGTCATCCTTCATCACAAAAAAAGTTGTATAATCAAACTCAACTTAGTCTCATTAATAGAATTTGTCATTATATTTGATTTAGTTATTATCCTTGGCACTCCTCCAAATAAAGATCAAAAGTTTAGTCAAATTATAAAACTTGTATGCCCATTCAAACAAGATCACAAAAGTAGAAACTCAAAGAAAAAGAACTTGAAACTAAAAATACCATGGCTAATGCTAAAGAAAATCCTTTCCATAAACTCCACCAATCTGAAGGTGATGAAATAATTGAGGAAGACATCCAACATGCTCAACAAGATCCAAATTTTTATAAGTTCCTAGAAATGATTTTTGAAAGAGATGGGGAAAAATATTTCCTAATGTTGGCTAATCAAGGTATCAAAATTCCACATTACTTTGATGTTAATAAATTGAAAGCACTTCCTAAAAAAACTGAAAATGATCCATCAAATATAGATCTAGTGTTGCCTTAACTCATCAAATGAAAGACCTCCAACAATAGATTCAAGATATGAAAAGGGGAACCTCAAAAAGATACTTGATACAAGACATCTTCCCATATCCTTTTGATCAAACTATAAACATGATTCCTTTTCCTGAACATTGTGAATTCCCAAAGTATGATAAATATAGTGGTAAAATAGATCCAATAGAGCCTATAAGGAAATTTCAAACCATGATCCTTGAATTTGCACACGAAGAGACTTACTTGATGAGATTTTTTTCATGCAGCCTAGGGTGACAATGCATGGAATGGTTCTCCAAACTTCCACTACCAATTAAAAACTTTGAAGAGTTGGTTAATAAATTCATCACCCAATACTCCTACATATGCAACACGAGATAACCATGAAATACCTT
The DNA here is from genome assembly GCA_007258455.2 of Sequoia sempervirens. Lineage (NCBI taxonomy): Eukaryota > Viridiplantae > Streptophyta > Pinopsida > Cupressales > Cupressaceae > Sequoia > Sequoia sempervirens. The sequence goes on along the minus strand of VDFB02271358.1, from coordinate 73,804,076 downwards.
TGCAATACAAAATTAAAAAAGAGTGAATCATTCCTCATATTTTTACAAAGATTGAGAAGATTGTTTGAAAGATATTCTCATCCCATACTTGAAAAGGAAAAGATGGAAATATTCACTAACAATCTAAATGATGAGATGAGCTATAGCCTTGAATTACAATTCCCACCTACCTTTGAGAAATTGATTGAAAATGGAATCAAAATTGAAGAATCCTTGGTCAAAATACAAGTCATAAAAATTTACAATGAAAACAACTCAGCGATCTCCTCTAATAATTACAATATCAATGATAAACCAAAGTTTTGGCAAAGAAACAAGAGTGTTGCTAACAATGATGCTTTAGCTGAAACACAAAATGTAAAACTAGTATTTAACTTGAGAGAAGCTGCCACCAAGACAATTCAAAACAACAATCCAACCAACAATCAAAAAAACAACCAAAATGCCAATCAAAACAATAATTCAAGCAATGTTGAATCTAGACCACCACCATATTCAACATCCTCAAATCGAAGAAGATTCACACCTTTGGGATAGTTATTGGAATCAACATTAAAAGAAGTTCTTGCAGCTAAGGTTATAACATTACCAGAAGCAAGAGATTGGGAACCAAGAGTTAAACCTTCATGGTGGAATGATGCACATTATTGTGACTTTCACAGAAACAAAGGACACAAAACCAATGATTGCATGAAACTAAAACATTTGGTACAAGATTTGGTTGATTGAAAAGAGATATTTGTAGAAGGACCCCAAACAAATGTTGATCATGGAGCATTCAAGAATCCTTTACCAAAATACAAAAAGGGGGAATGCTCTTCATCAAACACCAAAGGGGAAAATTTTAACTATGTTTATGATTCTACCATTCTCTATATTGAAGTAGTTGAAGATCAAACAAGAGATATTGAAATTAAGGGCCAAAAAAAATTGTTACAACTAAAAATCATCACCATGACATCAACACCAAATCACATCAAATCAATGACATCATACCAATCAGAGAACATCAAACCAAGGATATCAAAATAAAGGTCGAAAAAGACATTATTAAAAGTGATAATTCAATTAGTGACACCACAATTGAGCATGAACAAAACATTGTTACATTTGAAACTCATCTTCATGACAACAACACCAAATCCCATCAAATCAACGATATCATACCAATAAATCTGATCACACATGGTGCTGAAAATGATAATCAGATTAATGTCATTAAAATAAGAGATAAATAAGACAATTTACTAGTCAATACAACCACAAGAGGGAAAGACAAAGTAATATTGAAAGGAGCTATATCTAAAACACCCACTATTACCCCTACAACACAAAACAACATAGTTGATCAATTGTAGAAAATCCCAACTCAAATATCAATACTGGAACTCCTGAAAATTTCACCATCTCATAAAGAAATTATAGAACAAGCTCTTGTAGCCACCATAGTACCAAATAATCTAGAATTTTTTCAATTCCAAGCTATGGTGGGACACTTGACCACACCTCTTTGCCTATCATTTTTTGAAAACGATGATGTATCACTTAACCACCCACACAATGTTTCTCTCCACATTGAGGTTTTAATTCACAAATACTGGGTCAAATGTGTTCTAATAGATGGTGGATCTGGCCTAAATATCTAGATTTTGAAACTTATTTGTGCACTTGGATATTCAAAAAATGCAATTGATGCTAGAAGAAAAATCACTATAAAAGCTTATGATGATGAAGAGATATCTTCCCAAGGATCAATTATGTTACCAATTCAAGTGGGACCAATTGTCAAAGATATAGTCTACCAAGTGTTAGACAAGGAGTTGACATACAATATACTCTTGGGACGTCCTTAGATTCATGAGATGCAAGCAGTGCCATAAACATATCACTATTGTTTGAAATTTCCCTATAATGGGCAAGAGATCACCATTTCAGTTGATTCTACCAATCCACAATATTATAACACATAAAAAACAACCTAAGATACTTTTGTGCCACATAACAGGAAAGCTACAACTTCTAGTTCAGCAAACAATGAAAGGAAACTAAATTCCTTATCAAAATGGGTTGAGAAAAAGGATCAATCAAAGGATAAGGGTATCAGTAATTCTACTTCATCAAGTAGTGAAAGTCAATCAAATTCTTTGTCAAACCAGCTTGAGGAAAAGATTTAGTCAAAAGACAAAAGTGTTGGTGATTTTAATCAATGAAATCATGAAATTCAACTCAATTCCTTATCAAAACAAGTTGGAAAGATCGAATTAAAAGACAAAGGCATGGAGGAATATTCATTTGAGCAATCCTTATGTTTATTACTGTTGCTATCTTCACCAAGATCCTATGGACAACTATCCACATCAAAACAACAATCCTCACATCAAACCACACTCTTTGATGGTAAGTTTGTAAAAGCAGGTACTTTGGTGAATGAATTAGAATACTAGGATGTTTTAAATTGGTTATACAAGGACGAAGATGCATCACAAGCATCAACTTCTAATGTGATAACTAAACCATATGGTAAGGGATTTACAATAGTAGAGAAAATGGGATATGATGGAAAAATTCCTATCAGCAAGAGAAAAGAGGGTATCATTGAACCAATTCAACCCATCACACTAAATGCCAAGGACAAAACAAGGCTAGGATATAGAGAAGAATCAAAAGAAGAAACCAGACAACAAATTGTTGAGAGAATAATTTAATTGAGAGATAGTTCCAAAATGGATTCCAATGAATATGAATGGGACTCCCTCTCTAAAGAATCTTTTCATGAAAAATAAATTGATGTGATACAAAGGTATGCACCAACACATATGGAGGGACAAAGCTTCAGTTCTAGACCTCTTGAATTTGAATCACAACATATCGATGACTCTAGTGAAGATGATTAGACTTCGAGCGAGGTAGATTCTTCATAAGAGAGTAACATCATAGACCTCGATATAGCTATTGAGCACTTTGACAAAGTTTCCATCATGACACTAACCCCTTTTTATCTTATCCAATCTGACGATTCCTTGCCATTAGGACACCCAAAATTAATTGACTTGGACCAAACTGAGCTGCTTGACATCCCCATCTTTCCAAATGATGATGCCATTGTGAACTTCCTTTGTTTTGACAATCCTAAAACATGTTCCATGAGTGAATCTCATAACAAAGTTTTAGACAAGAGGAGTGCCAAATCTTCTAGTTCCAAAATGAATATAAAAAATAGATCTAATGGTGAAAACCATTTAATGGCAGTATTAGATCAAGAAAAAGTAAAATAAAAGAGTGCATCTCATGGTGAAAACCTCTCTAAGGAACTAGGAGATGGGAGATTTTGCACTCTTCCAAATCACTATCATGAGAGATCTCCAATACTTGTTGAACCACTACAATCCATCAACATTGGTACAACTAAAATAGTCAAGGCTCTACATCTAGCAACATCCATTACAAAGGAAGAAAAACCAAGGTTCACTAAATTATTTGGAGAGACAAGCCAACTTTACTTGGTCCTACACTAATATGCCAGGAATATATCTAGATCTTATCATGCACCACTTATCTCTACCACCTGGAGTGAAGCCAGTTAAACAAAAATTGAGAAAAATGCATCTGCACATCATCTTATTGGTGAAAGTTGAATTGAAGAAACTACTAGATGCATGATTTATTTATCCTATTGATTATCCTGAATGGATCTCCAACATTGTACTAATTTCAAAACCCAACCATAGTGTCAGGATATGTATGGATTTTAGAGACCTTAACAGGGCTTATCTGAAGGATTATTTTCCTTTGCCTAACATTGACATCATCATGGATTTGATAGCGGGTCATGCAATGTTATCACTTATGGATGGATTTTCAGGTTACAACCAGATAAAAATAGCATTATAAGATCAAGAGAAAACTACTTTCACATGCCCATGGGGTACTTTCTATTGGAACATCATTCCTTTTGGGTTGAAGAATGTTGCGGCTACTTATCAACATGTAATGACCACTATCTTTCATGATACTATGCACACCATTATGGAGGATTACGTAGATGACTTGGAAAAACTATTCACTAGAGAAGGACATCTAGAAGTCCTAGAAAAAATCTTTACCAAGTTGGAGAAATTCAATATGAGGTTAAACCCCAAGAAATGTGTATTTGGCATGACATTAGCCAAACTTTTGGGATATATAGTATCAGGTAAAGGAATTGAAGTGGAACTTGTGAAAGTCAAAGTCATCATGGAGATGTCTCTTCCCAAGAATATCAGTCACCTCAAATATTTGCAAGGACAATTCCAATATATTAGCAACTTCATCATACAACTGGTAGATAAAACTCATCCTTTCAATCACTTACTACACAAGAATGTTTCTTTCAAATGGGATGAAAAATGTGAAGCGTATTTTAATCAACTAAAGCAATACTTGATGTCACCTCCCATACGGGTATTTCCAATGGAAGGGAAACCATTATTACTCTACATAGCAATAATAAAAGTATCTTTGGGAACTCTATTGGCACATGAAGTTTCTACGGGAAAAGAAAGGGCTATTTATTACATCAGTAGAACCTTGAATGGCTATGAAATCAACTACACATTTATTGAAAAAGCTTGTCTAGTGGTAGTATTTTCTACTCAACAACTAAGACACTACATGTTAACCCATAAAATAAAACTCATAGAAAAACTTGATCCATTTAAGTATCTACTCAGCAAAGTTGCCTTGACAGAAAGACTAGCCAAGTGGGTAATGATATTGAGCATGTTTGACATCCAGTATGCAGACAAGAAAGAAATCAAGGGCCAAGCCATAGTGGATCAATTACTTGAAGCACCATTACAAGATGATCATCCAATGAGCATTGAATTTCCATACATAGATGTCCTTATAGTGTTAACACAATATTGGATGTTATATACTTTGACGGATCTTACATGCAACATGGATTAGGTGCAGGATTCTTATTTTTCATGCCACAACAACACACCATTCCAAAGTCCTATAGGTTAAAGTTTCATTGTACTAACAACATAGCTAAGTATGAAGCATTGATCATTGGTATCAAGATAATCATTGAGTGGAAAATCATAGAGTTACATTTCTATGGAGATTCTCAATTGATCATAAATTAGGTGAATGATGACTACCAGACAAAAGATAATAAATTGATACCATATAAAAGAATGGTTGATGATTTCAAGAAGTAGTTTGCAGAGATCAAATTTGAGTAGATTCCAAGAGGAGATAACAAAGTCACTAATGCTATGGCGATCATTGCCTCTCTTCTACAAATATCTAAAAAATGAGATCGTTATGAGTACATGGTGGAACAACTATTTAACCCCACCTATGATAAGCCTGAATCCCAAGTCATATACCACCTAGTCGAGGCCAATGCTTCTATGTATGGGAAGATCTACACCTACTTAAGAGATAATACCCTACCACCAGATCTATCTCAAAACAAGAAATGAAACTTTATTCAAAAAGTAGATCAACATACCTTGATAGCCAATGTACTTTACCAACAGGGTCTTAATGGTACTCTCCTTCAATGTCTAGAATGTAATGAAGTTGAAACCACTTTACATGAGGTTCATGAAGATATCTATGGAACATTCAAGTGGAATAATTCTCACTAAAAATCTCCTACGTTTGGGGTATTACTAGCCGAATATGGAAAAGAAGTCTTTTCAATTTGTCAAGAAATGCCAAAAATGTCAAATCCATAGAAACTTGATACATGCACCAACCCAAGAGCTACAACCATTCACCTCAACATGGCCTTTCTATCAATGGGGATTGGATCTTGTAGGTAAAATTCACCCACCTTCATCAAACGGACACAAATTCATCATTACAACAATAGAGTATTTTACAAAGTGCATTGAAGTTGTATTTTACAACAATCACAGGAAAATAAATAGTATCCTTTATCCTAAATTACATCATCTATCAGTATGGCATTCCTCAATCCATTGTCACTAATAATGGTAGACCTTTCAAGAATCAGGATGTCCAAGAACTTTGTGAGAGGTTTCATATCCATCATTGATTTTCTACACTGTACTACACTCAAGGAAATGGCCAAGTAGAGGCCTCAAACAAAACCATCTTAAAAATACTGAAGAAAACTATCAATGTTGGACATGATTAGCACATTCAACTAAACCCTGCTCTATGGGAATACTAAACCAACATTCACACCCTGATAGGAGCTACACCATATGCTTTAGTCTATGGATTAGAGGCCATTATTGAGGTTGAGCTACCATCACTTTGTGTGTCACTAGAGGGGATCATTTCAAATGGAGATTATAGAGTGTCTAGGCTACAAGAGTTAGAATAGTTGGATGAACATCGCCAACATGTAGTGGATCACTTGAAATCTTATTAGTAGAGGATGTCACAGAGTAAAACAAAGAACATTTCAAGTTGGTGATTTGGTCCTAAAATAAAATTCATAAAATCAACAAGATCGAGAGAAGAAGGGGAAATTTGAACCAAACTAGCTAGGTCCTTTTATAGTCGTATCAGTATTTGGATTAGGAGCATATCAGTTGTCTAAACCTGAAGGAGATTTGTTCGAAGAACCCATCAATAGCCTACATCTCAAGAAATTCTACACCTACCTTATCTAGTGCACTGTTAAAAGTCCTCAAAAAATACCAAAAAAGATTAGAAAATGTCCTAAAAAATGGTTACCTTGATGAAAACCTTGAAAACAAATGTCTTGGTGACAATGAAAAAAATAAAAAATGTTAGAAAAATACAAAAAAAAAGAAAAAATAAGGAAAAATAAAAAAAATTCAATAATCAAAAAAGTAAAAAAATCATATAATCTAAAAAAGTGCAATAAAAAGAAGTAGTGAAAATAGGCGCTATTTGTGATAGATTAGCTTTTCCATATATTTGAGCATGTGTCAACCATTCGCTTTTTCCATCATTCTACCTATCATCAAAAGAACCTCATCTACATATCCTGGCATTGTGGTTGTGTCTCACCCTGGACTAGGGGAAAAATTCTAAACTCACTGGGGGGAAATAAACTTTGAGCTTAAACCAACAAAAAAAAAATAGTAACACAACGTTACAAACACAAAGATCATAGTGAAAATCAACATTGAACATACATCAATAAAAAAATGTTACACATCAACCATCCATATCTAAAAACTAAATAAATCAAATCAAAATAAATCTAAATGGATGATGTTCTTTCCGAATCATGGCTTTATAATGTTGGCATGAATTTTTGACTATTGTACTTTGAATTTTTTCACCATATCTCTAGAGCAACTCGATGACGTCTTGAACTAAAGGAGCTAGGAAGGAGTATGACTTTTCTTTGTCTATTTTTCATGGTTAATCGTTACTATTGTGAAAATTTTCATGAGATATGCTCTACAAAGTATCACTAATGACATTCCAAATTTACATAGGAAAATGATTAACTCTTGTCTATTTATGCAAGGAATGCTTAGGTCATCTTAGTCTAATTATACCTAGATTCTTGTGTTAACTTGCAATATAAAAAATCATGGAAGTAGTACTCAGGTCATCATGGTCTAATTATACCATCGATGTTTGTACTCACTTTCAATAATTTAAAGGCTCAATGATGATAAAAAGCACGACAGAACGGTTGTTATGATAACCTTTGCATATTAGATCTGCATGGTTAAGTTAGATTGCATCCATATTAGTTTTCAATCTGTATTTGTGGATTTTCCAAGGATGGAAAGATTTTGAATTGTGTTGTACCCAAAACCAAAATTTTTGCTTCACGAAGGAATTTTGCTTAATTGAGTCTTAACCTTGTTAAAGTGATGCCAGAAGGTCATTTTTTGGGTTTTTAAATATGGAGTTGGTGTCAGTATTGCGTCATTATGTTACTGAAGAGATTTAAGGAAAATGAAAATTTGAACGAAAAACACCAAAATTTTCTATCTCTGGAGAAGGAAGCACTTTCTCAAATGGGCGCCCTATCTTTTAGGGGCCCAGATCCTGTTTTTAGGTTTTGTCACCTCTAGCTGACATCTGTCCAGTATCACGTCAGCTTTGCAGTGAGCTATCAAGCCTGCCAAACAGACTTGTTTTGAGCAAGTTACGGAAGATACAGTGCAAAATGAGACGAAAGCGAGAATTGGCTAACACTGGTAAAAAGCGCAGCTTTTGAGAAAGGCGCCCATCTTTTTGAGGTGCCAAATGTAGGTTTTTGGCTAAATTCCACCCAAGATGTTTTTCTCATGTTTGTTTGTGCTTCGCGATGCATCCGTCAGTGGGTGAATCTGAGTTGCTGAAATGCTTGAACCTGAGGTCAAACGTAGGGTCAAATCTTAGTCAGAATGTCAGAGGAAAAAGCAAAAGAACACATTTTGAGAAAGGTGCCTAAGCTTTTCAAGTCTTTAATGCTTTCTTTCTGATGATATCAGATATTCAATGTGTCCATGTTACGTTTAGCTTTCTGTTGCCTGTCTCCGTCAGATCAGAAGATGACTCAGCAGCTTGCAGTCGGAGTTTTTATGTTATTTTTGTTGTTTCCAGAAATGGCTAAGTCTGGAGTGAAAAGAGCAGCTTTTCAAAAAGGTTCCCTTGTTTTTCACCCCTCAGATGATGTTTTCTGGAGAAATGTGCCTTTGCAGCTGTCGTGCAGAAGGAGGTTAGCTCCGCAGTGAACCTGAGATCCAGTCCTGAAAGTTATGAAGGATTTATTTTTCCCTTCGTGCGAGATACAAAAGTCAAAATTTGACTAAGTCTGGTAAAAAGAGCAACTTTTGAAAAAGGGGCTTGGATTTTTGAGCCTTCAGATGTCAGTTTTATGACGTGTAGTCTCAAGATATCTTTTGAATAGTTTTTACTTAGCTCTGCAATGCACCTGTCGATCAGTCAATCGGAGAAGTCATTCAACCAGTGTCAGAGGATGAATAGAGGTCTCGACAAAGGTTTTAGCTTAAATTTTCATGAAATTTGGCTAAGTCTAGAATTCGCTTGAGAGTTCAAAGTTGGATTTTCGAAAGAGAGTTGAATAGATGCCTTAACTGGAGTTTTGACTGCAGTTAGACTAAACGTTTTCTGGGTTGTCATCTTCAGTTCATATATTGGCATGTGGAGTGATCTTTCAGTTCGCATGTCGAGTTAACTAGTTTGCATGTTCAATTAACTATCTTGCATGTTGAGTTAACTTGGTTGCATGTCGACTTAACTGAAGATTATTAGTGAATGTTAACTAGGGTTCACATGCATGGCGAATTTGGTTCCAATTGTGAAGATTTTAGTGAAGATGATGCTTCATTGAGTGTCAACTGAAGTTCTAAAAGGGACGAATTGAATGATGAAGCATAAATTTGTGAAGTATGGAAAATTTTAGTGTTAACTGAACTTATCAAAAGGGTCACCATATTTAAGGTTTTATTGATGAAGCATTGATTTGTGAAGTATGGTGCATGAAGTTGTTAACTTCAGTCATGAAAAGGGTCGCCATATTTAGTGTTTAAAATGATGAAGCATATTTTTGTGAAGCTACGCACTTTTCAAGGAATGGCAACTCAAGTTCCAAAAGGGTTGTTATTTTTAGAATTGAATTGAAGCATAAGTGTGAAGTTGGCGCACTTCTTGAAGGCCAACTGAAGATTGAAAAGGGTCGCTATTTTTAGAATGTTTATTGCATGAAGATGGCGAATTCCTCATCTCAATCAAGATTGTTAACTTTAGTTATCTAAAGGGACGCCTTAGGTCAAATTTGTGAATCTAAAGCAAATGTGAAGGATGGCGAACTTGATAAAGATTGCTAACTGAAGCTAAAGTCGCATGGTTTTGTTAACTGAAGACTGAAAAGGGAAACCCTAATGCATGGCTATTTATTTAGCTTGTTTGAGTTTCAGTTAACTAAAATGAGGTCCAATTAGAAGCCAAGTGCACTTTTCATGGATTCCTTGCCTAGTGCAAATTTTCAAAGATGAAAATCTATATATTTCAGCCATGGCATCCATTATTTCATCATCTTTAGCTCTGAAGTTCATATTCTTCTTGAGCGACCAGCAAGCTAAAGGTGCTATAGGTGTCTGAATTCAGCGTTCTTCGAAGCAACGAGTTCAGATTATGCAGAGGAAGAAGATTCCAGACTTTATTTTCACTTTGCATGCAGGTTTCATCGAGTTCCAGAAAAGAGATTGGCGAATTCTTCAAAAGTAGAACAAGCAAAACTTTCTATCTTCTGTCTTATTTCTTCTATTTCTCATCTTAGGTACTTTCTTTGCATGTCAAAGAAATTCAGCGTATTTTCAGAATTTGGTCATCTGGGTTCGCATATTTCAGCATTTGTAGCAAAACCCACGTCTTAGATTTTTTCGAGAAAATTGCCTCGTAGCCTTCATTTTGAAGCTCTATGCTTTTTTCTGAGAATTTCTTTGCATGTGGGCCAAAATCACATATTTTTGAAAATCTAATCATCTGGGTTTGTTCAGATTTCCATTGTGCATAAAACCCATGTTCCAGATTTTCTCAAGAAAAATTGCCCTGAGAAGCTCTAAAACCCTTGCAGTTCTCAACTAAAAATCTTTGCATCTCAAGCTAAACGACGTGTTTTCACAAATTTGACGTTGTGGGTTGTCTTAGAATCATTTTCCGAACAAAACCCATGTCTCAAAATTTTTTGTGAAAATTATCCTCCGACAGGCTATTTTTAGCCTCACCAGGAGCCATTTTAGCTTTCCGAGAAAGTTGTCAGAAGATAGCTGTGTTCACAGTCAACGGGCAAGTTTTTCAAAAGGAAGTTCAAATAGACTGAATTCAAGGCCAAATCGGTCTTAATTTAGGTTTTCATCAGAGCAGCTGACAATGAAGCGTTAAGTTGCAAAAGAAACAGAGATCACTTCATTTACAGAGCCGGCAAAGTCACTCAAATCCTGTGCCATTATCTTCGTGAAGATGGTATCTATGTTGATCTCGAGGCTATGTAAACTAAGTTTCAGAAGCATGTTTGTGATATCTTGATGGAGGTTCTGATCACATTTTCAGTAATTTCAGCTAGTTTCAAGAAGGCGGCTGAAGATGTTAAAGATGGCATGCATACGGTAAAAGAGGGCGACAAAGAATTGAAGAGATAGATTATTGCTTTAGACAGTATCAAAGTGCCAGATGACAAAGTAATTGATGAGTTCTTGGTCGAAGTGTTAGACCAAGATGACATGGAGTGATCTGCCAATTGGAACCTGCAGTTAATTTCGAGGGTTGAGTCATGAGCAGCAGTTAACTCGACTTTCAGTCTTGAGTTCACTTGCTGACCTCACACATGCTTATCTCGTCCTTGGAATTATCTACACAGAAGTTAGGGTTAGGGTTTCCAGTTAACTGAGGGTAGTTTCCAGTTAACTTTGCTTTAAATAAGGACGTGCATGCTTGCACATTGTCCATTTAGGTTAAATGTATCGGTTAACTTATGGTAACTTTCTAGTTAACTGTATAGTTTACTTCATTAGGGTTTAATAATAAATCTTGCATGCATTTGTGAGACTGTAGTTGACTCAAGGTGATTTTAGGGTTACCTACACCTTGATGTATATAAATAAGAGCTTTTGCTCATTTGTAATTAACTTTTGGCTTGAGAGAGAAATATATGCTGCGCCTACCTTGCCCTCAATATTGCTCTTATGGTATTTGTTCATGTGTCTTCGCTATTACGATTAATTGTTATGCCACATAGAGTTTCATGCAATTGTAATGGTGAATTCTTTCTATTTTGTGCAACTTTACCATTATGATCAATTGTTATGCCACATAGGGTTTCAAGAGATTGTGATGATAAATCTGTTTTTTAAGTCTTTACTATTTTGATCAAGTGTTATGCCACATAGGGTTTCATAAGATTGTCATGGTAAATTCTTAAATCTATTTTGTGCCCAATAAACTTGTCTAGATTGAGCTAATAGATGCGCCACCTTGCCTTCAAGTAGAGAATCTAAACTTGTTTATCGTCCGATAGTCAAACCCTGCTCCATTTCCTCATGCTCTGTTTTCTTGAGGAAATTGGATAGATTTAAAGTAGTTAGCTTAGTTGTAGTTAATGATCTGCGAAACCAGAAAATCCTTAGCTGCAACGTTCTTGGTTTTCTTAACCTTGTGCCTCTTCCAGCTGAGAACAAAAAGATAGGACTTAGATTACTTTTCTTTTCCATGCATTCCAGCACAACGAGGGAGCTTCCCCTCCTAATTTGAAGAGCACTCATTGCGTAGTGTACATAGCTATCCGTACAAACCTGCACTCCAGAGGTGTTATATTTTACGCCAACAAATTGATGTTTTCTCTATCATTAAAAGATTGAGTATACTTGACATTTAAAAAATATATCATTCTCATATAGTTGCATACAATCATTTGCATATCATACATTACAAAACATTATTACATCATTCATTCATTCATGCATTTCATCACATATATTTGCATCAAGAAAACACAAAAAGGAAAGTGCATTACATATCATTTACATCCTAAAATTCATCCCATATAGAAATCATATCATATATTTTCATTAGAAAGCACAAAAAAACAACATACATGGCATCTCATTTGCATAATCACACTTCATTTGCATCCATCTCATAGCATCAAACATCATGTATAAGAAACCTAAATCATGCATCATCATTTAATCATGTCATAATCATATAAGTATCATATAAACATCATATACACATCATAACATAGAAATTAAATGCATCAATCATAGGCATCCATCATAAAAACACATAAACACATATGGATTGCTAATCATCACTACATCTCATATCATATAACCTCAAAATCATAATGCCAATTATATAATGATATCTAAATGTGTCAAATAGGTACATCATCACAATGGTAGTGACTAATCAATGTCTCAACTGAATCGAAGTATACAAATGTCTCAAATACAATAAACATCATCATAGAGCTATGTGATGCTCCCCCTAGATGGTGTTGACCCTATACCTCTTGTTGCACCTAATGGCCCTACACCTAGATCCCTGTCAGATGACCTTGTAACACCCATGTTGATAGCCCTAGAATGGGTACAGACACTAGTTCACTGTGCATAACTCTCCTGATGCTCTAGAGGAATTGCCTCATAGTATCTCAACCTGTAGTACTCAACCTTCTTGGCGGAGTGTCATACTCCCTAAGGTAATCAGTTGTACCTATTCCCTTGATTACTCTTTGTAATCACTTAGCCACGCCCTCTGCCTGCTCAACCCATTGTGTCAAGGTATCTCTCTTTGTCATAAGAGTGGTAATCTATGCTTGTGCCTACATCTGTTCTTAGGCCTATGTTTGAAGTTGTCCCTCTATCTGTGCTAATTGACCCTATAGTGTCTAAATTTTAGCTTGTAGAGTAGCTATTTGAGCCTGTTTCTATTGAGAGGGTAACCCAATATGCACATGTTGTTGTGCTATAGTTACCAATGATCACCTCTTCTGAGGCACTCTAAATTCTTGAACATCTATCACTAGCCCACCACCACCCTCATCTCCACCACCACCACCACCATCTCCATCACCCCCATCACCATCTCCACATCCACCTCAACCATCTCTATCTCCATCTCTATCATCACTGCTCTCTCCCTCCTCATCATCAAGTCTCCTCAATCTCTCCTCCACCTGCATGCATGTGGTGTTGGCTTATCATCTAAAAATGGTACTAGCTCATCTGGACATGAAATCCATGGGAAGGGATGTGCAAATAATTACTATGCATACTCCTCAAATATGGTTGCCTCTATAACCTTTGGATGATAATCCCAAATAATCACCTATAAACTCTGATACTCCTCCACTATTGCATCATAGGATAAGCAAGACCCCCACTCTAGTATATCCTATCATCATCGCACATATAGAGCCATCCCCTAGGGCATGCCTTGTACCTTGCCATACTATTGTAACACTCTCCTAAGAAGGAATCTCTCAATCATGAACATAGTCTTCCCTATTAGGTATCTAGATGAATATGCATAGGGCAACTCAATTTAATCCTCTGTCCACTACTCATAGTCCAAGTATGGCCACCATACAAATGTTTTGGAGCTTGCCTAGCTTATGTTGGGCAACTAGGCCTATATATCCAAGCACATATGGTCTCCCAGTTGGTCGTTGTCTCTCTACCATTGGACGAGTGACTGGTATATGTTCTCATGCCCATATCTGTAACAATGTAACCCTAGCTGAAAAATTGGCCCCTCTCAGATACACAACCCGGTGTAGATCATGGTACAAATGAGCAAGCATGCAGGATCCCCAAGAATATTTGGTACCCTATGTGATCATACTCTCCAAAATCCTACCCCATCCAATTGAGAGTCCCTTCAACCTATGGTTAGGACATATAAATCCTCCAATAAATCTAGTAAGCACACATGGAAATATCACATATGCATCAACCATCTCTCGCCATGGAATCTCATAGCCACAAATTGGCTCATACTCAAACTCTCCAAAGTGTATCATTCCCACCCTACTCAATCAAATCATAAACAACTAACTCGACAACAACTGGAATCCTCAAAATATTGTACACATCCTCTGGTGACACCGTCATCTCGCCAGTGGGTAAGTGGAAGGTTTTGTGGTTGTTGTGCCACCTCTCTACTAAAGCGTTCAAAAGTCCCCTATTAATCCTATGTTGGGGCATGTCTAGCAATGAAGTCAATCCACATTGTCTAATCACATTTAGATCAGCCTAATCTAAATATGGAATCAAATCCTAAGTCCTTGGGAAGTGCTCTTGAATCTGTAGGAATGAAAAAGAATCCTATCATCATAATATATTGCAATCAATAAATCAATCAATCAACCTATCAATCTAATTAGCTTTGATGAGACTTTCATCAAATCTTGTGAGCATCTATCGTTGAACCTCGCCTATCATAAGGTCAATCATCATCAATCTATCATTGATCCTCACCTATCATGAGGTCAGTAATCATCATCCTATCATTGAATCTCACCTATCATGAGATCAATCATCATCTAATCTATCAACATCATCAAACATCATCAAATCAACTATTGATGCAATCACCAATCATCAAAATCAAGGAGTTTAATCTAAAATTCATCAAATATGGTCTAAATTTCATCAATGTGCTAAAAAATTCTATGCACTAAAAAATTTCATCAATGCACTAGAACAAGGTTTCTATGTGCTAAATTACCATATGCACCATCAAATTTCACCAATGTGTCATTATGTTCTATCAATGTGCTAAAAGGATATATGCACTACAACTTTGCATAGATGCACTAGATTTTGACCTTTATGCATTGAAGACCCATATGCACTACAATCTTGATCTAATGTGCTAAATCTAAGTATGCATGTGCTATTCTACTAAATGCACTAAAATCTAGCATCAATGTGCTAAAATCCTAATCCTATGCACTAGACTACCAGATGTGCTAAAACAACCTATCGATGCACTATATCGGGTTCCCTATGCATTAAAATGTGAAAAGAAAAATTTAAACATGGAAAAAAATGTGGGAAAATGAAATTCAAAATCATGAGGGGGTTTTTTTGGGGTATGTATCAGAGGTCCATACATGGTCAGGTAGTTGTGGCATGACATGCACTCAGTGGGTCTGGATCAGAATCACTATCTTGCTTAAAAGTTGCTCAATCACTCAATCACCCCAAATTTTCAAATTGAAAAAGCACAAATGAGGATAAATTACATTGTTTTAATCTTTTAATGGGTGATTAAGTGATATTTTTAATGGGGTTGATTTATTTTATTCTTCAAAAGGGATTTAATTAATCAATTCATCACTTGGTAGGTTGAAAATCAATTTTTGGGAGATAAATCATCTCTACAACATAAAATTTTAAAATCATTATCAACTCATCAGAAAATCATAAATTTTTTCAAAAAATCATTGATTTATCTCCTTAGGGGGCATATATCCTTTATCACTTGAAAATCAGCGTCTGTGGCATTAAAATATTTTTGTCGGCATCACCAACAATTTTTTCTTTGAAGCAATGTGTAAATACATCTCTTCAAAGAGGGGAAAAATGTATACACCTAAAATTGGTCAAGATAATTAATTAAATACGAGATATTAAATTAATAAACCTTTTATTTCATCTACTTATAAATAAATTCTAAATCTATTTATATAGTTCATACTTTCTAATTCTTTCATCTTAAATCATATTCCTCTAATTTTAATTAAATAAAAAAATGTCAATAGTTTGTTTTATTTTATTAATATATTCTCACTAAATTTATATTCCCAATTTGAATTTAGTCAAATGTCTCCAACTTTTCTTCTTGTCACATCATCAAGTGTCTCATGAATTTAATTATGTTTAATATTTAAATTGGAATTATCCTCAACCAATTTTGAAACAACCTTGGACACTTGGCTCTTCCATTTCATTTATTCTTCTAAACACTTGGAAAAGTTCTCTTTTAAAAGGAACATCCTCCATGATTCCCTCTAATTTCTTCATCCTCCACTGTTCATCTTTCCACCTGAAATCCCGACCGTTGGTTGCTACCACATCACAATATTCCTTGGAAATCTTATCAATACAACATCATTCTCCAACATTTGACATCCCATCTTGAGCAAACTTACTCTGCAAAAATTCTATGAGAGAATTTAGAGTTTAAGCATAGAGAATTTAGAGCACTTTAGCATTTAGTATTTAGAATTGTAAAATCATATAAAGCTTATAATCATGGCTTAGTTTTGTAATTGCATCTTAGTCTCTTTAATTTCATCATAGCATTTGCATCATAGCATTAATCTTCATTTTCATACAATAATATCATTATCATAGCATCATAAGCATTATCATAAAGCTTATCAAATCATGTAGGAATTAAAATTCTTGCATTTTGTAGCATCCATTCTCTAAGTTGTCATTCTAGAAGTCATAGTGGAAGCAAAATATGAGAGCCATTATGATTCAAGGAATCCTTAGAGATAAGAAACAATTGACGGAATGGTTTGAATGATTAATTGTGTTTTGAATTCGATTAATTTTGTTCTTAAATTCTCTAATATAATAGGTTTCATTGGGTTTGTGTGGTATTATTATTCAGTTATTCACATTACACAACTCTCACACAATATAGTATTCATTCCTTGAATGAGAGCTACTACCTCATTTACATTTGTACCAAGAGGAACCACTACTTGTTGTAAGGTTGTTTGAAACATAGTGTGATAGTTTCGTGAGTTTTAAATTAAGTCCCATAGGGATATGTTTGCAAGAGAATTCTTAATTTTTTCAACAAGATCATACTCCTTCCCACTATGCGAAGTTAAACAAGGAATACTAGGAAAAATGGGATTAATTAAAGGTAAGGTTGTCAAGGTTGGTTGCCTTGGTGTCAGATTGTTTCGAGTGTTGTATGTATGATCAATAGTATTATTACTTGATTTCTACAAAAAAATGTTCTTAGGTGGATAAAGAGTAAATTCAACCTTGTTTTTAGGTTGTGGTTTGTGTGAAGGTGGGTAAAGGATGATTTGAGGTTGAATCATGTTATCTTCTCTTGGTTTTGGTTTCTCATAACAAGCCTTAGTGGATGAACCTTGTGAGATGAAATCCTCAAGGGATTCATCCAACATATCAAAGTCATTGCTACTGAAAGGATTGAGGGTTAGGTTAACTTGGGAACAGAGATTTGACATAGTCAAATAACTATACTTTCTCCAAGTGGCTTAGGTGTTTGGTCTTGTTTGTGGTTTTGTTTTCTAATTTATGTCTAATGTAATCTAATCTAAATGTTGAAAATGAAAAGAGCAAAACTATAATTCTATCCACAATTGCAATGAATGTAAATGATGCTATTTATAATGATTGCAATATAATAAAAGGTAGGAAAACTAAAACAAAAAAGAAATAGCAACAAACAGAAGCTTAAAACTAGGAAATTTAATTATGTAAAATGTAGTTCAAAATTTGGAATGGGACTGATTCACCCAAGATGGCAAATGAGTCCCATTAGGGATTTATTTTAGGAATTTTTAGAATGTTTTAGTTTATTTTTTATGTTCTCTATGCTATATGATCTATATCTGAGATGCAAATGTAGATTTCAAATGTTTTTCAATGAAATTAAGTGTAAAAGTGAAAGATAAATGAGCTTTTAGTAATGCAAAATTTGAAACCCTAGAATGTAAATTAACCAATGCAAATTCTAATGCATTGTTAATGTAAGCCAAATCTAGGATGAATATGTACTCCAAATCATAATTATGATGTTCTAAATGTAGGTTCACCAAAATGAAAGGTAGAAAATTGGATGATTTCCCTCCTTTAGGGGATTAGGACCTAAAAGGGGAAAATTTCACTTTCACCCAAGAACAAACCCTTGAGATCTCAATGCAAAAGGGAAAGATATCTTACAAGAGGGTTGTCCTAGGGGTTGAATATGATCTAATGAGGGGTTCACCACCAAGTCTAAAATTGGAAAAGACTGTGAAATGCAAGATGATATAAAAAAACCCTAATTCAATGAAAAGACCTATGAAATGGCTTAGAAATGCTAACAAATAGAACAAAAAACAAAAAGATGAATAATCTGCACCTAGAAATCTGAAAGTGATTGATTGTAGCTTTGAAACACTAGATTATTTTCCTTTTTGACCAAATAGGACTCATTTTCCAACCTGGGTGAATTAGTCCTAGATCAGGGTTTCTATACGGGAGTCTATTTTGGGAAAAAAGGTATTTGACTCTACAAATAGATTTGGAAAATAACTATAGTGGGACTCATTCACCACTCTTGGTGAATCAGTCACATTCCACTTTTTTAAGAATTGAAAGTTTTGATATGCACTTCAACACCTGCCCTTTCCTTCCAACTTGAGTTCTAGATCCAAGGTATGAAAATACCTACAAAATAAAATATAAACTTGATTTTCTAATGGGATGTTTTCCTTGGTCAAACCCCTATTTTGGTAATTAAACCTTGATAGAAATGATGAATTGTGCATGAAAACCCTAGCCTTAAGTGCGTCTAAGACTAAGAAATCTGAAACATGATGCAATCCTATTCTAATGTGTAAGAATATGATGCAAGAATGGAAATATAAATATTAATAACTAACTTGAGGAGATCCTAATCTCCCTAAATGATCTTTAATGATGCTTGTTGATGAGGGCACAACCCGAGACACAGAAAATAACCCACAAACAAGAGAATAATTTTATTATTCAGAAAATGGAACTTCTTACATGTAGAGGATCTCAAATCCCCAAGTTTTACAACACATGCAAGTTACTAGCTACAGAATCACCCTTTTGCAATATGCGAGCTTGTCCCCAAAAGTTACCCAAAAATACTAGAAACCCACCCATAAATAGAGCTCCTCTTTAGTTTGGAGCCAAAACAACATTAAAATTTGAGTTTAGGTGGTTTGGCCAAAATTACAACTTGAAGTTCAAATTTCAAAAGAACATTTGCAATTGTATCTTCTAGAAAGTGCGCCAACTTCCGAGGCCATAACTTTTGATCCAGGGCTCTGATTCGAACCGTTTGAACCATTGGAAAGGTCTCAAAGTCAAGAACGCGTGCAAAATTTGCTACACCAATTTTAGCAAGTTTTGGGGCCATTCTGGAAGCTCTAAGTGCCTCAAATCCAACTCAGAAGATTTTTAGCCGCAAATCTGAGAAACTAAAACTGCAATATCTTTCAACCCGGGAATAGAAAATAAAAACTGTAAATTGGGAATTTCATTATGACGAAAAGGGTATCCAAAAATGTAAAAACATCTAAAAAATGATAAACTTGAAATTTAACTATTTTTGGTGATGCAAGATCGTTCTTACATTACTAGATGCTCCCCTACACTGACACCAGTAATTTGAGAAGTGACCTATCACGCTTTTAGATGGTTGAGAAAACCCAACTACCAACCCGCTACCTTAGATAGCTAGGATGAATCTTCCATAGACTTATTTCATCACCGGTGATATTCTTTGTACCATTAATTCTTCCCACACGACTATCCAAGATTTCAATTCATCCTTTCTCATAGATGCTGAATCCCACCACTATTCCATCATTGGTACTTCCTTTGCCAATCTTCATGATAATTGTTAAATCTAAAATGTTGAACATAGGGGAAATGTTGAATCCATCCGTAACTCTACCTCATATGCAGCCCCCCTAATCATGCTTCTTTAAAACTTTACAGGACTCCAACTTCTTCATCTTCAATTTGTTATATGTCTCTAATCGAAACCTGTCTTTCCTCAAGTGGACCATCACTTCATCACCAATCTGAAACTCTTTATACCTCCTCTTCTGATCTGCCTTAGCCTTATACTGCATATTCATCTTGTTAATATGTTCTCTTACCTTCTCATGTATATCCTTGATGTGTTCTACAAAATCTTCAACTTCAGCACTTATTTTCTTCTCTTGATCCATCTTCCTCAATTCTAGAGCTGTTCTGGGGCTACCTCCATACACAATCTGGAATGGTGATCTACCAGTGCTTCTGTTGATAGAATTGTTGTAAGAAAATTCTACCTAGGGTAAGATCAAGTCCCGTCCCTTAGGTTTATCTCCTACCAAACATCTCAATAGGTTACCCAAACTCCTGTTAACAACCTCTGTCTGCCCATCTGTTTGTGGAAGGTGTGCAGAACTGAACTTCAACTCTGTCTTTAGCTTCTTCCACAAGGTCCTCCAAAAGTACCCCACAAATTTGGTGTCATGATCTGAAACAATACTCTTTGGCAGACCATGTAGCCTCATCACCTCTTTGAAGAACAAGTCAGCAATGTGGACTGCATCATGAGTCTTCTGACATGGAATGAAATGTGCCATCTTCGAAAACCTATCAACCACCACAAAGACTGAATCATTCCCTCGTTGTGTCATTGGAAAACTAAGAACAAAGTCCATACTTGTATCCTCCCATGGCCTCTCTGGTACAGGTAAGGGATGATATAAACTTGTATTCTAGCTCACTCATTTATCCATCTGACATACTCTGCAGCTTTGTCCAAACTTCTTCACATCCTGTGACAACTGAGGCCAATAATAATGCTCACTGATAATGGCAATGGTCTTATCTCGACCAAAATGTCCTGCCATTCCTCCACTATGCTTCTCCTTTATTAGGTTCTCCCTCATGGAACTCCTCAGGATACACTGACTTCCTTAAATAACATGTCCAGATTATGAAATCCAACCACCTTGTCCTGTCCACTGTAACAGGTTCCTTGCAAGCTTTCCAAGCCTCTGCAAAATTAGGATCTTCTGCGTACAGTGTCTTAAGTTCATTGAACCTAACCACTTCAATCTGCATCTTTGTCATCAATGTATGCCTCCTACTTAAGGCATCTACAACCCTATTTGACTTCCCACTCCTATGTTTCAAAACAAAGGTATAACTCTGCAAAAACTCTACCCATTTCATATGCCTCTGATTTAATTTTTCTTGACTATTTAGGTACTGCAAGGCCTGATGATCAGTATATAGAACAAATTCCTTTAGCAACAAATAATGTCTCCATTTTTTTAATGCTTGAACTATCGGATAAAATTCCTAATCATATACAGAATACTTTCTCTAGGCATCATTTAACTTTTCACTTAAATAGGCAATGGGCTTACTCTTCTTGGTTTCAATATTGCCCAATGGCACAACCAACGGGCATCACAATCCACCAAACACCTTGTTGAAATATGGGATACAGAACAGGTTGCTCTGTCACCTTCTGCTTCAATAGTTCAAAAAATTTTGCTACTCTAGTGCTCCACTTGAATTCTTTTCTATCCCCTCTCATTGTTTCAGTCAGGGGTCCACAAATACTACTGAAGTTTCTAATGAACTTTCTATAAAAACTAGCCAAACCATGAAAGATCTCACCTCGGTAGCAGTTCTTGGGGTAGGCCATTCCAGAATAGCCTTCACCTTCTCTGGGTCCATCTTGAGACCTTCTGCTGATACAACAAACCCCAAGTACACTAACTCCTCTTCACAAAACTGCACTTCTTCAGATTAATCAATAGTTTCTCTTCTCTTAAATTCTCAAAGGTTTCCAAATATGCATCGATGCTCATCCAACGCCTTTACCAAAATCAAAATATCATCTAGTCACACAGCAATGTAAATTTATAAATTGGTACCATTCATGAGCCGCATGAATGTGCTTTTGGTGCATTGGTTAGCCCAAAAGATATGACTAACCACTCATACAAAGCCCTCCTTGGTCTTCGTAGTCTTCCATTCATCTCGCCTCGAACCGATCCGCGGGATATCCACTCTTTCGCATCAATTCGTAGCATCGAGCTCCACTCTCAAACAGTCCATCAGTCATCCATCCTTGGTAGGGGAAATTGTACTGATTGTTATCTTGTTTATGGCTCAAGAATCGCATTACTATCCTCCACTCCCCATCCTTCATTGGTGCTAGTACTATAGGTACTGCACATGGACTCAAACTCTCCCGTATCAAACCCTTTCTCAAAAACTCTTGAACTTGTTTGTTCAACTCCTCATTTTTTGTTGGAGTCATTCTATGAGCTGCCTTATTTACAAAACTGGCTTCAAGAATCAAGTCAATCTGATGACTGATCTTCCTTATTGGTGGTAAAACTTCAGGTACATTATTAGAAACAATATCCTGAAACTCATCCAACATCCTTAAACTTCTTCGAACCTTCACTATCCTCATTACTCACTCTAGGAATCAATGCATAACAAAAACACCATGCTTCATACCTTCTAAAATTTTTCTTCCATCTGCCATAACAAATCGCACTCAATGTGATAGCTTTTTCTTCGGGGCCTTTAGGTTTCAACTTGTGACAAACCCCATCCTTTTGTCAAGGAATAAGTGTTTGCATGGACATCATGTATAGCTCGCCTATCGAACTACCACGGCCTCCCCAACATGTGATATGCATCCATGGGGATGATATCACAAAGTACCTCATCATGGTGCTCCCCCGATCTTAAACTTCATTTAGGCACTACTATTGACCAAAACGTCTCTTGTGGTCTTTCTCTCAAGAACTGCATAACCGATATGGATTCGTGTGCCTTTTCCCTTAGCTTCAACTTTGTGACCATCTCTCGACAATTCAGATTATCGCTTGCTCCCACCACAATAATGACATCACAACATTTTCCTTCTTCACACTTCAGACCTTGTGCGAAATAGACTTTCCTCTCGTTTCGTTCTTTTTCTTCTCGCCACTAGGCTCTCCTAATCACTAGGGTTTCTCTCCCCTTCAACATCATCTAAATGTTCGACAATTCTCATCTGCATGCGCAACCCTTCCACAACCTTCTGGCCTATTGTCTACCCTTCCTTGGTGTTGTGGACATTCATAGGCTCGATGCCCTTCTTCACCACACTGGAAACACGTTCCTCTGAAACCACCTCTTCCAGATCCTTGTCCATATCTTACTTTTCCTCTACCTCTTTGATCACCACTTTTTTGATCACGAGGGTGGTAGAAGTTATCTTTCCTTTGGCTTCGGCTGGTACCCACATCTTCACTTTTCTTTTCATCATCATTTTGATTTCCTGAAGGTCTTCCATTACCCCTTCCACTTTGACCTCCTCGTCCTTTTTTCTTGCCATCAAATCTTTTGTTCAGCTTCTCTTCCACCTTTAGAGAAAATTGATACACATCCTCAATGGTGGTCATTCTGACTAGGATTAACTCCTCCTGAATGCTCGGTCATAACCCATTAAGATATCAGGCTACCTTCTCCTTATTGGCCTCTATGTGACCCGTTCTAATGATTATCTTGTGAAAATATTTAGTATATTCTTTCACAGACCTGCTTCCTTGCTTCAACCCTTGCAATTTCTTCAAAAGATCTAACTCGTAGTCCACTGGTATGAACTGCTTCTTCAGTTTCTCTACCATGCGATCCCATCTGGTGATATTTCCTTTTCCTCTTCAATTTCTTTCCAACTGGACCTCTTTCCACCAAATATTGGCATGGCCCCTCAACTTCATTTTCGCAAACTTAACCTGATCTAGGTCCTCTATTTCCTCATACTCAAAATATTCTTCTAGCTCATTGATCCAATCGATCAACTCTTCTGGGTTCAGACTTCCAGAATAGCTAGGGACTTCTGCTCTAGGTCTTTTTCCTATCTTTGAAACGGACCTTATTAGCTGCATTTGGTCTTGATCAATTGCTTCTTCTTCCTCTTCTTCATTTGAACCTTCTTCCTCTCTTTCATCCTCACTTTCCTCCCTCAGGTTTAACCCTCTTCTCACCTACTCTTGTAACGCATGAATCTATCTTTGGAGGGCTACCAGTGCATCTCGTCCACTAGCATTTCTTCCACCTCAACCACCTCTGGCACCACCATGCCTACCAGGCATCACTCTTGGAGGCATCTTTCTTGATCTCGACCCACAACCACGGTCCTAGTGCGAACTGCCTCACAATCGACGATTTGTCCACACGCTCAAGAAAACCTCGCTCTGATACCACTTGATGAGGGCATAACCCGAGACACAGAAAATAAGCCAAAAACAAGAGAATAATTTTATTATTCAGAAAATGGAACTTTTTACATGCAGAGGATCTCAAATCCCCAAGTTTTACAACACATGCAAGTTACAGAAAGCTACAGAATCACCCTTTCGCAATATGCGAGCTTGTCCCCAAAAGTTACCCAAAAATACTAGAAACCCGCCCATAAATAGAGCTCCTCTTTAGTTTGGAGCCAAAAAAACATTAAAATTTGAGTTTAGGTGGTTTGGCACCAAAAATTACAACTTGGAGTTCAAATTTCAAAAGAACATTTGCAATTGTATCTTCTAGAAAGTGTGCCAACTTCCCGGGGCTATAACTTTTGATCCGGGGCTTCGATTCACGAACCGTTTGAACCATTAGAAAGTTCTCAAAGTCAAGAATGTGCTTGAGACGAGCTACACCAATTTCAGCAAGTTTTGGGGCCATTCTAGAAGCTATAAGTGCCTCAAATCCAACTCAGAAGATTTTCAGCCACAAATCTAGGAAACTAAAACTGCAATATCTTTCAACTTGGGAATAGAAAATAAAAACCATAAATTGGGAATTTCATTATGACGAAAAGGGTATCAAAAAATGTAAAAACATCTAAAAAATGATAAAATTGAAATTTAACTATTTTTGGGTGATGCAAGATTGCCCTTACACCACTGGATGCTCCTGCATCACTTGTACCTTCCTTAGGATGAATGTAGAGTGATAATTGTTAGGGTTAGAAGGAAAATATCTAATAGTTAAATGAAGATTTGATCAATAAAAAAGAGAAATAAAATACACACAAAAATTATAGCAGAAACAAGACAAGATAGAGAATATGTGGTTCACCCAATTTGGGCTACATCCACAAAACTGCAGCCACCCAATGACTTTATTATCTAGTGAAAAACTTATTATGATCTCACGAATAATCAAATTTTTTCACATACTATAACTCTCATCCCAACCTTAGTGAGGATACATGAAGAGTGTATAGTATAGCATGATCAGTCACCACATACCAACAATAATGGAGGATGGAATCACTTAGGAAACAAGCCTTTAGGCTTGGCTAGATGACTAGTTGCATCTCCCCAACTTAGAATCCATCATGATTCACCATAGAAAATGATGATCAACCCTTGAAAATTCCAGATCTTGATTGAAAGTGAATTTGAAGACCTATAAAAACACTTTAATGCTACTCCAAGACTTCAATTTTTCTTGATTTTGAAACTTGAATGCTCTTGTGAAAGATTTCTTGAAGACTCCTAATACTTGTCTCTTGAAAAATTCTTGCTCAAAAATGCTTAGATTGATAAAAATGACTTAGAAGCTTGCTTATATAGGCATTAACACCTAATTGACCATTATTTAGATCTCAAAGGTCGACATCTACCAAAATTTTGAATTGAAATTGTGAATTTCCCACTCAAAATTATAAGAGACCCCAAATGGGAATCATTCACCACCCTTGGAAAATGGGTACCACCTAAGGGGACTCATTTGTCCAAGGTGGCGAATGAGTCCCACCTTAGCTTTTTGAGGTGGGTTTTCATGATTTTCAGTGTTTTAAGTGATTTTATGGGATTTTGGGGTGAAATAAAGCCTTGAGATCCAAAATAATGGGTCTTAGCGGCCTATAAATGATTATTGTAAAGGTTAAATAATGAAAGGGTGCTAAAATAGGTCCAAATTAAGTGTAAAATTTTGTACACTATAGAGGTAAAAATAACCTTATGATTATAATAAGCTAAATACCCTTCTTTGTTCTTGCTAACCACCTTAGCCATGCCAATATGTTTATTTTTAGGATCAATAATTATCTAATTTTTATAAAATGATGTATAAATATTTATTTCTTAAATTGATTGAAACTAGCTAACAAATGTTGGTATGATCGTATAGACTTTAAGTCATTGTACAAGACTTATGCACGACCGAAGAATGGAGTGGACTTTAAGCGGACTTCAAGTGGTTGAAGTTAGAGCACCAAAAGTTTGGGTGCTAGAGATTTAGGTGTGCATAGTGCAATGATTTCCTTTAAATCTTTTTGTTAAAAACTTTATGGCTCCACTCAAAGCCTTTAATATGTTTTATGTCATGAACATCTATTAAGTTGGTTAGTTGTAATTTTATTTTAATAATTTTTCAATGGTGTTTTCCCACCATCTAGAAATTAGGATTTCTATAGTGATACAATATAAATATGTGTAACTACCAAATAAGGATATATTGTTATGATGTTATGATATGCTTTGAATATTGCTCAGTTATGTATCTATATTACACTTTTATGATATGAATAAATAAATATGTCAGTCTCATTCTGAGTCAATAGTTTTGTGTAATGGAAGTACCATGAATGGATTTATTTTGAATATGTGAAAGTACCACATGTGATGTGAGCTAATTGTAGGAATGCCTAAGAGTTGGCTACTCGATGGATCTCATAGAGTAGATAAGTATTTCTCTTCTTAATACTGTTACTTTCATTTTGTACATGATGAATTTGAATAAATGTTATTTGTGTGAAGCTCTATCATGTGTTCCTACAAGTCATAGTCTTAAGTTTGTAATCTTTAAGTATTCATTTTGAAATTTTGTAGCACCTACTCTTGTTGTTAGGTACAGGTTGTTAAGTTTACTTTCTGTCAGTAATTAGTCATTAGTTGTTAGTTGCCTTCATTTAAATTTCATACTTTAACTACAAGTGTTAATTCTTAGGTAAAAATAACATGCTTTCTAGAATAAGAATTTGAATGATTTCTAGTTTAAACAATTTCATGCTTTCTAGTTTAATTTTTATTTAAAAACTATTTCAAAAATTTAGAAAAATATACTAAGAGAGATGCTCAAAATGATCCCTATTGCATACAACCTTTGAACTATACCTGGTCAATTAATATATTTTTAAAATAAAGTGTTAGTACCTTACAACATTCTTCCAGTGGTTATGGAGACATAGGGCCAAGGTAGATTTCCATGCCAAAATAGTGGAATGTTTAGATGATCTTGGCAATCAAGTCATTCTACAAGGGATAACTAGGGAGGTCAAGATTCATCAGATCTTTGCAATGCAATTGTTAAGGGCTAAGAAGAAAGGATGCTAACTCTTTGTTGTCAAGATGGAAAATCTAGAAGAGTATAAGGGCTCAATTTCATGAGAGAATCTTCATAACTTTGGATCACAGAACTTCCAAGAGATGAAAGATGGTGAAATAGAAGAAACTAGAATGTTAGATATGGAGAGGTATCCTATATTGATAATTTTTTAAGAATAATATCCAAATGAATTACCTAGGCTACCATTGAAAAGAATATTTTTCTCAAAAGATATAGTTCCAAGATCTGAACCTATTTCCAAGGTACCTTCAGAGCTAATGGAGCTTAAGGCACAACTAGATGAATTGTTGTCTAAAGGATTGATAAGACTAAGTGTACCACCTTGGGGAGCACCAGTAATCTATCTAAAAAATAAGGATGGTACTTTGAATTTGTGCATAGATTATCGCATGCTTAATAAAGCTATAATAAAGAATAAGTATCCATTGCCATGCATTGATGATCTATTTGATCAAATGAGGGGAGCTATTGTATTTTCTAAAATTGATCTAAGATCTCGATATCATCAGTTGAGATATAGGGATGAAGACATCTTTAAGATTGCGTTGAGAACTAGATATGGACATTATGAGTTTACAGTTCTACCCTTTGGTTTAACAAATTTGCTTACAATAGTTATGAACCTTATGAATAATGTATTTAGGGATTTCCTACATAAATTTTTCTTGGTTTTCCTAGATGATATTTTGATTTACTCAAGGAATGAGGAGGAAAATTGTAGACATTTAGAGATGGTTCTATAATGACTTAAAGAACATAAGTTGTATGGAATTCTCTCTAATTTTACCTTCTTTCAAAAGAGAGTACATTATCTTGGACATGTGATCTTGGTAGAAGGTATTTTAGTTGATACAACTAAGATTAAGGTAGTACTAGAATGGATAGTGCCCAGGAATGTATCTAAGGTAAGGAGTTTCATTGGTTTGGTAGGATACTATAGAAATTTTGTTACAAACTTCTCCAAGATCATATTTTTGATTACTTATTTGCAAAAGAAAGGGAAGATGTTTGAATGGAAAAAGAAGTGCCAAGTAGTTGTTGATCTACTCAAAGAAAATTTAACAACTGCACCAATTTTGAAATTACCAGATCTTGAAGGTGACATTACTGTTATCATAGATGCATCAGGAGAGAGCTTAGGAGGTTTTTTAATGCAATAAGGGAGAGTAATTGCTTATGATCCAAGGAATTTGAAACACTATGAGAAAAATTATGCATCGCATGATTTAGAGTTAGCAATTGTGGTTCACAAATTACAAATGTGGAGGAATTACTTGTTAGGGAAACTCTTTGAGATAAAAATTTATCATCATGGATTGAAGTATTTATTTACTCAACCAAATCTGAACACAAGATAGAGAAGGTCGTTGGAATTAATAGTTGATTATGAATTCAATATCAGTTATATTAAAGGGAAAGAAAATTGGGTTGTTGATGCCTTGAGTCGAAGACATCATATTACTTTAATAGTGTCAATTCAAAATGACTTTAAAGGTCAAGTATTGCATATATGCAAAGAGGATGAGTACTATATGCAAGTTAAGAAATCATTCACTAGAAATCCATAAAATGGAAGGTATGAAGTTTTTTATTTTGAATTTAATGGATTAATTAGGTATAAGGGAGGAATGTATGTACTTAAATAAGAAGAGTTAAGAAACCTAGTATGGAAAGAAGTTAATGAAGCACCATACTTTGGACACCCTAGAGTGACGAAAATTTTGGTAGATGTAAAGCCATTATATTTTTGGAAAGGGATGAAAGGAGAGGCTGCTAGATTTGTAGCCAAGTGTCTTGAATGTCAAAGGGTGAAAGTAGAGCATCATCATCTAGTAGGCTTGTTATACCCACATGACATACCAGAGAGAAAGTGGCAAGTCAAAAGTATGGAATTTGTGCAAGGATTACCTATGTCAAGGAATAAGCACAATGCCATTCTTGTAGTTGTGGATAAGGTTACTCAGGTTGCACATTTTATAGCTAAGAATCTAACTGATGGAGCTCTTGTTATAGCAAGGAAATTTGTGCAAGAAGTGTTTAGCCTACATGGAATTCATGAGAAGATAATTTTTGATATAGATGCATTAGTCACTTCAAGGTTTTGGAAAACCTTGTTGGAATATGGCTTCTAGTGTTGTCATTGATGGCAACCAAATTCATTATTCCAGTACACAGAGCAGAATTTGTTCATACCAGAAGGAAAAGTAGAGAACAGAGTATTACTAGCATAAAGTATGAAGAACAAGGTATCTGTCTAGTATGTTGATCTGTACACTTCACTGGATCATCATTTTGAGTTGTGGATCCTTGGGATAGATTGTTAAGCATATATCTTATCCTATTGTTAAGTTTTGTGATGTTGCATTAATCAGTGTACAAGTTAGCAGATTCAGTAGAATGATTTTCTATTTATTAACTCATTGGGGGATGACTTAATGAATGTATCATGTTGCAGATGTATAAGTAATAATTGTTTAAATGTTCCTATGTTTGATAATTTTTGTTTTGGGTCATAACTATGTCATGGCCGATTCTGATGGGTGTGCATTATAAATTGCTCATGATCTGAGCTGACATGTGGAAAAACATTTTGTATTTTATTTGAAGTCGACATATAATATTTGAATTCTTGCTATCATATATATATATATATATGCGAGTTCACGTAATTCATTTTGATGTATGGGTGTGTGTATAGAGTAGAGAAAATGAATATGCGAATATATAAAGTTCAATTGAGTGAATTTTGCTTGTGCAGAAGAGG
Organism: Sequoia sempervirens; assembly: GCA_007258455.2. Taxonomy (NCBI): domain Eukaryota; kingdom Viridiplantae; phylum Streptophyta; class Pinopsida; order Cupressales; family Cupressaceae; genus Sequoia; species Sequoia sempervirens. The sequence goes on along the minus strand of VDFB02271358.1, from coordinate 73,773,686 downwards.
ATTTTGTGAAGCAAACTAAGGAAGAGTAGAGAAAAGTGTAGAATCAGATAGAAGATCCACAATCTGATATATGAGTGTCACCAGAATTGAAACCATGAATTTATAGATGCTATCTTCTTAGTTCAAACTTTTGTTGTAATAAAAAATATATTGTAAGGAAGTGAGCCTTCCTTATTTTGAGAAGTGAGTTCTAGGAAGTGTGTCTGAATGCATGTGCATTCCACTTTTATTCATACTTTTAACGGAGTATAAATTGTGGATTAATCTCCACCATGGTTTTTCCCCTAAAGGGGGTTTCCATGTAAAAATTTGTGTTATGGTGTTCCAATTGTTTCTTTCATGTGCTTTCATCTTCACTTTTTTTTAATTGTTATAGATGATTTAAGATCTAGATTGAAATTTAATTTTTTTCTTAACACTAATTCACCCCCCCTCTTAGTGTTCCTTGAGTCCAACAATTGGTATAAGAGAAAGGTTCCTCTATAGAAAGTATAACAACTTGAGGTGGATATTATATTGCAATGGACTCTAGTGGTCTTCAACAATAGCTTATGGTGGCACTTGATGATTTTGATCAGTCTAAAGTAGAAGTCATGGAATTAAAAGAAAATATTGTGGATGCTGAAAAATTCATTCAATCATTGAAAGATAAAATCAATGAGTCAAGAGAAAAGAGGAACAAACTATGTGGTCAGCTAAAGCAAAAAGAAAACAAAATCTTGGAAGATGTTCACTTGAATCAAACCCCCAAAAAAAATAAAGAATGTGAAAAACTTGCTAGGAACAATCCTACTCTAAAGCTTGAGATGAAATCTGTGGCAATGAATATAACTAAGGAGATTGAAAAAAGGAAGAAAAATCAGCAGAATCTAGCCCAGTCCTTAAAAGAAAAATATAAAGAATATAGTAGAGTTAATAGTGGATTCATTCAACTGGAGATTGAACTACAACAATCCAGAAATAATGAACAAGAGCTTGAAAAATAGATAGTTATTCTTAGAGATGAACTTACTACTGGAAATGAGTACAAGGAGAAGTTTAGGATCAGTTCTTCTAAGCTTAATCAGCTGACTAAAGTAAAGAAGGATGCAAATGATAAGCGAGGTCTTGGCTATGAGAAAGGAGAAAGCTCTGGATCTAGACATAAGGATTCTAGACAAAGAAATCAAATGAAAAAAGGTAGAAAGTATCCAATAAGACAACCCAATGCTCAGAATTTTAATGGTTATTGCTTTTCTTGTAATAAATTTGGTCATATGGCTTCTCAGTGTAGAAGAAAAGAAAATTCAAGTAGTCGATCATTTCTTGGTCAGTGTTTTAGGTGCAATAAGTTTGGTCATAAGTCAATTGAATGCAAAATTATGTATGTTAGTGTATGGAATGTTAAATGCTATACCTGTCAAAAATTTGGGCATATTGCTAATCAATGCAGATCAAGAGGAAATCAATGGCATGAATGGTCTAGATAAAGAAATTTTGTGTGTTACAATTGCAATAGATTTGGTCACATTGCAAGATTTTGCAAGAACAAAAACACAGATAGAAGAGGTCCAGTATATGAAGGAAGAATTTCATAGAAAGATGATAAAGGAAAAGGAAAAGTGACTATGGAAGAAATAAGAGATCAAATGAAGAAAACATGGATAAAGAAGAGTGAATCTGATGAAGGAAATAAGCCCGTACCAGAAGCAGCCTCTAGTAATCCCTCTGGAGATTGATCTCAGGCCATTGGCTTAGGGGGAGTTTTTCAAGGAAAATCCTTTGTCCCCTTGTTAGTAGTTGGCACTAGAATAAAGGAAATTGTTAGTAATTCTATTATTAATCTACAAATGTATCTATGATCACTTGTACAAAAATTTGAGATCTAAAAGTTTTGCAAATTATTTCTTCTCCTACTATCTAAGAAAATAGAGTAACTGGAACTCCTAGGGAAAAAAATTTAATGCAGTAAAAAGGTTAGGTGCACAAGTTATAAAAGGATATTTGGAACCCTGATTTGTCACCTTGTGTTGAAAAAGAATAGAAGAAGATCCTTTGCAACAAAATTTTGAAGGAGTCAAGTCAATTCAACGGCAAATTCATTAGGTATTTCAGCTGTTTGTAAAATTCTCAGTAAATTCAATGCTCTGTAAAACTTGTTCAGTATGAAAAATAAAATGAAGCAAATCAAAGGAATAGCGAATTTAGATGAACATAGCAGTAAAAATAATAGGGACATCATAAATATGTTGTAGGCCGATGAATTGAAGTGGCTTGAAGGTGTGAAACATAGAAGTTTGAACATTTGGAATGATTTTCTTTATTTTGAAAACTTAGAAGTTGTTAGGTTTATCCTGAACATATTGAATGATGACATTCTAACTTTGGATAAACCCTGTCTCATTTTGAAAGAAGTGATTAGGAATGTAACTATATTATGCAATGTTAGGGATATATTGAAAAAGAAGTTGATTTGGAACAAGGAAGTCAAAACCCTAACCGACGTAACATGAGATCAAAGGGCACTGATAATTTTGACAATCAAAGATATGATAACAAGGTACATTATGCATGGAATATCATGTAAAATATTCTTTAGAAATAGGGAAGGTGCAACCTTGGCAAGCGCAGTTTACATCTCTCATAAAATGATAATTGAGGATCAAGAATTTGACCTATGCAGTTTGCTAAAAGATCAATTGATGGAAGATGTGCAACTGACAGTGGAAGCAGATTACCCCTTCAAGTTTTGTACTTTGTTCATATGTATCATGATGTATTTTCTAAATTACTTACCTCAGAATAATAATGTGGTATGGAAGGAGAATGAACTAGTTTGTAAGAAAAATTTTGAACATTCTAATACTTTGGAATATTTTAAGCAAGAATATGAAAATTTCTTTAAAGAGTTGCTAGGGAAGTTTGGAGAAACTAGCATTTCCATTCTAGTAAAAGCACTTGAAGTTAGATCATCTTCCAGTGAAATGGAGAGGAAGCAGAAAAGAGAAATAGAGTTTGTTGATGACACTCCTCTAGCACTCAAGTCTCCAAAAATTGAAGAAAAAGGTAAAGAACAAATAATTATGGATATACCAGATGAAGATTATGATGAGTACACTCCAAGGGATAATCTAGAATCAGTTGAATTGGATGTAATAATGGCAGAGGGAATTGAAGAAGAAGGTGCTTTATTTAAAACAAAGATAATGAAGATCATTCAGGAGAAAGATGGGATGTAGAATATTGTTGACATTTGGTTAGATAGACTGTCATATGAGCAAGACCTAATTGAGAGCACTCTAGGTAGTTATTTTGCGCATAGTCACATTGGATTGGAAATTTTGTAGAATGTGCTTCTTGAAGAGATGATTGAATGTATTAGGGAGACTATGGCCTCTAAGTCTCAGGATAGGAAAGAGGAAGAAATAATTCTACATTTGAAAGAGCAGTTTAGGCTATCTCTTACCAAATTAAAAAGGAAAATGGATGCATTGAGGCAATGCATTAACTTAGCCAATAACATATACAACTATTGTTTGTTGGAATATGGCTTCTGATGTTGTCATTGATGAAAACTGAAGTCATCTCCATGGTTTGTAGATCAGTATCTAGTCATACTAGCAGATAAAGTGAAATACTATGTGTTGCTGGAAAAATACTTGTAGAATAGGGTATTCGGTTAGACAGCTTCACCGGATCATCATTTTGTGTTGTGGATCCCTAGGATTTCTTATTGAGCATGTGGATTATCTTATTATTGAGTGTTGTGGTGTTGCACTAGTTGTAGTATGAGCTTGGAGGTCTAGTAGGAAATTTTCTATTTATTTGCTTGTTGTAGCTGACTTAATGAATGTGGCATGTTGTGGATGTGTAAAGTGATATTATTTAAAATATTTTTATGTTCAAATATTTAATTATGGGTCTTAGCTATGCTCTAGCCAAATTGTTTGGGTGCACATCAAAATTGTTCATGATTTGGGATGACAAGTTGCAAATATTCTTAAGTTTTCTTGACCTAACTTGTAGTGATTAAATCCTTAGTCACAGATATATATAGGGGTATGTGCCAAATCATGATGGGCCAAAAAGTGGCGATATTATGGGTATGTGTAGGGCATGTGGCTGACGATTTTTTTTACCCAAAATTGATGAAATGAAAAGGGTTTTTAAAGGAGATTCTCAGCTTTCCACCAATATAAATTATGCTTTACTTTGAATTTAATAAATAATTATTATTTATTTTCTATTTGAATTACAACTAATGTCATGATCGATAGGCTGATTGAAAAACATCTATAGCTTTTAAACGGTATCACATTTTTTGAATTTGGAACACGTGTCACATTTTATGCTTTGCATACTATAGGATTAAAAAAATAAAGAATAAATTTAATGAAGTTTTGACTAAGTTAAGGTAGTCAGATATACAATTTTTTATATTTTTTAAAAGTTGTAATAAAAAATTCATAAATAATTATTTACTTGGAAAAAAATTACAAAAAAATATGCATCACATCAGGACATGAGTCCTCTACTTATATTTAAAATATTATAAAAAAATATTATCATTTTATAGTTGTTAGGGTGGTTAGAAAGACACCTACTTTTATTTTTCCCTAAAATTTAAGTACTAATGCATTGAAATTTCAAATTTTCACCAAATAGATTTTAAAAATAAAATAAACCTAGTAGTTTAGAAACTACATTCAATTTTCTATAGATTCTATTGTTACATATTTTTGAAATAATATAGATAACGTATTCAAATTTTTATGTCAAATTGCCTAACTTTGATTTTTATGAATTTTTTGCCACTTAAAGGCCTATTTTTTCCATGATGATCCTACACATACTCATAGGTGATCGATTATATCATTTTAAAGAAAGAAGAATGTGTATTGATGTATGTTGGAAATATATAAATAATGTTAGAGTGATATCATGCATAGTTTCACTTGCGCATAAATATTTTTGTGGTGCAAACTTGAGGAGAGTAGAGAAAAAGTTTAGTATCAGTTAGAAGGACAGAAGATCATCATTAGAGCCTAACCGGAATTGTAATCAAGAATTTGTAGTTGCTAATCCTTTAGTTCATTCTCTTTTGGATCTATTCTAAATCATTGTAGGGTAGTGAGCCCATCCATTTTGAGCAGTGAGGTCTAGGCAGTGAGCCTAAATGCAAGTGCATTCCCATTTTGTAATATTTCTTTTGGGTATACTCAAAGCTTATTGTGGATTGGCCATCCACCGTGGTTTTTCCCCTAATAGGGTTTCCACGTAAAAATACTTGTGTTATGGTTGTATGGTTGCTTGATTTCTATTTCTATATATTACTTTTTATTAAATGTTCTAAGTGGATTAAAGATCAGAATAATAAAGTTAATTTTTGCAAAACATTGATTCCCCTCCCTCTCAGTGTTGCTTGTTTCCAAAATTGGTGTCAGAGCTAGTTCTTCGAAAGAATTCTAACAACTTGGGGAGATCTTGGAAAGTGTTCTCAATGGATACAAGAAGTCTTCAATAGCAACTCATGGTGGCCTTCGATGATCTTGACTAGTCAAAATCTAAGAACCAGGAACTGCAACAAAATATTGAGAATACAGAAGAAATGGGAGAAGAAGAACCCCTCTATAGAAGGAAATGGCTCCACACCAAATGCCACTTCTTGTAGTACCTCAAGAAATTAATTTTAGGTCTCTGACATAGGGGGAGTTGTCAAGAAAAACTACTAAAGCCCCTAGAAGTGATTGGTACTGGAATTCAAATGAGTCTAGTAGGTAAATTGGTACTTTTCAGATGTTGTGAAATGAATCAAATGAATTAGTGAAGAATATTGGAGATCTACATAACAATTATCTATCTTGGAACATAAAAAATAGGAATTCGGTTGAGTTAGGGAAAGGGCATTTATTGAAAAATAAAGGAGTTAGGTTCATGGACAATAAAAGAATTACTTCCACCCTCATTTTTCATATTGCATTCAAAAGAAAGAGGTTTGGAGAGCTCTAAAGTGATCATTGCCAAATTGAGATTGAATTCCTACGACAATAGTGGAACAGTACAAAGACACTATATGCTTAATGGTTGACATTGACCAGTGTCTTAGCTCTCAAAAATGTAGGCAAGATACCTCTAGAGGTTTCCAATCTCTAGATACGTTTCAGGGTAACAGAAAAGGCCAAATGAGTTGAACCTTCTACTCTTCAAGTGCTGCCAGGCCTAGACAAGTGTACCTATAACAATGAGGAAAACTTGACAAATGTTTATTTCCTAAAACAATTTACCCACATTGGAAAACATGAGTGGATAAATGAGTTTAAATTTGGTATAAATTGTATAAGTAATATCAAGGCAAAAATCAAATATGTTAATATGTAAAGATGAATGAAATGAAACAGTGAAATAATAGAGACTAGTGCCTTATTGGGTATACAGAGTCAAATGAAAATATAAAATGAGTAACTTCTCTTTGGTAGAAATTCAAATTGTTTGGCATATAGGTTTTATGTTTACAACTGGTATAAACATGTAGGAATATGACTACTAAGTTCTTCTTAATGATCCAAATGAGATTCCATAATTACTATGATTGTTTTAAAGGATTTAATATTTCCTTGAAAGACCCAATTAATCCAACCATATAGTTACAACAAATGTGCACTGATAAACTAAAAAATATCCTCGATATTATCAGTTTAAACAATTAGAAAATATTAACTTTGGAGACAACTTTAGTAATACTTTTAATTATCACAACAAACAACTAAAACCGTAAACTTTCCACCAAATCAAATATTCAATTGAAATCTCCATTGCTTTTTACATGCATCATAGCCTCAAAATTCAACATTCTGATCTACTGTATTTTCTTTTTACTCTCTGCTCCCTCTTTCGCTGTCAAATAAAGTCACGTCCCTTCACATTCACATCCTGACAGTTATTTCATTCAGGCCTTTTCAAATGTTCACCAGACATCTGCTATGATGTCTTGCAATCACACCGACACTCCAAGTCTCCCTAACTATCAACAGATTATACATCACTAGGTAGTCCTGTAATCTCATTGATGTGTTGAGTCTCACTGATAGCTATCTATATCTTCACTTCTATCACCAAGTTGTCTTGTAATTATACCAATGCCTTGAGTCTCCCCAAATTTTTATCCTTTCGGTCTTAAGTATCCTTGTGACTTTCAAAATCGGAAAACATTCCTTCAACTACTCAAGTCTTACCGAGATGCTCCCTTCAGTTTGCTTGTTGATCGCCGAAACAAAATTTTTCCTATCGATGAAACTTTATTTAGCATGACCCTTCATATATCTCCCCACTGAAGCCAGTCTCACCAATGAATGCTCCCTCCAAAAATTTCACTAAGGCTATACAATCCTTTCGTTGTGACATAGGGCGTCGACAGGACTCCATGACTTCATACCGATAACAACAATAGAATCCACTCTTGCTTTTTTAGCAAAACCAAATGGATGCTCCGAGACATCACACTGATTGCTCCTATCTCACTGAACTTTCACTTTTGTACTTCATCGGTATGACATACAAATGCACACTATGACTAATCCTGACGATTGTTGTCTTGCCAACATGTCTCTATATCTTTGATTGATAAGACACAAATAGACTCGATATCACTCATTCCGATGAACTTTATCTTGCTGATATGATCTTTCTTTTGCTGAGACTCTGAATTGTGTCTACTTGATGTGTATTACCACATGAAATCATATTGGTATAACATTCCCGATCTCTTTCCAATAGACTGTAAAAAGATATATATTAGTATAAAATGCAGTATGGATCGGGGAGACACTCACCATCTCTTGCCGATATGATTTATACTTTCAAATGCTCAGGAACAAGTGAATTCTAGGGGAACAAATGATGAAACCAACTAATGCATGGGAAAAATATTACGCAAAGTGGATTCATGAGCTTATGGTATAGACATTTTTTGAAAATCATTAATATAAATAATTGTGAAAAATTTCAAAATTTTATAGTTCTAATAGTGGCTCTATCTAGGGATGAATGATTGTGAGATCATTGCAAGGATCCAAATTTCTGGTTGAGTAGACCATACTTTCAAAGCGATGGACTAGTGAGCAGGATGAAATGAATGAAAATGGAGATGAACAAGATGCTAAACTACTATACATGGAAAGATTTATTTTGAAACAAGGAATCTCAGGATTGTCCATGTACTGGAAATTCATGTTCCTTATATTTCCTAAACTACTATGCATGGAAAATAATTTTTTTGAGAGGATTGTCAAGAGTTTTCCATGCACTGGCAACCCTTAATCCTTTGTATTCCCTTTTTTAAGAGAAGAAATGCTTCAAAAATTTCCCATGTACATGAAAATCTTGTTCTTCACTAGTCATATTTTGCAAATAATATGAATCTTCACCTTTCTAGCCAACAACAAAGGGTGCCAACCACAAAGCTTCAAATTTTGCATGTTTTCCTTCTCCTGACATCTTTCATTCCACATTAACACTAGATCATTTTCTTCGAATTTTCTATTTTTTTCTCTTCTATCAAATAAATACTTCAATTGTGCATGCAACTTCACATTTTGGTTTTGAGCTACTCTTCTTATCTCATCAAGCTCTACCACTTGTTCCATTCTATCCTCCATTGGTTCAGGAATGTCTATATCTTCCTGAAGGATAAATTTGTAAACTAGTAACAAATTTTGTAAAGGCACCCTAGCTTGTGTTCCATACACTAATTCAAATGAGGATTTCTCAATTTCCTTTTTCATAGTTATCCTATCAGCCCATACAGCCAACCTCAATTTTGAATCCCAAGCCTTTTTATTCCCACCTAACATTCTCTTTATGATTTTCAAAAGACTCTTGTTGTTGGACTCTGCTTGACCATTAGTTTTTGGATGGTAAGGAGCTGCATAAGAAACAGTAATACCATATGTACTGCAAAAATATTTAAACTCATTAGATCTAAAACACATCCCATTATCATTAATCAATATTAATGGTGTACCAAATCTGGTGACAATGTTATCCATTAAAAAATTGATCACAACTTGTTGCCTACTTGGTTGGGATCTTCTACACCCATTTAGTGAAATAATCAGTAGCTACTAGTATCCATTTATGCCCTACACTTGATTTTTCGTGTATCTAACCAATAAAAATCAATACCCCACTGATGAAAAGGGGCTTCAACTGGAAAAGGTCTGAGTGGTAAAGATCCTTGATACTTCATTTTACCTGAGAGCTTTTGGCATGCTTCACACCTTCTTACATATGAAAAGGAATCATTAAAAACTTTTGGCTAGTAATAACCTACTCTAAGAATCTTGTGTGTAGTTATCTTTGTAGAATAATGGCCTCCACAAACCCCTTCATGCATTTCTCTTATAACATGCTTGGCTTGAAACTCATCTAGGCACAACAACAACATCACGTCCCTATTTTTCCAAAACAAATCACCTTCCATGAACACATATTTGGACACTTGTAACTTCAAGTTTCTTCTCTGATTATCACTTAATCCTTTAGGGCACTTCATGTATCTAAGGTAATACATGATGTCTATATACCAAGGAGTAAGGTCAGTACTTGCAATTGCATTTCCTTCATCTTCTACATTACAGATTCAATTTGATTCAATATTTGTTTCTGCCATTAGCTTGGTGAAAACTTGACCTCTCACTAATTTAGTAATTTGTGTTTCCATATTGAATTCTTGAATCTTGATAATCCATCTGCATCTCTTCCCAATTACCTCTAACTATGTCAAAATATCTTTAACAGTTGCATGCAGGACATAAGAAATCACCTTAGCTCCAACAAGATATGGTCTAAAACTTTTATGGATTTCACCAATGCAAATGCTTGTTTCTCCATTATATCATATTTCAATTCTGACCCCTGCAGTGACTTACTAATGAAAGATACAGGCTACTCATGACCTTCCTCATTCTTCTATAACATAATAGAAACAATAGTGTGCATTGAAGCAAATGAAAATATCTAAGAGGGTTTAATAAAATCTAGAGATTTAAGGATAGGAGCTTCCTTGATGGCCCTTTTGATAGATATGAAAGCTTCCAACTCCTCTACAATCCATTCTATATTTTGTCCCTTAACATCTTTGATATGGGCTTAACAATCTCAGCAAAATTAGATACAAATCTCTTAACAAAATTGACCTTTCCAAAAAATTATTGAATAGCTTTGACAGTCTTAGGAATAGGAATTTAATCTATAACCTCAACCTTTTCATGATCTATTCTAATTCCTTCCTTTGACACAATATTTCCTAATAGTCTTCCTTCTGTGACTGCAAAATGACATTTTTTAGGATTCAGACTGATAGCATACTCCAAAGCCTTGATAAATGTTTTTTCAAGATGTTCTACATGATCTTTAGCCCTTTTTGAATAAGCAGTAAGGTCATCTTGATACACAACTATGATAGCATTAATCAAATTTGCAAATGCTACGTCCATAGCTCTTTGAAAGCTTGCACCTGCATTTGTGAGACCAAATCGCATTATCTTATACACGTATGTTCCCCATGGGGTTGTAAAAGTTGTCTTGTACTACTCAGATTCTTTAACTTTGACTTGATTATAACCAGAGAACCCATCCATCATAGATAACAACTCACACCATGTAACTTTGTGTAATATAGCTTCCATATTAGGTAGAGGATAACTATCCTTGAGAGATGCCATGTTTAAATTTTTGAAGTATGCACATAATCTGATACCCTTGTTCTTATTCCTTGCAAGAACCAAGTTTGAAAGCAATGTTGAATGCCTGATAGGTTTGATAATACCCCATCTCTAAGCTTTACCAATTCCTCCTGCATTATTGGTTCCAATGTTGTGTTAATAGGTCTTTGTCTTTGCCTAAACAGCTTTGCATTTGGATTCAATGGGATTTCATGTTGAAAAAAATCTTCCCTGTACACTTTGAGATGTTAATAAGACCATGCAAACACATGTTTATATTTTCTCAATAATGTAATGAACATTCTTTCAATTGTCGGGCTTATTTTCTTTCCAATGTATACCTTTTTTGGTGCCAATTCAGTCCCTAAATTAACCTCTTCAATGTCCTCTCCTTTGACTAGTATCTATTTCATGAGGGACCAATCATTTCCATCATACACCCTCTCTAATGCTACTAGTCCTTTGGGAAGCTTATTAATTTTAAGCTGCAAGACCTCTTTTCCAAACACTGTCTGCTTTCCATCTGCTTCTTCTACAAAAGCATTAAAATTGATTTCTTGAGCTTCATATTGATCTATACAGTGAATTAACTTCAAAAGGTCAGCATCATCATTAAAAACCTGCCAACTATATATATTGTCAGGTGCAACAGATCTTATTTTGAACTCAATTTGAGACACTCTAGCGAATGTGATGTCATCTCTTCTTAGTGCTACATTGGCTAAAAAGTCTACCATTATTTTTTTTGACCTATCAATCCACTCAATGGAGAAAGCATCAAACAATTCAATTTTATCCCATACAACATTCATGCATTGCTTTAGCCTCTTGTGTTTTGCTACATATTTTGACTTAACTCAAGAAACAACTAGCTCAAAATCCCCTAGAATAGCTAGCAACTTGATCTTATGTTTTACAACCATATTCAAACCTGTTAACAAAGCTTCATATTCTACCATGTTGTTTGTACATTCAAATGCCAGAAAGAATGAATATTTAAATGTAACTCCTTTAGGTGAAACAAATACTACTCCAGCTCCATTACCTTCATGGCTACATGTTCCATTGAAGTACATTTTCCACACACCATCACAGTTTTTTGCAACATGTTTATCAATTGAATCACCATTGACTAATTTTGGCTGGGTTGGTTCTATCTTAAAATTCCCAAGATCCACATCACAAAAGAAATTGATTTGGTCTAGAGGTACACAATCTACAATTGGGTTCATCCTCGACTCCATATACAACTTAACTTCTTGACCGTTCACTGGAATTGTTGCATAAGATAAATCAAATTGGGCATTTCCCCCAACTACTATCATCCATTGTCTTGATAGAAGCATCCCAAAATGAGGAGGAGTATCAATTATAGTTATATCTATACTATAGGTCATATGAGGATAAGCAAATAGTTTGATTTCAACATCTTTCATAACACCTACTACTGGAACATGCCTACTATCCCTTGCATAGCACTTCCCTTCATTATTATCTACCCACATGCCTAGCTTTTTCATAACTCCCACTAGCATGATATTGATAGCAGCACCAAATTCTATCATGCAATTCCTCAATAGTTTATTGTTTACAAGCAGTGTGGTGAAAAAAGGTTCAACTTGTGGGGAACTTACCAATACATCATTTAAGCATACTTCAGGGACACTCACTTTCTCTTGTTTATTAAATTTTTTAGTGGCCATTTGATTTTTAGAATTTACACTTTTCTCATTTCCATTTGATATCAATTGTAGTGCACTATCTCTATATTCCTTAATTCTCATCATCTCAAGCAGTGGAACAGACATTTTTACTCGAGATAAAGCCTGAGAAAACTCAAATGAAGAACCTTCTACCTTAATCATTTTCTTTTGTTCTATTGTTTCTCCTTTGAACTCTTCCTTTTGGACAGTCTTTTGCTCTTCTTTATATGATTCTCTATTCACCTTCTTCTGGGAAGGCATCTATTCATTCTCATTATGGCGTTCATCTTTTGTTTTCTTTAAAACTCCTGGCATCTTTTCTTTCATAAATATACCCCTGGGAACATTTTCCTTGTCATTCACTATCTTGTTTCTCAACCAGTACTTGCTCTTTGCTTTTTCAACTGTAGCAATGGTTAACCTCCTTATTTCGTCTTCAGTAGGTCTTCTTATATTGCATTTTTTAGGTACCTCAACAGAGTGATATTCTACATAACTGTCTTTAGAATCAGAAAAACCTTGTTGTTCAACCATGTGGACATTACACCTCTAATTCGAAACATAATACTCACAACCCTCATCTTCTAAAGATAAAAATCCATCCTCATCAAGGTGAAAAGTACTTGAAGTCAAATACATTGTGTGATCCTCTCTGCTGTCACCAACTAGCATTCCTTTTTCTTTCATTTCTTGAGCTACAACACAATAATCTGAGGAATGTGGCTTATCACAAGTTTTGTACCAAAGATTATTATTTACCATATATGCACAATTCTTCCTTAATGGATCAGATGTTTCCTTGTTCCTAGGTCTATCAATTATAGGTTTTCCATCTTTCCAATTTGTATTATAAGGCATATCGTGTAACCTAGGCCTCTCACTTTTGTACATGTTCTCCTGTTTGTACTAATAATTATTTACTTATTAAGAAGCCCTAGGATTATCTCTCCTGCTGATCATCCCAATAGCCCTCCTATTGTTTTCAATAGTTAATGCTATCTTTTGGGCTTCAGGTAAATCTCTTGGAAACCTATTTCTTAGTTCATACCCTATTTTTGGATCGAATGCCTTCAAATAGACACTTAATGCTACAGAGCCTGGAAACTTTGACCCTAGTGGTATCTTATTTTGCAATTTGTTGAATCTCTAGTTAAAATCATAAATTGAATCATTCTTATATCTTTGAATTCCAACTAATTCATGAAAATCAACATCTGGTGCACATAGGTTTCCATATTGTTCTAGAAATCGATCTTGAAATGCTTGGATAGAATCAAAAAAAGTTGTTGGCAAGCTATTGAACCAATCCCTAGCTTCTTTGGTGAGTGACATCATGAAAAACCTCATATGTAAGTCTTCATATGCTATATCCAAGTCCTATATAAAAGCATTAAAATTACTCAAATGATCTTCAGTAGTAATTGCACTGCTCCCTGTAAAATTAGGAATGAGACTCCTCCAATTGCTATCCATAGGGTAAGGGTATAATTGAAACCCTTTCAAATCAAATTGTCTAATCATTGGTGTGTATTGCTGAGGGGGAGGATTATGCACATGTTGATACGATTACATTGGATTGTTTTATTATGCATGAAGATATGGCACATGTTGTTGACCATGAGATAGTTGTGCATTTGTATGTTGTGTAGTAGTATATGGTGGATGGTTTGGCTGCTTGTATTGATTTCCAATCTGATTCTGAGGAACCTTTGGCTGATATGAAGGCTCTGTAAATTGTTCCCTTGCTTATGAGGTGGTATATACTTTGGAATATTAGCTTTCTAAGCCTTAATTTGAGCTTCCAGCAATTTCAAGTCTTGGATTACTTTTATCATTTGGATCTTTTCCTGTTTAGCTTTTGCTCTTTCTACCTCTTGTATATGAAACTCTAATTGTGCTTCTACTTCTTCACAAGTTGAAAAATCATAATTTTCTTAAGGAATTATGTGATCACTAGGCTCATCTTGATTACCCTCCATTCTTTGATCATATTCCTGTTGATATTTGATTCGTTCAGCTTCCAGTTTAGCATCAAACTCTGCCTATTTTTGGGGATTATAAAAAGGATTTTTTTATTCTTCAAGGGTACAAGGTTCTACACTTTAATTATCTCTCCATGTATCATAATAGTCATATGTCTCACAATGTGGTCTTGATTCTTTTTCTTTCTTCATTATGCACATGTCATCCTCTTTCTTCTTACCCTTATCATCCTTATCACCCTTATGTGTCCACTTATTGTTACCAGCAGGATCTCCTTTGTATTGGGATCATGCCTATGGGTTATGAAGTAGATGACAACATTCTAAGGTTGTATACATAACACCTATTGAACTCACCGCTAGATCAAGAAGAAGAAAGGTTTGGTACTTATGCAAAGAAAAGTATGTAGGTACATCTTGATCTGAAAAATCCCATGATAGCTAGAAGGGTAAGAAAAGAGATAAAAGCCTTTGCAGAGAGTATGGGTCTTCCTTTGGAAAAACTGAAAGAAATAAGAAGTCAAAGAGATGAAGCTAAAGAAGCTAAGAAGAAAGATAAGGTAGTATCAAATAGTCTAGGAACATCTTCTATTAATATTAGATCTACAAAGAGCTCCCCTGTAGCTTAGTCAAATCAAGCCGAAGCCTCTAAAAAAGGAAAAAGAATAAAAGGACAAGATCTTACAAAGTTGTGTCTGTAGATGAAGAGGAAGAAAATAATTCAACAAAAGTAGTAAGGGGGATAAAGGCTACTGGTACACAAGCTGTCAAATTGAATAAGAGAAAATATTCTAGCAAAGGTGAAGAAGAAAAGAAAAAGTAAAAAGCTGACAAGCTCAGTATGTATGTTCAGGAAGTTAAGAATGCAGTGGTAAAAGATGGAAATATCAAGGCACTTTGTGTTTGGTATGATATCTTTGATGAATCTGGTAAGATAATTCTTGAAGAAGCAACAATAATGCATATGATTTTTTTTAGTAATGCTCTTGTTGAAATCATGCTTGGTTTGCCTACAATCCTGTATAATGCTTCAAAGTCTAGGAGGTCGAGTGCCTTATCAAAAGAAGTAAATCTAAGGAAAAGATTCCTAGCCGATTAGTGCCCAAAAATATCAGTTGAAGAAATGGATTTATTCCTTGAAAAGGCTAAAGAAGAATTTAAGAGAAAAATAAGAATAAATAAACTCATGATTGGTGAAACTGGCACTATTGTTAGTGAAACTAAGACCATAATCTTGGAAGAATTTTTGTTAAGGAATAAGATTAACATTGAGTAAATCAATACTGAATATGTGCAAGGAAATGAGGAAGTGAATGCAAAGGTAAATAAATTAGAAGAAGAGAATGTGAATGAAGAGAACATGAATGTGTCTGACCCTCCAGAATTTGAGGATATTTTGACTTCTCCTAATGTGGAAAATACAGAGACACGGGTGGTAACTAAGGTCCCTGTTGAGGTGGTAGTTGAGGAAAAAGAGGTGCATATTGAACAAGTTGAAATTCCTAAAGTCAATCCTGAAGCAGAATCCAAGGGTGAAAAAGAAAAGGATCAAGAAATCAAAATAGAGAAGGTGAAGGAATCTCTATTGGAGCAACAGGATGAGTCAGATCTTGAGTTGGATGAAAATCAATTAACCTATCTACTTTGTCTCCAATTCAGATGTTGAAGGTAACTAAAATTTCTCAAGCCAAAGCAAATGAGAAGATACTAAAATCTCACTTAGAGGATAGTGAACTGCTAAAACTTGCATCTGGAGTTTTACATAAATTAATGCCTACTTATGATATGGACCCATTAGGTTCCTCCTTCGATGAGTTGAAGAAGCTAATAAACTCTATTGATTCTCATTTTGAATCTTTTGAGAAATCAACTTTAGTTAAAGTGAAAAATGAGTTCAAGGAGAAGAGAGTTGGTAGCCTAAATGAATTAATTGCCAAAGACAAAAATTTGTTAGGCACTTGTATCAAAAATATTCAAGGTGCTATGTTTCAAGGGGGAAAAGTGTACAAGTCTTGCTTGGTCTTGTCAAAATTTACATAAGAAAATGAGAAGGTGAAAGACATTGAACAATAGTTAGTTACTATTTCCAACACTTTTGACCCATTAGCCGATAGTGTTTGTAAACAAGAAAGTCAGGTAATGACTTTTCTCAACCAAATAAAGAGTCTAAAACTTGAAAATGAAAGGATTATTAGCAGAGTATGTGAACTCAGGGGACTAATAAGTCCAAAGATTGAGATGATGGTGAATTCTCTAAAAGAAGCTAAAGATGCTATGACCATTCCTGATCCGGTAAGTCTCAAAGTAGTAGAAACCTTGTCATATCTGCTTTGTGGTCATATAACCATTTTGGAGAGTTTGAGAACTGTCTGGGAATCAAACTTTAGTGGATTGAAGAATAAATTTGTAGACATCTTCAAATTTTTGTAAGTCTCTGAATATGTTTGTACAGTTTTGCAATTTTGGATTCCCCAATTTTGTCATTGATGTCAAAGGGGGAGAGAGTGAAGTGAAAAATGCCTTGACATTCTTAAGGGGGGCATTATTTTGAATTTTGGCAGTGTGCTTATCAGTTTTGACACTTAGTCATTTTTTTCATTAAGTGTTGCCATCAATGCCAAAGGGGGAGATTATTGGCATATGGCTTCTGGTGTTCTCATTGATGGCAACTGAAGTCATCTCCATGGTCCATAGATCAATCTAGTCATACCAAGAGATAAAGTGAAATAATGTGTTTCACAAGTAGAATACTTGAAGAATAGGGTATCCAGTCAAACAGCTTCACCAGATCATCATTTTGTGTTGTGGATCCCTTTGATTGCTTGTTGAGCATGTGGATTATCTTATTATTGAGTGTTGTGGTGTTGCATTAATTGCAGTATGAGTTTGGAGGTCTGGTAGGATATTTTTTGTCTATTTTCTTGTTGTAGTTGACTCAGTGAATGTGGCACATTATGGATGTGTAAAGTGAAATTATTTAAAAAAAAATTTGTTCAAATATTTAATTATGGGTCCCAGCTATGGTCTAGCCGACTTGTTTGGGTGCACATAAAAATTGTTATGATTTTGGCCAACAAGTTGCAAATATTCTTAAGTTTTATTGATCTAACCTATAGCAATTAAATCCTTAGTCGTGGATATATATAGGTGATCGATTATATCATTTTAAAGAAAGAAGAAGGTGTATTGATGTATGTTGTGAATATCTAAATAATGTTAGAGTGATATCATGCACAGTTTCACTTGTGCATAAAGATTTTTGTGATGTGAACTTGAGCATAGCATAGAAAAAGTTTAGTATCAGTCAAAAGGATAGAAGATCGTCATAAAATACTAACAGAACTGTAATCAATCATTTTTAGATGCTAATCCTTCAGTTCATTCTCTTTTGGATCTATTCCAAATCATTGTAGGGTAGTGAGCCCATCCATTTTGAGTAGTGAGCTCTAGGAAGTGAGCCTGAATGCAAGTGCATTCCCATTTTGTAATATTTCTTTTGGGTATACTTAGAACCTATTTTGGATTGTCCGTCCATAGTATTTTTTCCCCTAATAGGGTTTCCACATAAAAATCCTTGTGTTATGGTTGTATGGTTGCTTGCTTTTTGTTTCTGCATATCACTTTTGATTAAATGTTCTAAGTGGATTAAATATCAGAATAATAAAGTTAATTTTTGTAGAACACCGATTCCTCCCCCCTTCTCAGTGTTGCTTGTTTCCAACATTTCCTTCGTTGGCCTCATATAGTTAGGAAATAAAAAAATAAACTAGATCAGATTATTTAAATGTAAGTTGAAAAAAATTGGTCAGGATTATAACATGTTTCAAGATCAGGATGGTGCTATCAAGAAAAGGATTCAAGCATTACAGAATGAGCATGCAAAAGTTCACTCCGCTAGAAACACTATTGTGGACACTTTCTGGAAAGTGAAGGACTTAACCAAATGCATATTGGAACAACTAATTGAGGTTCTGAGGAAAAGAGAGAAGTTAGAAGAAGTGATTACAATTATGGAATCCCTCATCTAGATCATCAACCAGACATCAGAAAATAATAGCCTGATCTTAATCATTTTTATTTTAGTAGAAGCTTGGAAGAAATTTCTATTGGAAATGAAAGATAAGTACAAGATAATTTTCTGACTTATGAAGCAATTGTACTTCTTCAAAATTTTGATCAACTGTTTTTGAATTAGCAAGAAAGTAAATCCAAATATGTTTGTCATTGATGTCAAAGGGTGAAAGAGTGCAGTGAAAAATGCCTTGTCATTCTAAGGGGGAGTTGTCTTTTGAAAGGGACTTATGTTTTGAAATTTTGAATTTTCACATCATATCTCTGGTTTCGACACTTAGTCATTTTTCACTAAGTGTTGCCATCAATTCCAAAGGGGGATATTGTTGGAATATGGCTTCTAGTGTTGTCATTGATGGAAACTAAATTCATTATTCCAGTCCGCAGATCATAATTTTTTCATACTAGTAGGCAAAGTAGATAACAAAGTATTACTAGAAAAAAGCATGAAGAATAGGGTATCCGGTTAGTATGTCGATTTGTACAATTCACTGGATCATCATTTTGAGTTGTGAATCCCCGAGATATATTGTTAAGCATATATGTTACCCTATTGTTAAGTTTTGTTATTTTGCATTAATCAGTGTACGAGTTAGGAGATCCGATAGAATGTTTTTCTATTTATTAACTCATTGGTGGTTGACTTAATGATTTTAACATGTCACAGATGTATAAGGAGTAATTTTTTTAAATGTTCCTATGTTCGAGCATTTTTTTTTTGGGTCCTAGCTATGTCGTGGCTAACTTTGATGGGTGCACATTATAAATTTCTCATGATATGAGCCGACATGTGGAAAAACATTTTGTATTTTATTTGAAGCCAACATATAATAATTGAATTCTTGCTAGCAGATATATATGTGAGTTCAGGTAATTCATTTTGATGTATGGGTGTGTTTATAGAGCAGAGCAGATGCATGTGTAAATATCAGAAGGTCGTTTGAGTGAATTTTTTTTGTGTAGAAGAGGATTTTGTGAAGAAAACTAAGGCAAAGCAGAACCAAGTGTAGAATCAAATAGAAGGTCTAGAATATGATATATGAGCATCACCGGAACTGAAGCTAGGCATTTGTAGATGCTATCTTCTCAGTTCAACCTTTTTTTGTAATAAAAAATATGTTGTATGGTAGTGATCCTTCCTTATTTTGAGTAGTGAGCTCTAGGAAGTGTGTCTGAATGCACATGTGCATTCCCCTTTTCTTCATACTTTTAATAGAGTATAAATTATGGATTAATCTCCACCATGGTTTTTCCCCTAACAAGGTTTCCAAGTAAAAATCTTGGTGTTTTGGTGTTCTGATTGTTTCTTTCATGTGCTTGTATCTTCACTTATTTTTAAATGTTGTAGATGATTTAAGATCTAGATTGAAATTTAAAATTTTTCTGAACATTGATTCACCCCCCCTCTCAGTATTCCTTGAGTCCAACAAACCTTATTTTATGCACTAGGGACTTAACTGAATATAAGCTCAGCATATCATCCAGAAATGGATGGAAAAAAGGAAAGGGTTAATAAAGTATTGGAGGACCTACTTACAATGTATTGAATGGATAAAAAATATAAGTGGGTATGTGCAGGATCATCATGGAAAAAACAAGCCCTTAACTGGCAAAAAATTCAGAAAAAATAGAGTTAGGGAACTTGACGTAAAAATTTGAATAATTCATCTATATTATTTTAAAAATATGTAAGAATAGAATATGTAGAAAATTGAATGTATTTTCTAAACTACTAAGTTTATTTTAAAAAAAATCTATTTGGTGAAAATTTGAAATTTCAATGGAGTGGCACTTAAATTTCAGGGAAAAAATAAGAAGTAGGTGTTTGTCTAACAACCCTAACCACAATAAAATGATAATATTATTTTACAATATTTTAGATATAAGTAGAGGACTCATGTACTAATGTGATGCATATTTTTTTATAATTTTTTTCCAACTAAATAATTAATTATGAATTTTTTATAACTTTTAAAAAATATAAAAACTCGTATGTCTAACCACCTTAACTTGGTCAAAACTTCATGAAATTCATTTTTTTTTTTTTTAATCCTATAGTATGCAAAGAATAGAATGTGATGCATGTTTTGGATTCAAAAAATGTGATAACATTTGAAATCTATAGATGCTTTTCAACCAGCCTATCAATTAGGACTTTAGTCATAATTCAAATAGAAAATGGATAATAATTATTTATTAAATTCAAAGCAAAGCATAATTTATATTGGTGGAAAGTTGAGAATCTGCTTTAAAAATCCTTTTTGTTTTATCAATTTTGGGTAAAAAAAATGTTGTTAGCAACATACCCTACACATACCCATCATATCACCACTTTTTGGACCATCATAATCTTGCACATACCCAAGTGGGAGGACTAAGTTTTCCTTTAGTATAATTCGCTTATAACAATTCCTACCATTATGCAATAAAGATGGCTCCTTTCGAAGCATTATATGGTTGAAAGTGTCAAACTCTTATAAGTTCGGATAGACTTAAAGATAGAGTGAGTCTTAGGCCAGAAATGTTGGCTAAAATGGAAGAGAAAGTGAGGATTGTTAAGCAAATATTGGTTGAAGTTAATGCTAAGAGAGTGCCCCAAAGTTTTGTAGTAGATGACAAGGTGTTGTTGAGAGTTAAAACTCACAAGAGTTCAATCAAATTTACCTAAAGTCTTCCAAATTAGCTCCACACTATGTAGGACCTTTTGAGATTCTTGGGGAAGTGAATCTAGTAGCTTACCAAATTACGTTGCCACTAGCTCTTGTGAAGATGCATAACATTTTTCACATGTCATACCTAAAGAAGTATATACCAGGTGATAATCATGTGTTATATTGGAATGATTTATAGGTATAGGACCCTAGAGTGGTAACTCTTTAGCCTATCAAGATGCTTGAAACATGTAAACTTCACTTGTGTAACAAAGAGGTTATGTAGTACAAAGTCTAGTGGGACTAATGTAGAAGACTCTGACACTTGAAAATACTATGTTGAGATACAACAAAAGTTCCCACATGTTTTAAAGGTATTTAAAAGTAATTGAAAACAATATTTTGTTTGTTTAATTAGTTTATGTTTCTACATAAAAGTATCAGGGATGATGCTTCACAAGGGGGGAGTATGTTAAACCCTAATTATGTAATTACCTATTTACTATTACTATGTTAAGGTAAATATTGCATGTGTGAATGTAATTTGAATTATGATTGAGAATATATTTTCTTGCACTTTGTTATCAATGAATTATGAATGAATGTTATTTAATTTAATGTTATGTGTTGGAATATGAACCAAATATTTTTTGTGTGTTATGACTCTCTTGCTCAATTAGGGTTTTTCACCTAAAGGAGAGAGATAGACCCCAAAATCTAGGTAGTTCACAAACTAATGTAGGTATAATGGAAATATGAATGAAATATGCCTAGATGAGATTATCTAGATGCAAATAATTGATAAAGAATATTGATTATAAATGTAAAACCTAAGAAATACAATTTGTTGGAAAACACATTGTGATATACAAACATGTACTAGATGGCCTAGAAATGAAAGCAAACTGTAATAGAAATTAAAGAAACTGAATGTGAGCACTTGATAGCTTTTTGGAGATAGGAAATTACTTTTGAAATGTTTTTGATGCTATAAATTTTCCCTATAGTGACTCATTCGTGATTTTGGGTTAATTAGTCCTAGTTCTGAGAAATTGTCCTAGAAATTGTTTCAGACAAGTGGGTATCCAAAAATGCAAAGAATACTTTTTAGGCTAGGAAATGGGATTCATTATCCACTAATGTAAAATGAGTCCACTTTTTAGTTTCTAAAAATTCAAAAGAGGAAACATGAGCCCTCGGTCTACACTTCAATTTTTTGATAGTTGTTCGCTTTTGAAACTCTAATTTTTGACACTATAATAGAATTTTTGAGGAAATTTTTCCTTAGTCTAAAAGGAGATGTCTTAAAAAAAATTTCAACTCAATCCTCAATGGTTTTCAAGCATTTAAGATGCCTTAATTTGCAAAGTTACAAGAAAAAAAAGGAGAAATGTTGGATGTTAGGGCATGAAGATTTTTCTTGGTCAAACCCCTTTTAAGTAATTAAACAAAAATTATGAAATAAGGTAATGAAACATGTAACAATAGGATTAATACCTTTCCATTATGATTGATCTTTAATTCTTGTAACAAAAAGATGAAGATTTTTCCCTTGAATGTATCTCAATGAATTAAAATGCTAAAACCCTAGCTTGCTTGACTTGAGTTGGAAGAAAAATGATGAATGAATAATGAGTTGTTCATGAATGATGAATTAGGGTTTGGAGACTTATATTTATAGTCAATTCACCTTATTTTCCCGTTAATTGGATTCCCAAGGCCGACATGAAAGAATAAACTTAAATTCTAACTTTTCTCACTCAAAAGTAAAAAGCAACCCAAATGGGACTAATTCACAACTCTGGGTGACTTAGTCCCACCTACCAGGGACTCATTCACTAGAGATAGTGAATTAGTCCTAGAGGAGCCCATTTTCTAGCTGGAATGTTAGGGAATGAGTAATTTTAGTTCTTTTGTTAATTGCATTGGGTATTTGATCAAATCATGCCTTGGGATGCATAATATGAGGTCATAGGGGCCTATTAATTATGATGTAAAGGTCAATTAGGGCTTGGGACACAAAATTCAATGTGAAAGTGTGATTCAATACACTTTACAACACTAAAATGGTGTCCACTTAGTCTATAAAGGCACAATATCCAATGTGAATGTGTAGGACACATTACAACACTAGATTAGAATTATCTTTAATTTATAAGCCTTCTAGATTGATGTGATATTAAAATTAAATACATTTTATAATGTTGAACTAAGGGAAATGGGTTCATTAGGTCTAGCAAAGTGTGAAAGTATTTTACAACACCTTTACAAGATATTAATAAATGTATTTTATTTCGTTTGCAAGGGTGCAACACCTAGTCTGGATGTGAAAAAAACCTCTCAACACTAAATCAAGGCCTCATTAAGTCCAATTTATCATCAATTATTCCCAAATCAAACAAGTTTCCTCACTTTAGTGAGAGGATTAACTTTCTTCAAACTCACACTAAAGTAGACATTCAAGAAGGGTCCAATCATAATAATGCAAATGGTCTAGGATGAAAAAGATCGAGGATGTAGTCAAGCCCCCATAATCCAAGATCCTAAGTCAACCCAATATAAGTGCAAAAGGACATACATAAAGTGAATGATTTGTAGCTAAACAAGATACATGATCATACAATGGAAATAAGTAGAAAGGAAGAGAAAAGTGAAAATGAAAATGTGGATCAAGCTTCAACCATTTGTGCAACATGTTGTGCATAACATCTCAGCTATTTGTCCAAAAATAAAATGCATACTCACTATAGGGCGACAAAACTCATGGTTGTCCGCTAGGTGAGAAGGCCCAACGGGTAAGAAACATACACTCGGCTGGTATGTAGTCACAAACATAGGTGGCTATGGGGAAATTCATGCCTAAGAATGGGCTTCTTGCTCAACCATACCAAAATTATACCTCCTAATAACTTTAATAAGGAAAAAGGTTTTCAAGCTCTATGAGGTAGGAAAAACTTCGTATGCTTAACACTCATAGACATTGTAAAAATATAGATGGTTATTAAATTGGATATTCTAACTATGGAGAAATATTATGTGAAAACATATTTTGTTGAATAGCTAACTACTATGGGAATGTATTAGTTGGATGCAGGTATATGTTCAATCCTCTAGGTGTGAGGGTAAGTATCACTCATGAGAAGATATTGGTCAAGTAACTAGTAACGTAACCTAACTGTTCTTACACACACTCATAGTAGAATAGTTGAGTCAAGTTATTATGTTGGGAATTGGTAAGTCATCCTTTGTATAATGTGTCTGCATTAGTAAGGGTCTTAATTACTATTGAATGCATGCTTGGATGATGTTTATCTATTTTAGAGCTTATGAGTTCTACACTATGTTAGAATGCTTGAATTAATGAGGTGAACACATGTGGAATATATGTATATGTATACATATTCATATCGACGATAGGCCATACACATGAAGAAACACATACATGAGAGTACATAGTGTTAAACAATGAAGGACAATTGAGAGGGGGGTGAATCAGTTGTCGCCAAATTTAAACTTAAAAATTTAGCACTTATCAATTTCACAACCACACTATACTATTATTAATTATGAACATGAAATGTAGATAACATAAATCAAAATAAACACAATGAACACCATATTTTACATGGAAAAACCAATGAGGGAAAAACAACAGTGAGGATTAACTCACAATATAAAGTGATAGAAAAACTGAATACAAAGGCTCACTGCCAAGGGTTCACTACCCAAAAGAGGACTCACTATCCAAATACGAAGGCTCACTTCCTACATAAAGGACTCACTGTCTAATAGGGAGGCTCACTACCTATAGATACAAAAGATAACAAAAGATCCACCACAACAATTTACACACATACACAACCTTGAATAGAAGATTGTAGAAATCTTCAACTCGCTGGCCTTAAGGAATCTAAAAAAATGAAGTACTACTGCCTCAACTCACTTTCACAAACTCATGCTCTTTTAATTTGTGGCTTACTTCATTACTTCACATCATTCAATCCTTCACAACTAAACTTGCATTTATACCATCTTCAACCTTAGAAACTTTCTCCAAGTTCAACCACATACACTTTATTTCATAAATTCAAATTAGGTCAGCAACTCAAAATTCCCACGGTGGAAAGGAAAGAGAGTGGACCAATTAACCACTTAACCAAGACCAAAAATAATGTCTGAGATCAACCACACACTTTCTTAATTAAATTTTAAGTCTTCATATAAATTTTCAATACTAGGTCGACCAAACCTAATGAAAACACAAATGAACATTAAAGGACATGCTTCCCAACAAGAATATAACATGCAAATGATGTAACATGCTTCATAATGCAAGAGAACACTTCACAAGTTCCTTTAGATAAATCTACAACAAGCATAACAACCTTCAAACATATAACTCCTTCCATCAGTCTATCTGGACTATGCAAACACATACATCAACCCTCAAAATCAACTTCTAAATCACCCAACCACAAACATCTTAGCCAGAATGTAGAAAACACCATTACATGACATATTCCAAATCCACAAGACCAAAAATAAAACAATGGAGGATTGCAGAGTAGAAAAATTTATCCCAGTCCACAAAAAAATAACTCTACCAGAATAGTTCACACACTAGTAAACACAACTTTCACACACCAACAAACCAAAAGCTACAAATAAAGAGATATCACCATCAGATCACCAATTACAAATCTTCAGATCTGCACGAGTATAGGATCAACACAAAAGAAACATGGATCACATACCGAAGCACATTTTGAACCCATACATAACTTGGAGTTCACTCTTTATTAATTTTCTCAAAAGCACTTGGAAACACATCATTTCAGCACATTTGCAATATCATAAGGATAGCTCCATGTACTCACAACATATCAATAGCATCTCAACTATGCAAGCACAATCTGTAACATATTGAACTATGTTGACACGAATGACAATACCACCATTTTTTCTCATACTTGCAACAATCTCCTCTTTGTCATTGATGGAAACACATGTTGTGAAAAACCATCAAAGACAACATTCTACATAATATTCCAAGAGAACACATTTTCTTCATTTTCTTACTATTTTTCACATGTCTCTCTCTCCCCCTTTGACATCAATTGAAAATATCAAAATATTTGATTACCCCCCCCTTAGGAGTACACCCATTCAACTCATACTACAACATTTAAAAGCTTTTATACTCCCCCTACGGAGTAGACCTATTTATCAATCTAGATAAATGAAGAATCTGTGAATTCACTGGACTGATGCACCTTCGTGTGCACCTATTTCACAGGGTCAATGGCCCCCAACCTCTCCCTAAGATACTAAAAAGTATCCTTCACGAGAGCCCTAGTAAATATATCTACAATTTGTTCCTTTCTTGACACATACTCTAGCCTGGCTTCATTCTCCCACACGTTCTCTCTTAGGAAATGATATCTAATAGATATGTGTTTTGTTCTTGAATGCATAAATTGATTCTTTGAAATTTTTATAGCACTTGTGTTGTCACAAAAAATATAAATAGGCTCATCACATATCACACAATGTCTTTCAAATTTTACTTCATCCACAAAACCTATGTGCAACAGGATGTTGCAACAATATATTTTTCCTCTGTAATGGATAAAGAAATTGAGTCTTATTTCTTACTCAACCAAGAGACCACTCTTCCACCAAGAAAGAAACCATCTCCACTGGTACTCTTTTGGTCATCCATGCAACCAACCCAATCTGCATAGGTATAAGCACTCAAGGTGAAATCAACACCCTTAGGATACCATAAGCCATAATCTAGTTTACCTTTAAGATATATAAATATCCTCTTTACTATTGTGACATGTGTGTCTTTAGGATCAGCTTGAAATCTAGAAACTAAACATACTACATGCATAATATTAGGTCTGGTAGAAGTGAGATACAACAACCCACCAATCATAGATTTGTATTTTCTCTTATTAGCTTTAGCAGATTCATCATCTTTACTATGCTTACATCTAGTCACCATAGGAGTACTAACCAATTTGGAGTCATCCATTTCAAACTTCTTCAATAGCTCTTTCACATTCTTAGATTGAGAAATGAATATCCCTTTATTAGTTTTATTTACATGAAGACCAAGAAAGAAATTCAGTTCACCAATCAAGGAAATTTAAAATTATTTTTGCATTTCTTTTGTAAATCTTTTACACATGCCTTCATTTCAACCAAAGATGATATCATCAACATACACTACCACTATCAACATTCTATTACCTTTCACTTTGAAGTAAAGATTGTTGTTAGCAGAGCGTTTGTTGAATCCTTGTTGTCTTAGATATCTATCTAATCTTTCATACCAAGCTCTAGGAGCTTTCTTCAGTCCATACAATGCCTCCTTCAACTTACAAACTATATCCGGTTTGTCAAATAACTGAAATACTTTAGGTTGTTCCATGTACACTTCTTCCTCCAATTCACCATTTAGGAAAGTTGTCTCGACATCCATCTAATATACTTTGAAGTCCTTCTAGGAAGAAAAGGCCAAGAACATCCTAATAGCTTCCATTCTAACCATAGGGGAAAATGTCTCTTCAAAATCTATGCCTTCAACTTGTGAGTATCCCTTGCATACAATTCTTGCTTTGTTTCTTATAACTTCACCATTTTTATTCAACTTATTCCTCAACACCCATTTTGAACTAGTAACATTCTTATTCACAAGTCTAGGGACTAATTCCCATGTCTAATTTTTCTCTATTTGCTGCAACTCTTCCTTCATAGCTCTAACCTAACTCTCATCTTCACATGCTAATTCACACACAAAATTAAGTTCTATTTTAGAAATTAAACAAAGATTTACCTCGACTGCTACTTTAATTCTTGTCTTCACACCTTCACTCTTATCTCCAAGTATCTATTCCTTTGGATGATTCTTCTGCACATACTTAGGAGTCTTAACAATAGGTTCTAGGGTTTCTTCTTCTTCCTCGATTTGTTCTTCTTATTCTTCTTCTTCCTCATTCTCTTTAGGTTCTTGTCTAGAAATAGGATCATCAGGTTCAACTTCACTTATCTCAATAAGTATGTGCATGTCCTCATCAACTTTCAC
The DNA here is from genome assembly GCA_007258455.2 of Sequoia sempervirens. Taxonomy (NCBI): domain Eukaryota; kingdom Viridiplantae; phylum Streptophyta; class Pinopsida; order Cupressales; family Cupressaceae; genus Sequoia; species Sequoia sempervirens. The sequence continues at coordinate 73,745,486 of VDFB02271358.1, read as the reverse complement.
ATTAGCACTCTCAACAATCTTCCTTAATCATTTGTTGAAGCATTTGTATTCTTTGCTAGTAGTATATTACCCAAGAAAAATTCCTTCATCACATCTAGCATCAAACTTCCCAAGAATTTCATCATCTCTTTTAATTTAACATCGGCTTCCAAATACCTTAAAGTACTTCACAATAGGAGTCTTACTATTCCATAACTCAAAAGGAGTCTTTGTTTTCATGCCTCTAATCTGAACTCTGTTAAGAACATAAATAGAAATGTGTATTGCCTATCTCCAATACACATCCATCACATTTTATTCTCTCATCATAGTTCTTGCATCTTATTGTACCATCTAGTTTTTCCTCTCAACTACTCCATTATGCTAAGGGGTTCTTGTAGTAAAAACTTATCTTTTTATGCCATGCTCTTCACAAAATGTATTAAATTCACTAGAAGTGAATTATCCACCTCTATCAAATCTCAAAAATTTGATTATTAGATTCACCTCATTTTCAACTCTTGCTTTGAACACTTTAAACTTATCCAAAACCCAATTCTTTTCTCTAAGAAAAGCAACCCATGTCATTTGAGAATAATAATCTAAGGAGTATAAAATACATGTCACCATTTAGGCTTCCTATCCTAGTCAAACCACAAATATTTGTATGAATTAACTCTAGCATTCCATAAGTAGATTGCTCTTTTCCTTCAAAAAGTCTTCTTGTTCATTTCCCTAATTGACAACTTCTATAAATAGTATTAGCAAGCCTTGTGATCTTAGGCAGTCCTCAAACAACTTTTCCTAAACTAATTCTGACCAGATTATCAAAGTTTACATGTCCCATTCTTTGGTACCACAACCAACTTTCATTGACTTGAGATACAAGGCACTGACCATCAACACCCTTAAGCTGATAGACATTTCCATGAGTTCTCCTTCCAACAACAACCATATCTCCAGATCTTTATCTAGTCTTGCAGGAATTATTCTAAAACAAAAGTTTAAAACATTTTCTACACATCTAAACAACACTCAAAAGGTTATGCCCTAAACCCTTTACATAATATACATCATCATTGTTGTGTATTCCATCAAAACTAATTGTACCTTTCCCTAAAATCTTTGCTCCTGAATCATCGCCAAACATGACCAAACCACAATCATATTTTTTGAGTTTAGTGAGCTTACTTGTATCTCTGATCATGTGATTAGAGAATTCACTGTCAATAACCCAGTAGTCTTCATCCTGTCTTGCATGAAAGATAGTGACTAGTGTACCTTCCATCTCATTATTTTTGTTCTCCAGAGCATTCTTTCTTGCACATTTTCATGGGTTAGCAGACACATTTATTTTCCAAAGCAAAAAACAAGCATTCACTATCATCACCTCCATAATCAGATTCATCGTCAAATATTTTGGCTTCTTATTTAACATAATATAGTTTCTTATATTTCGTATCCTTTCTATCCTTATCTTTATAATCCTTTTTCTTCTTATGTGCATCTCTATTCAGACATCTAGAAGCATATTGACCAATATTACCACAACTAAAACATTTGCAGGGCAACATACCTTTATACTTACCAGTACCTTTCTTCAACTTCCTGGTAAAGTTTTCTTCCAACTCATCAAAACCATCACTATCTAGATCATCCTTAGTCTTCATTGCCTTAAATGTTGTCTTTGTCTTTTCCTCTTTTTTCCCAAACTTTCTCATCTCAAATGCAGTCAAGGTCCACATAACTCTTCTTTAGTATACTTCTAAGGATCATGCATCTCTTCAATAACTAAGATCTTATCATAGTAACATTTTGGTAGGGTTATTATGATCTTCTCAATTATATCTTCATCAATTAGTTTACCCCCTTGATTCCTAACATCATTTGCTACAAGTTCAACCCTCTGGAAATAGTTTGCAAAATATTCGCCTCCTTCCATTTTTAGATTCTCATATCTATGCTTTCTTGTCAGCTTCTTTGTCAATTTCACTTTGTCATTTCCTTCATAGAGATCTTCCAACTTCTTTCAAACTTCATAAGTAGTCTCCAAAGAAAGAACCTTAGTTCACTCAGTTTTAGATAGAGCACTAAAAATAGCATACCTCACCTTCTCATTCTCTTCATAAGCAGAAACCTCATTTGTAGTAGTAATACCTTCGGTCAGAGCAACATACTTCATCTCAATATCCTTCCAGGTCTTGTAACCAAGAGAATAATGTATCCTCTTGTATGCACTTTCCAATCACTATAATAAGATCCATCAAACATAGGGATCACCAACTTATGCGCCGTTGGATCTTCCTTAAGCAGTTAAGGTCTACACCAAGGAATCAAAGCTCTGATACCAATTGTTAAAAGGTGAACGAAAACTAAGAGGGGGAATGAATTGGTCGTCACCAAATTTAAACTTAAAACTTCAACACATCAATTTCACAACCACACTATACTGTTATTAAATATGAACATGAAATGTAGAAAATAGAGAGTAAAATTAGCACAATGAACACAAGGTTTTATGTGGAAAACCAAATGAGGGAAAAACAATGGTAAGGATTAACTCACAATATAAAGTGACAGAAAAATTGAATACAAAGGCTCACTGGCAAGGGCTCACTACCCAAAAGAGGACTCACTATCTAGATACAAAGGATCACTTCCTATAGAAAGGACTGACTATCCAATAGGGAGGCTCACTATCTACAGATACAAAGAGAAAAAAAGAGCCACCATAGAAATTTACACACATCTATAGCCTTGAATAGAAGATTACAGAAACCTTCAGTTCATTGCCTTCAGGAATCTAACATAATGAAATACTGCTGCCTCAACTCATTTTTGGCTTACTTCATCACTTCACATCATTCAATCCTTCACAAATCAACTTGCATTTATACCATCTTCAACCTTAGAAACTTTCTCCAAAGTTGGCCACATACGCTTTATTTCATAAATTCGAATTAGGTTGGCAACTCAACATTCCCACGGTGGAAAGGAATGAGAGTGGGCCAATTAACCACTTTACCAAGACTAAAAATAATGTCTTAGATCAACCACATGCTTCCTATATTAAATTTTAATTCTTCATATGAAGTGTAAACACGAGGTTAGCAAAACCTAATGAAAACACAAATGAACATTAAAGTACATGCTTCTCAACAAGAAGATAACATGTAGATGACATAACACACTTCATTGTGCACAAGAACACTTCTCAGGTTCCTTCAGATACATCAGGAACAAGTGTAACAACCTTCAAACACAGAACTCCTTCCATTAGTCCATCTGGACTATGCAAACACATACAACTACCCTAAAACTCAACTTCCAGATCACCAAACCACAAACATATTTGCTAGAACATAGAGAACACCATTAAACAACATACTCCAAATCCACAAGACTAGAAAAAATAGTGGAGGACTACGGAGAAGAAATATTTCTCCCAGTCCACAAAAAAATAACTCTACGAGAATAGTTCACACATTGGTGAATACAACTTTCACACACTGTCAAACCAGAAGCTACAAATATGGAGATATCACCATCATATCACCAAAAAAAATCCACAGATCCACATGAGCATAGGATCAACAAAGAAGAAATATAGAGCACATACCGGAACACATTCTAAACCCATACATAACTCTGACTTCACTCTTTATTAATTTTCTCAAAAGCACTTGGAAACACATCATTTCAACACATCTGCAATATCATAAGGATAGCTCCATGTACTCACAACATCTCAATAGTATCTCAACTATACAAGCACAATCTGTAACATCCTAACTATGTTGACATCAATGACAACATTAATGACAACGCCGCTAATCTTTCCCATACTTGCAATACATAGGTAGATGTGCATATGCAAGCTTAGGAATAGGTTGCTTATAAGCATGGTGTTATCAAATGAATAATATGACATGAATGTGTATATGTATATATACATCACACTAATGTTCCCTATCAATAAGATAGTAAAGTGTATGTGCTTGATTGTGCAATTAAATATATATATAATATACATATATCCGTATGTATACATGTGTTAATACATACATATGTTTGGAAAATAGAAAATGTATTATGCAAGTATTATAGGTTGAATAATACATATGGTGATTGTAGTGATGGAAAATGTATCCATCTATATTTTTGCACTTGTTTGGTCCTTCCCTAGATTAAATTGAGCTTAATGTTTCCTTGATTTAGTGTTGTAATGTGTTTAACACATGTATTCACATTAGGTCTTGGGCCCTTGTAAACTAAGTGGATCTAGTTGTGCATTATTTATGATGTTGTATAGTGTACCTTTACACTTTCACACTAATCTAGGGTTTTATTAATTAATTGGGCTTCTTTATTCTTTGATTGGCCTTATTTTGCATCCACAATCCTTAATTAATGCATCTTTTTGAGATTAATCCCAACATTCACCAACATCCAATCATAATTCATGTGTTTTTGGATTGTATGGCTCAGATTTAGTGATCTAGGACTCATACACCACCTTGGGCATATAGGTCCCACCTAAGTTTTAGGGCCCTGATCTAGATTTCACATAAATTTAAGAATTTCTTGAAAAATGTGTCCCAAAGCTTAGCCAATGGGACTCATACACCACAACTAGCGTATGAGTCTCATTTAGCTTATACCTTAATTAAATTCAAATTCTTGGTGATATTTTATTCTCCTAGATCTAAGTTGGATTGTATTTTTGTAATTTCAAGAAACTTGTCATAAATATGTATAAATACAAGGTTATATCACTCATTTTCACCTAATACTTTCATTAGAGCATTCCTAATATAATTCAAGAGTTCAAAAGAGAATTCAAGAGTGATCAAGAGTGATTGTCAAGTGTTTTGGAGCATTATTCAAGTATCAAGCATCATGTCAAATTCATCATGCATTGTGTTTTTTTTAGCTAATATTTGTGATGTAGGGTTTTATGATTCAAGCAAGCATTCAAGTCAAGATCCATATCCTTCAAGAAAGATTCAATATCCTCATTCATGATATCCATTTCATACATATTTTCAACATCCTATTCAAGGGTTTGGTGAGTTGCAAAATTGCATACTTGTTCATTCATCATTCCTTCATTACATTTCACTTCATTTCAAGTTTTGATTACCAAAATGGGTTTTGACCAAGGAAAACCCCTTTCTACTAAAAAAAGAACATTTTTCCCTCTCTTTAGTGTGTGATTTAAAATTTTAGGTTGAAGGTACATTGAAGAGAAACATTGGAAGAGGTTTTCAAGTTTGCAAATTTTCCAAAGTTGTCACCTTGTTTAGAAGATCACTAAAAGACAACCACAGAGAAAAAGTTATCAATTTAGATCCAAAAACCAGGTTTAGAAGGAAGAGTAGAGATAGAAGAGAAGATTCAAATCTTGACCCTCTAAAAAAGCTGAGTAGGACTGATACACCACTTCTGGCATATGAGTCCCAAGACAATGATTTTTCTAGATTTCGGGAGTTTCAGGCATATCAAATGTTGCCAGATTTATATTTTTTCCCAGAAACCCTAATCTAGAACTAAATCACACAACTTCGTGTATGAGTCCCAATGTGCATTAAATTTATCATTTTCAAAATTTTAGACCTTGTTCCAAGCTTCTACATGTTTCTAGGTGCACCTCTCTGATTTATTAGTTTATTGTTTTGATTTGCATTTATTTCTAGGTCATTCATTTGAATTTTACATAGCATTATGTTTTTCCATTAGATCTTACATGTTACCATTCTTTCCAATCCCTAGCTTATTGGTGAACCTCTTTTTAATATATAAACATACCCTAGGTCAACCTTTAGTAGATCTCTTTCCTTCATTCCATCCTTGGATTGAGATCTCTAGGGTTTCCCTGAGTGAAACTTGAGTGAAATAGGCCCCAAACCCTAGTGTTCCATTTCCTAAAAGATAGCCCCCCTATTTTTGTTGTTTCATTTTGGTGAACTTGCATTTAGAACACCTTATTTATGATTTAGAGTGCATCATAATCCTAGATCTACTTTCATTAACTTTGCATTAGTTAATTTGCATCTAGAGTTTTTGAATCTTGCATTAGTGAAAGTGCATAATAGGTTTCATTTTTTCCTCATGCATCATTGAATTTCATCCGAAATCCACATTTTCACTTAGTCGAGATATCATCCAAAATAGAAAACATAACATTTACATAGAATTTTTTGAAAATGGTGCAAAACCCCTAATTTAGTACTCATACACCCCTTTGGGAAATTTACTCCTAGTGTAAGTGGTTTTTCTTGATTTTTGGGTATTTTGTAGTGAATGTTATTTAGCATTTAAATCCCTAAAATAATATGATTAGGAATCATACACCCCTATGATCGATTAGTCCTATTTAATATTTTAAACTATATTTTCTAGCATTAAAAACTTTTTTTCTGTGTTTATGTTTGTTGCTATTAGTTATCTATTTCAGTTTGTAGAGTTTTTGTTTCATCTATTTCATTGCATCTAGCTTGATTTGGTTCATTTTTTCAATTCATAATTTCAAAGTAGCATTTACACATTCAATTCCAAATTATGACATTGCATTTCATCATGGATATGTTCTTTGGTAAGCTTTGGATGTCGTTGAAATCATTAGTGGATGTGTCAAGTTGTGCTTTTGGAAATGACCCTAATGAAACTGAACTTACTCATGCTCACCCAACTCCTAGTACATGTGCTCTTCATGATGTTGACATCATAGGAGAAGATTATGAAAGGATGAAGAACTTCCTAAATGATTTCCTTAATAACCTCAAGACAAATGCATCCTTTTATCCTTCACTAAAACAACCAACACCTCCCACCATCCCACCACTTGAGATATTTGGTAATTTACATCTTGAAATTAAAACACAAACTAAGCCTAAGTTCCCTATAATAGGTGAACGTAGTTCCTCTGGTCAAGAAAACAATCAACCATTCTATGTTAACAAAGTAACAAACACTCCCATCAACTTAGAAGAGACATATGGAAAAGGATTTACCATTTTAAGCAAAAAAGTATATGATACAACAAGTGAACATGAAATTCATCACCTCTTAAAGAAAATACCAACTGAAGATACCAAAGAGTTAGGATATCAAGATCCTTCTCCTAACATAAGTGTCCTTCCTAATGAACAACTAATACCTCATAACAATGATAAGGATGATAGGATTGTCTTAGGTCCTCCTCCTCAACATTCAACTCAAGAAATTGGTGAATCTAGCAAGCGATGAAGGCCTTACAAAGTAAATAAACTACAATTCCCTTATCCACCATCTACAACTGAAAGTCATTATAGATACTTCTACACCAAGTACATATTACATTACCACTGATAAGAGAATATCAAAAACCCAATACTAAGAATACAAACACATCACATTGTCGATATCATAGAGTTATTGGGCAGAGTACTAATGAGTTTCATGCTTTAAAAAAAATATTCAAAAAGTTTGATGCCGTAGAAATAGTCCCTTAAAGCATGTCCTTTTGCTCCTTTCCATGCAATATTTGTAAGATCAAAACATTCTCACTATTGCATGCTTTATATTTATTGGAAATCATTTCACAATGCAAGGAGCTCTTTCTCATCACCTACCTTGGCTCATTCTTGTCTTGCACATTGTGGGGGCAAGAATTAGATAGCTTGGTCCTAGTAACACATTTTTCATTGTCCTTTTGGCTATTTTTCCACCTTTCATTTATACAGACCAAGATTGGGATGTAGACAACTTTCTCTAGGTTGACTCGTATGTGCCTTACTATTCTTTTTCTTTTTCATGATTCTTTATGTGATTGCACGTGTGTAATGTGATCTCCCATGATGTTCTGTTTGATGCATCTCTCTCTTTTTGTGCATTCCTCTATATGTACCTACATTATTCTCTATGTCATAAACCTTTATCTTTTTTTATTTGTCTTTTGTTATCCTTTTGAGGATGATGCAAGGAATTGAGACATTCATGTCTCTTCCATGTTGACCCAAAAGCTTTTCCTTTATCTTTCCATTATCTTGTGTTTTGCTTTTGGGAATGATGCAAGGCGTTGAGACATTTAGGTCTCTTCCATGTCGACTCAAAAGGAATTTTCATTTTTTTCTCTCTCTTTGTGAAATTGTTCCTATTCCATGAGTATTTGGGGAATGATGAAAATTTTGAGCTCTTTAAAAACATTGTAGAAAATACATATTGACCCCGAATACATGGATCCCTTATGTGATTTTGGGATTTCATTTCGGGGGTGACCCCTTTTCATGACATAGCTTTATTTGGAAACATATGACTTGGTATAGGGCTTTCCAAATAAGCTCTAATGTCATCTTTATTGTTAGCATTTATCATTTTCTACTTTAAAGTAACTGATCACAGTATGGTGTTCAATAATTTCTTTAAAGTGGGGGCATACATAGACATTATTCTTTTGCATTTCATGTTTCATGCTTTATTCTTCTTACTTCATGTGATGCATATTTCCCTTTGTGGTGACATCGGGTGTGGTGTTCCTTCAAGAGAGTGATCTCTCTTAGAATATTATATTCCTCTTATAGCTTGATGTGACACATTACATCCCCTAAGTTGTTAATCTTCTATTCTTCTATTGGTCCTCTCTTGGAGACATTAGGCACAATGTTCCCTAAGTTAAGACCTTACATGAATCAAGAAAAACTCCTTTGAACATACCTTACACTATTTTCCAATTTAAGTTATATGGCCACCTTGCATAACACACTTTTCTTGGTTGTGGAGTTGAACCATAGATTTTTGGCACCAATGCACTTCTTTAGCTCTTCTAGGGTTTTTGACCTAAAAGGAGAGAGGTAGGGCCAAAAATGCAAAGGGGTTTCATTCAAATTATGTTATGTATGATGTTGTTTAAGCTAAATGAAGTGAACTAAATGCAATTAAGTGATTTAAATGAATGATTATGAATGCAAAACTAAGATTTATATCATGTTTGAAAACATAGTGTTGTTTGCAAAAAGTTAAAAAGGATGAACAAAAATGAAAGCTAAACCAAATAGAAGGATGTTTGTTTGAATGTGTGCACCTGGGAAATTGAAGAAAACTAGAAAAAAATCTATAAAATTGATGATGCCTGAATTTGAGCTAACTGGGACTCATTCACAACCTTGGGCAAATCAGTCCTAGTTTTGGGTTTTTCTACACAGAAGCTATTTTCTGTGAATTGGAAACCAGGATTTGCATATGATCAAGAGGGACTCATTTTCCATGCATGGTGAATCAGTCCACTTTCAAATTTTTGCTACTTCAAAATTTTATTCTACACCTTGACACCTGCACAATGATTTCTGATGGAAACGGGACTCGGGATCTCAAAAAATTCCTACAAAATAGCTTAAAATTATTTTTCTAATAAGTTTTTTCCTTGGTCAAATTCCTAGTTAGGTAATTAAACCTTGAATGGAGAAAAATTTCATAAAACCCTAGCCTTAGATGTGTTAAAGGCTAGAAATATTTGAAATATGACAAAAGCCCTACTCTATTGCTCTAGAATAAGAAATGCAAAGATGATTTGCATGATCCAAAATCTCAACCCCAGAAACCTTACAACACATGAAATATGGAAATGAAATGACATGAAAATGATAAACATACAAAATGCAAACCTTATTATGAAGATAAAGTGAAAATGGAAGATGGAATCAATATGAAACCAAGTCCTTAGGTGTGATTTGGTGGATAGTTGCACCTCTCCAAACAAAAGAGCCAAAATGGAGGGGTGTTACACATACTCTCTATCTCTCAACATACAAACCAGCCAAGATTATACTATAAGTTTGCTAATATGTCGTGGCCCCAAGCATAGGCTGTCCTCTGCTCATACATCCCTTATATCAAGTGTACTAGTCCTCCATCCAAGTGTGCCACTCATCCATCTAGATTGAGAACCAGATCCACTATGTGCATCATGATCCATCTAACCATAGGAGCTCATGAATATAGTAGCATGGGAAGCTCGATTCACACTCTATCTCACTCATCATGTACAAGCCCACCTATACAATATTGTACATCTCTCTTCTTCTCCTAGAATGATCGATCCCCTTGGAAATATACATGTTGTCCCCAAATGGGAGCTCGAAGAATGTGGTGTACATATCCTTGAGAGAGTGGTAGTCATTTCCCCAGTGAGAAGATGAAAGGTACAAGTATCAACATCCCAATGCTCACACTGAGCCATAAGTATGGTGTCATGGCATCTCATAATTGGCATAAGATATGCCCAATTGATACCCATTGACTGTAAATGCTCTATTTCTAATGCTGATAGTGCTGGCGCATGATCTCTCAAAAATGTGAGTTGTCTTCCCCCTAGCCACTATCATGACCGAGTGAGGAATTATCAGAATCATCACAAAATGCTCTAAATTTCATCTAATTTCTTCAATTTTTACATATTTCATTATCATCAAAAATAGAGCGTTTACAGTCAATGGGTATCTATTGGGCATATCTTATGCCAATTATGAGATGCCATGACACCATATTTATGGCTCAGTGTGAGCATTGGGATGTTGATACTTGTACCTTTCATCTTCTCACTGGGGAAATGACTATCACTCTCTCAAGGACATACACCACATTCTTCAAGTTCCCATTCAGGGACAATAGGTATATTTCCAAGGGGATCGGTCATTCTAGGAGAAGAAGAGAGATGTGTAGTATTGTATAGGTGGGCTTGTACATGATGAGTGAGATAGAGTGTGAATCGAGCTTCCCATGCTACTATATTCATGAGCTCCTATGGTTAGATGGATTATGATGCACATAGTGGAACTGGCTCTCAATCTAGATGGATGAGTGGCACACTTGGATGGAGGACATGTACACTTGATATAAGGGATGTATGAGCAGAGGATAGCCTATGCTTGGGGCCGCTACATTTTAGCAAACTTGTATTATGATCTTGGCTGGTTTGTATTTTGAGAGATAGAGAGTATCTATAACACCCCTCCATTTTGGCTCTTTTGTTTGGAAGTTTTCTTCTTTGTATGTTATTTTTGTTAATGCTTTGACTTTGGAACTTCGTTACTATTTGTTCACGAACTATAGAGCAATGTGAATGATATATTTTGATGAGATGTTACTTTATTCTGATGTTGTCTTTGTGGCATGTTTTGGATTAACTTAACAGATATTTGAATTAATGATGTTTTATGCTTTTGATCATACTATTGATATATATTTATCTATTGATTAATGATGTTTTACTTTCGTCAATATTGATGTGACTGTATAGGTGAAGGGGACATGATTACATCACTCACATGTGAGCGCCCTGTGATTCTGTGATCTCTCTTCATAGTGTGACTGTTATGATTATCCATGTACGACATTCGTTTTGGTTACAGGTTTGCAGGTACAGGACTTCGTCTCCACCTAGTTTCATAGGTTTGAGTGTGTCCATATCCCAACGGGATTGTTATTGGGAGATAGTAGCTAGGTTTTCCGTGTCAAGTCGTCACCCTAGTCATAGTGTGTCGTCGGATTGTAGTAGGGATTAGTTGCTTGAATATTGTCCATTTCACCTTGGGTGTTTATTTAAATTCAAATTATGAAGCTTATTAAATTGTGGGTGTAGTTAAAATGATGATTAAATTTATCTAGTTGCAATGTTGAAATATTATTTATTTTATTGATTAATTTAATTTAATTAATAAAATAATCTAATCTTGGATTAGATTTAATTATTGACTATTTAAGTTAATAGTGAGAAATTAAATTAAGTTAGTTGTTTTGACATTATTGATATTTAGATTTAAATTAAAAAATAGAAATATGTTTTAAATTTCACTTTTTGAAAATTGATAAGTAAAAGAATTTCTTTTCAAAATTTTGAAATTCTTTTTGTCAAAAGAAATTTTTAAATGCATAAAATTTCATTTGGAAAATAATTTAGTTTTTAATTTCAAAAAATGAAAATATCTTCGAATTTTAATATATTTAATATGAGATACTTATTTTGAATTTTAATTTTTTTAAAAAAGGAAATATCTCCAAATTGCAATATAATAATATATATGAGATATTTATTTTTATTTTAAATTTAAAAATAAATATCTTCAAATTTTAATATATTTAATATGAGATATTTATTTTGAATTTTAAATTAAAAAAATGAAATATCTCCAAATTGCAATATAATAATATATATGAGATATTTATTTTTATTTTAAATTTAAAAATAAATATCTTCAAATTTTAATATATTTAATATGAGATATTTATTTTGAATTTTAAATTGAAAAAAATGAAATATCTCCAAATTGCAATATAATAATAATATATGAGATATTTATTTTTATTTTAAATTTAAAAATATATATCTTCAGATTTTAATATATTTCATATGAGATATTTATTTTGAATTTTAAATATAAAAAAATGAAATATCTCCAAATTGCAATATAATAATATATATGAGATATTTATTTTAAGAATTTAAAATTTGGGGGAAAACTCTATTTTAGCAAATAAAATTTCATATTTTGGGAATGGTTTTTTTTTTGGAATCTCTGAATTTGGTGAAGGTTTTTGCTGTGGCTAGATTTGGATTGTGTTCTTGAAATTTTGAAAAAGCAAGAGGATTTCTTGGTTGAGCTGAAATTGAAATAAAGATTGTTTTATTTTAATTAAATGAATAATTTATTGAAAATATTGTATTTAATAATCTAATATGATCGAGAAAAGAAAATTAAATACTTAGCTTTGAATTATGTAATGTTTATCTATGTAATTGGATTTCTCTTTCGAGCATGTACAAAGTAAATGAATTATTTAATTTATACCATGCACTATGATGATTGAGTGAATTAGATTTACGAAATTCTAATATTAGTTGTTTTATTTTTTTAAGAATTGCCTGAAATGCTTCGTTATGATGTGTGGCGTTCATTCTTGGAGTGGGGTAATTGAGTCAGTGTATATGTAAGTCTTCTAGATGGTGTTTTTTAATCATTGGGGGTTGTCGTATTATATTAGTCAACCTTAGAATTGTGGTGGGAAATGCATATAGAAGTATCATGTTGTTTCACCCCATTTTCATGAACAGGGATGGTTTGTGCCATCCTTAGGTTTAGGAGTGGCTTATGTGGTTTGTGCCTCCTTGGAAGGAGTGATTATGTAATTTTGTTTCCCCTAGTGTTTGGAGTGAGTTTCCTTTATTCGTTCCCTCCTTGGATTGGAGAGGTCGTCTTATTTAGTTTACCCATTGGATTGTGGTTTTGTACCGTGTGTGTTGTCAATAGGAGAGTGGCTCTTCATGGGGGTCCGGCACATAAAGGGGCGCCAGGGTAACTCACCTAGGGTTTAATCAAGTGATAATTTAAAAGAATTAATGGGGAACGTTCACATTAATAAAGATAATGAATGCCTCTCTCATGAAGCATGGGTTTGTTAAGGCTCAAGATGAGACGAGACACATAGTTTTCCTTTAGGGTTCGGCAGTCGGTAGAGGCAAGCCAGGTTAACCCAAGATGGGGCTCCGATAGCCTAGGAAGGTTGGGCTAGGGTAACTCATAGCAATTTATGTATGAAACTCTTCCTACGCCAGTAGTCAGTCAGTTATTGTGTGGTGTACATACGATGTACATGATCATTGTTCTCTGGAAGGGCATGTGTACGATCATCATGGAAAAAATAAGCCCTTAAGTGGCAAATTTTTTTTAAAAAATAGAGTTAGGCAACTTGACATAAAAATTTGAAGAAATTATCTCTATTATTTAAAAAATGTGTAAGAATAGAATTTGTAGAAAATTGAATATAGTTTCTAAATTACTAGGTTTATTTTTAAAAGAAGAAAATCTATTTGGTGAAAATTTGAAATTTCAATGCAATAGTACTTAAATTTCAGGGAAAAAAATAAGAAGTAGGTGTCTATCTAACCACCCTAACCACAATAAAATGATAATATTTTTTTATATATATTTTAAATATAGGTAGAGGACTCATGTCTGATGTGATGCATATTTTTTTATAATTTTTCCAAGTAAATAATTAATTATGAATTTTTTATTACAACTTTTAAAAATATAAAAACTTCGTGTGTCGACCACCATTAACTTGGTCAAAAATTCATGAAATTCAATTTTATTTTTTAATCCTATAGTATGTGAAGCATAGAATCTAACACATGTTTTAGATTCAAAAATGTGATATCGTTTGAAAGCTATAGATGTTTTTCAATCAATCTATCAATTAGGACTTTAGTCATAATTCAAATAGAAAATAAATAATAATTATTTACTAATTTAAAATAAAGCATAATATATATAGGTGGAAATCTAAGAATATCCTTTAAAAACCCTTTTCATTTCATCAATTTTGGGTAGAAAAAAATTCGTCAGACACATACCCTATATATACCCATCATATTGCCACTTTTTGGCCCATCATGATCCTGCACATACCTAGAAGCATTGTAACTTTTTGTTAAGTGATGTTGTACCTGTATCTAATTCAATTCAGTTTTTTTTTAGCCTGTGTCTAGTGGTAGATGGTCTTGTGTAGGAATTTCATGTTACTATCTCCTAGTGCAGGGGATGAGCCTTCGGGTATCACATGGTTGGGTGGAACGTGCACCTTAATCTATTGGGTTTGTCTTCTTGTTCATATGGAAAAAATTTCTAGATGGAGAGTTTGTGGGATCCAATATCTTTTCATTTTTTATTCATTCAGTTGGAAACTTGTATTTTATTACCCCTCATTGTTATCAAGGTGGAAGTTGTAATATATAACTATGCTAATTGGATTTATCTCATTCGGGGAATGAGTGATGTAATTTTATTGTAATCTGGAATCAAGTGGTATCTCATGTTCTTTGATGTAAATTATCATGTATGGAATGTATGTGTTCTTAGTTCTTTGAGTAATTAAATGATAAGTTTTCAATTCAAGTTTCTTGTTTGGGGTTCAAAGTATACTCAGTCTCGTAACCTTAAGGGTTGTTGGAAATTGGGTAGGGAACTTTGCATGTTAATTGTACTAAAAATAAAAATAAAAAAATACGTTTGAATAGTTAATTGCAACTTTCCCTAGGGTTGTGGTGGGGGCTTTACACATGGTATCGAGCCCCAGGTTCATACACTGGATACTCTGGGTACATTTGTGTCCACTATGTTGTCCATGTGTATTGTTAGTGGAATTTTTAAGTGATCACGTGTTCATGGCTTTTACTTTAGCATGATGTACTTTGTGGAAAAGAGTAGTGTGAAAGAAACTTGATAAAAGGTTATGGTTGGAAAGTTTTGTTACGTATCCCATGGGTTATGGATTTGGATATTCCTAGGGGATACTATATGTAGTTGTACCCCTGTAAATGTAAGAAATCAATAACTGTATCTTGTTTGAGTGTTGTGAATACCGCGTACTTGCTTTGTGTATCCATGTGATGGTGATACTTGGTACCCATCCTTGAGGAAAAAGTTGCATTTTGAGGTGGGATTTACCATACCAAAATGTGTGATTATGGAGTTTGCACTAGGGTAGTTCAGTGCTTCGTGAGTAAGCTTGACCCTAGGGGAGGATGTAACACCCCTCCATTTTGGCTCTTTTGTTCGGCAGTGTTCTTCTTTGTATGTTGTTTTTGTTTATGCTTTGACTTTGGAACTTGGTTACTATTTGATCATGAACTGTAGAGCAATGTGAATGATATATTTTGATGAGATGTTACTTTATTCTGATGTTGTCTTTGTGGCATGTTTTGGATTAACTTAGCAGATATTTGAATTATGATGTTTTATGCTTTTGATCATATTATTGATATATGTTTATCTGTTGATTAATGATGCTTTACCTTTGTCAGTATTGATGTGACTATATAGGTGAAGGGGACGGGATTACATCACTCATGCAAGCGCCCTATGATTCTGTGATCCCTCTTCATGGTGTGACTATTATGATTATCCATGTACGACATTCATTTTGGTTACATTTTGGTACAGGACTTTGCCTCCACCTAGTTTCATAGGGTTGATGTCCATATCAAACTGAAATTTAAACCATATGTTGTATTGCCAAATTTATTTCTATTATTGCAAAATTATGTTGTTCATTTGCACAATTTGGCTAGAAATGAATATATATATATAGTATGTATATATTGTATATATATATATAATGTATATATACATTATGTATTTTTAAATAAATTAATTAGTGGAATTTAAATAGAAATATTTAAATGATAATGGTATATTTAAATATATATATATATATAAGTTTGGATATATATTATGTATATACTTTTATATATATATATTTAATATACATGGGTATTTAATTATAGTTTAATTTAAGTGGTTTATTTTAGTGAAATTGAAATAAAGATTGTTTTATTTTAATTAAATGATTTATTTATTTAAAAGATTGTATTTAATAAGCTAATATGATCGAGCAAAGAAAATTAAATACTTAGCTTTGAATTATGTAATGTTTATCTATGTAATTGGATTTCTCTTTCGAGTATGTACAAAGTAAATGAATTATTTAATTTATACCATGCACTATGATGATTGAGTGAATTGGATTTACGAAATCCTAATATTAGTTGTTTTATTTTTTTAAGAATTGCCTGAAATGCTTCGTTATGATGTGTGGCGTTCATTCTTGGAGTGGGGCAATTGAGTCAGTGTATATGTAAGTCTTCCAGATGGTGTTTTTTAATCATTGGGGGTTGTCGTATTATATTAGTCAACCTTGGAATTGTGGTGGGAAATGTGTATAGAAGTATCATGTTGTTTCGCCCAATTTTCACGAACGGGGATGGTTTTTGCCCGCCTTAGGTTTAGGAGTGGCTTATGTGGTTTGTGCCTCCTTGGAAGGAGTGATTATGTAGTTTTGTTTCCTCTAGTGTTTGAAGTGAGTTTCCTTTATTTGTTTCCTCCTTGGTTTGGAGAGGTCGTCTTATCTAGTTTACCCATTGGATTGTGGTTTTGTACCATGTGTGTTGTTGATAGGAGAGTGGCTCTTCATGGGGGTTCGGCACACAAAGGGGCACCAGGGTAACTCACCTAGGGTTTAATCAAGTGATAATTTAAAAGAATTAATGGGGAACTTTCACACTAATAAAGATAATGAATTCCTCTCTCATGAAGCATGCGTTTGTTAAGGCTCGAGATGAGACGAGATGCATAGTTTTGCATGAGGGTCTGGCAGCCGGTAGAGGCAAGCTAGGGTAACCCAAGATGGGGGTCCGTAGCCTAGGAAGGTTGAGCTAAGGTAACTCATAGCAATTTATGTATGACACTCTTCCTACGTCAGCAGTCAGTTAGTTATTGTGTGGTGTACAGATGATGTACATGATCATTGTTCTCTGGAAGCATTGTAACTTTGTGTTAAGTGATATTGTGGTTGTAGTTGTTTCAGTTCAATTATGTTTTAGCCTATGTCTAGTGGTAGATGGTCTTGTGTAGGAATTTTGTTACTATCTCCTAGCACGGGGATGAGCCTTTGGGTATCACATAGGTTGGATGGAACGTGCACCTTAATCTGTTGGGTTGTCTTCTTGTTCATATGGTCAAGATTTCCAGATGGAGAGTTTGTGGGATCCAATATCTTTTCATTTTTTATTCATTCAGTTGGAAACTTGTATTTTATTACCCCTCATTGTTATCAAGGTGGAAGTTGTAATATATAACTATGCTAATTGGATTTATCTCATTCGGGGAATGAGTGATGTAATTTTATTGTAATCTGGAATCAAGTGGTATCTCATGTTCTTTGATGTAAATTATCATGTATGGAATGTATGTGTTCTTAGTTCTTTGAGTAATTAAATGATAAGTTTTCAATTCAAGTTTCTTGTTTGGGGTTCAAAGTATACTCAGTCTCGTAACCTTAAGGGTTGTTGGTGTTGGAAAATATGCATCAATCTCATAGGCTGAAACCTCTGAGAAAGCTTAGTCGTTGTGACATTTCTATTGTCTGGCCGACTGACAGTTTACCTTGTGTTTTTTGTTCATGTCGCCAAGACAATGCTTTTGTCTTGTCGAAGAAGCCTATCATTGTGACTTGTGGCCTTCGCTGTAATCTCCTCCCGAGTGGAATGTCTCAGCGACATAAGGGTTTGTTATCGGGCTTCAGGGAGACTCATGGCGACTTAGAGTCTTTAGGATAACAAATGGATTCAACAAGAAGTCATGGCGATCGGGAGAAGTCTCACCGATAAGCAGTTTCGCAGTGACTTGAACTCTCAGGAAGATCTCTTGGTGACTGAGGAATGTCTCACCGACGGTATTCACTCGATGTAACTCAAGGGTCTCGGTGAAAAGTCTTAGTGACGATAGGAATTCTTACTGATATCGACATGACCTTCAGTCTGTCTGGCTGATGAAGAAATCGGTATGACTTGTTCCTATCGGCATGATCTCTTGGTGACAGTATGTGGGGTCATCAGTTCAGTGTGACTCTTGGTGAACAATTGTTTTGGGATAACATGGAAGCCTTGGTAAGAAGTCTTGCCGATAGTGGAACACATCAATGTGACTTAAAGGCTTCGATATGAAGTCTTGGCGAAAGCATGAGTAAGTCTGGCCGACAAGATTGAATCAGGATGACTTGGAACTTGTGGGGTGATGTCTTGGCGAAGAGCAATAGTCTTGCCGATGGAATCCTGACTTTGGTATAACATGAAGCTCGTTGTGACGTCTTGGCGAAAGACGATAGTCTTGTCGATAGATGGATGCCGATAGGAATATAATGGGTTTTGGCATGACTTGAAGAATCATTATGATCTCTCAGCAAATGACTAAAGTCTTAGCAACTAAGGAACACTTCAGAATGACTTATGAGCTTGGTGTAATGTCTCATTGAATGGCGATTGTCTCACCGATGAGAATGCTGATTTCCATATGACTTGTGGATATCGGTAGAACCTCTTGCCGATGAAGATGACTCTTGGTGATAACATGTAATCGGGACTTGTGGCATCAGGGAGACACTTCTAATGTCTCACTGACATACGACACAAGTTGATCACTGTTGACCGAGTGAAGATTGCCCAACATGATGTGATGTGGACCAATCCGAGAAAGCAGAAGTGAACCATTTACTGAACCATTTCTGTGTGGAAGTTGGAAAACAAAAGCACGAGGAAGTGGAAACATCTACGTTGCTGAGCTGGATGATTCGACAGTTGTGATCCGACGGTTGGAAACAAACCGTTTCATAGAGCCGAAGCCGAAGAGAAGGAAAATAGAGAGTGAATAGATGTGAGGATAGAGAGTGGCTGGCTAGAAGGCCATAGCCATGAGGCTGTAATAGGTGACTCAGAGAACTAATGAGATGTGAAGGCCGAGAGGCTGGTTCTATGGCCAAGGGCCTTGAGGCCGGAATAAAGGAGAAGAGAGAGCTTCTGATCATGAATTTGGTTTGACTTCTCTTATGTTGATCTGCACTATATATGTGATGGTATTGGAATAGTGTGAAGATCATTTAGTTTGAGAGGGTGATCAAAATCTGTACAGGGAAATTTGTTGTTACCATTTGTATCCAGATGAACAAGATGTAATCTCTGAAAAGGCTAAAAGCCTGAAATTGTATTGTAACCATTTGTTGCAGAAGAATACAATGGCTCAATCTTTGGAGTGTGGGGGTTTTTATCTGAAAGGATTTTCCCCATGTAAATATTTATGTTCAGGTTTTATGTTTCATCTTTCATGCTTGTTGGTTTGTGTAGTAGAATTTGTTAATGCTTCTTGTTGAATTTACATGTGTTTCTCTGAGATGGATCAATGTAGGAAATGAACTATGCCTGTTCCGCATTTGGACATAGTTGTACATGTCTTTGAGGAAATCTAATCAAAATGAAAGTTACTGAAGGCACTACTGCATGGAGTTTTCACTAGATGCACTCCTAGATTTCCTTACAAGTGGTATCAGAGCCTTCTTTTGGTTGTTGGTTCTGGATATTTCTCCTGTGAATATTTCTTAGCTTGTCAAGCTAAAAGAAATCTAGAGAAATGAACTGATGTGTTGATCCTCTGTTGAGTGGAAGCCTTGTGGTATTCTGAGACAACATGCAGCTTGAAGGATGGTCAAGATGGAAAAGGTATTTTATCATGTTTTGATCTCTGTCTTTGGCTGGTAGAGGTATATCCTTAGAGTATGAGGTGGATTTTCCTACTTCATGGCTATGAAGCAGTAAATATTTCATATTGGTGTCTATATGACAGGCTCATGGGTGATATGGAGAAGCCTATGTTGTTTCTCAGTCATGGAAGAGAGTGCTTATGCTAGGTGGTGGTTCCTTGTGTTAAAAGGCACTGTTTCTTGTTAACCTCAAATGCTTGAAGGCTATGGAGTTAATCATTAAGATGATTTGCAAGCTTCTGAATAGCCTATCTCTCTTTCTCGGATGCATGTACATGGTGGTAGTTTTAGAGTTGGTCTGAAAGGGATGTGGATTCTCCTGAACTGCTGGTTTCTTTCTAAGAATGGTTTGTACTTGCATGGATATGTGGTTTTGTAGGTTTTACACGTTTAAGCAAAACTTGTGACCATGTGGAGTTGCTATTAAGTTATTGTCTAGACATTGGCCTTTTGGGGTTTTGCTAGATGATAGTTACTATTCTGCATGCATGCTTGGTGCATGGCTTGAGTAGGTATGATTTCTTCTTTGCATGGGAGTGTTGGTAATTGTTTCATCACTCAGCATTCTTGTGGTAGTGCTTGTGGGTTCTTTGATTATGGTGCTCGTTGTGGATTTGATTGGAAAATCAGATTTGGCATAATCTAGTGTTTGAGTCATGTTGTCTACGTGGATATTCTCTTTGAAATCTCAGTGTTACGGTTTTCAATGTGATAACGGTTTTGCATGTATGATGTTTGTGATCTACGAGTTATGCGATTGGTGGATTAGCTACCTATTGGCTACAATGAGATAACTTGGAAGTGGACTGTCTTTATCCATGAGGTTGATTCATTGATGATGCAGATTTGTTAGTTGGCCTTGTCTATGGTCACTTGTGCATTGGTGTAACTTTTTTTTAGATGAGAGGATGGATATTAGTTGATAGTCAGTTATGGGAACCTGAAGTAGTTGGGCATGATGCTTGGAGAGCTTGGGTGTCACGTTTCAGTGGGAGCTCTAGCAGTGATTGTGGACTCATCACATGGTGGTGAATGGTCTTCTTTAGTGTTGCAGAAGGGTTCTCTTATTTTTGCATGGACATTATTTGAAGATGTGCAACATCTTGGAACCATGGAGGATGCTTGGAGTCTTTGGCTAAGGTGTTGGTGGTGCTTGATAGGTGATGTTGTTCTTAAGTCTATCTGCTTTATGTCATGGTATACTCTTGTTTGTCACTGGAGTTTTGTCATTGTGCATTGTACTTGAGATAATGGTGGAGTCACTTGAAGCATGGTTTTTCCTATGGGGTGTGTAGATCATGGTGTCATGATAAGTTCCTGATTTAGATGATTGGAGCTTTGATAATGGTCTGGTAATTCTTTGTGTATTAGGTGCTTTGATTGTTTGCTTGATACTTCATGATAGTGCAGTAATGTAGATGGAGTTTAGCATGAGATGATTGGTTGCTAGTACTCATGGATACATGAAGAATAAGGTGAGGCTGTCTTTCTCTTATGAGAGATGTGTTCTGCTTGTTACTCCTATTAAAGTTTATTAGTAGAAAGTCTAGAAGCCTACACCTTGGTTGAATGTGAGTTCAACAAGAGACCTATGAGGAGATTGCTCTTGGATTAATTATCATGGCTTATATCTGTTGAAGGAGTATTATTGTTCCCACTCTTGGTCTACTCGACAGTTTATCTAAGAGGTATTTGGCTCATTATATCTTTCAGATGTATTTAAGTTCACTTTCATGATATGGATCTTGAATTACTATTTAACTTTTGGTTCTAGAGGATTCATAGTGGAAGTTGTATAGTTTGTTTTATCTTCTTGAGCTTTTGTGTTATGTCATTTACTAATGAGAATTGGTAGGAGTTGTTGTATGGGCTGATTTCCTGAAATGGGAAATGTTTTAGCTTGATCTTCTTTGAGAAGCTTACATCCATATTGATTACATGGTATTAGAAGTTGGTTTGATCTTGGTGATTGAATAGATGGATGTTGTTAAGGATTTCTTTTGGGATGTGAAGAAGATCATTCTTGACACAGCTAGCTATTAGAAGTGTATGTAGGAGGATTTTCTACAAGAAGATGATGTGCAGTGTTTCTCTCTATGGCCGTGAAGGTTTGTGGTGAGAGAAATGTTTCTTGTGGTAGGTTGTTGCAGGTTGAGCATATCACTGTGGATTTTCCTTTGGTACTATAGGGTTACATTTTTTCTATGAGTTGGTATTGGTGGGCTTGCGATGCCTTCTGATCTTTCAGATTTAGATTTCTTAGGCAGTGGGAGTTCCTGTATGTGTCTTGTCTTCTTTGACTGGTTGACACTGGAACTTGTATATGTTGTTAATGGATTGGAAAAAGTTTACTAATGGTATGTGAGACTGGATAGTATAGCACGAGCTATGGGTGTTATTTTCAGTCGTGTGGGTTTATCAGTTGGATGGAAGTGGTCAATCTATTTGTTGTTCTAACTGGTGATGTTTAGTTTCTTGTTTCTAGAGAATGACTTCACTGTTGTGTTCTGTTTGAAGCTTTGAAGTTGATATTGGTTCTATATAGCTTTTGAGCACAATGAAGTGGTAGCAGTATCTTGTTGAAGATATCACTGGGATCTTTTGCTTGTGTTTGTTGGAATAATGCTTATTCACCTTGGCGATGTATCTTTCTTCCACATGTGGAAGATGATAGGATTGTTCTCTAAATGTTGAACATCTTAGATGTTGGAGTAGAATTCTTGATGGAGCATGAGAGAATTTTTGAGGTCTATGTGGTTTCTTGAAAGGATGTGATCAGTTGTTTTGTTGGATAGTGAGTTGCACTTGGTTGCTTGCTCTTTGTTACAGATTAGCTAATGGACTGTTATCTATGGAATCATGTTGATCGGGTGTCTTGAGTGTTGCAAGGTTTGAACTAATGAAGCTAGTGTGATCCTAGTTTCTGGTTGCTTAGGAGGTGCCTGTTTGATCTTCGTCAAGTGGGAGATTGTTGGAAAATATGCCTCAATGTCACAGGCTAAAATCTCTAAGAAAGCTTAGTCGTTGTGACATTTTTGTTGTCTTGCTGATTGGTAGTTTACCTTGATTTTTTTACTCATGTCGCCAAGACAATGCTTTTGTCTTGTCGAAGAAGCCTATCATTGTGACTTGTGGTCTTCACTATAATCTCCTACCAAGTGGAATGTCTCAGTGACATAAGGGTTTGTTATCAGGTTTCAGGGAGACTCATGGCGACTTAGAGTCTTTGGGATAACAAATGGATTCGGTAGGAAGTCATGGCAACAGGGAGAAGTCTCATCGATAAGCAGTTTCAGGGTGACTTGAACTCTCAAGAAGATCTCTTGGAAACTGAGGAATGTCTCACTGATAGTATTCACTCAGTGTAACTCAAGGGTCTCTCTGAAAAGTCTCGGCAACGATACGAAGTCTTACCGATATCGACATGACCTTCGACCTATCTAGCCGATGAAGAAATTGGTATGACTTGTTCCTATCGGCATGATCTCTTAGCGATCGAGAGATGTCTTAGCAATAGTATGTGGGGTCATTAGTTAGGCATGACTCTTGGAGAATAGTTGTTTCGGGATAACATGGAAGCCTCGGTAAGAAGTCTTGCCGAAGGTTGATTCTCTCGCTGACAGTGGAACACATCGATGTGAGTTAAAGGCTTCGGTATGAAGTCTTGGTGAAAGTAGTAAGTTTGGATGACAAGATTGAATTGGGATGACTTGGAACTTGCGGGTTGATTTCTTGGCAAAGAGCAATAGTCTTTCCGATGGAATCCTAACTTTAGTATAACTCTTGGCAATTGTTCGAAGATCGGTATAACATGAAGCTTGTTGTGACGTCTTGGCGAAAGATGATAGTCTTTCCGATAGATGGATGTTGATAGGAATACAATGGGTTTCAGCATGACTTGAAGACTCATTATGATCTCCTAGTGAATGACTAAAGTCTTGGTGACTAAGGAACACTTTGGAATGAATTATGAGCTCGGTGTAATGTCTCATCGAATGGCGATTGTCTCACTGATGAGAATGCTGATTTCAATATGACTTGTGGATATCGGTAGAACCTCTTGCCAATGAAGATGACTCTTGGCAATAACATGTAATCAGGACTTGTGGCATCAGGGAGACACTTCTAATGTCTCATCGACATGCGACACAAGTTGATCATTGTTGACCAAGTGAAGATTGTCCAACGTGGTGTGATGTGGACCAATCTGAGAAAGCAGAAGTGAACCGTTTGCTAAACCATTTCTGTGTGGAAGTTGGAAAAAAAAGCATGAGGAAGTGGAAACATCTACATTGTTGAATTGGATGATTTGATAGTTGTGATCTGACAGTTGGAAACAGACCATTTCATAGAGCCAAAGTCGAAGAGAAGGAAAATAGAGAGTGAATAGATGTGAGGATAGAGAGTGGCTGGCTGGAAGGCCATAGCCATGAGGCAGTAATAGGTGACTCAAAGAACTGATGAGATGTGAAGGTTGAGAAGATGGTTCTATGGTTGGGGGCCTTGAGGCTGGAATAAAGGAGAAGAGAGAGCTTCTGATCATGAATTTGGTTTGAATTCTCTTATGTTGATCTACACTATATATGTGATGGTATTGGAACAGTGCAAATATCATTTAGTTTGAGAGGGTGATCAAAATCTATACAGGGAAATCTATTGTTACCAGTTGTATCTAGATGAATAAGATGTAATCTCTGAAAAGGCTAAAAGCCTGAAATTGTATTGTAATCTTTTTTTGCAGAAGAATATAATGGCTCGATCTTTGGAGTGTGGGGTTTTTTATCTGAAAGGATTTTCCCCACGTAAATCTTTGTGTTCAGGTTTTCTGTTTCATCTTTCATGCCTATTGGTTTGTGTAGTAGAATCTGTTAATGCTTGCTATTGAATTTACATGTGTTTATCTGAGATGGATCAATGTAGGAAATGAACTGTGTCTGTTCCACATTTAGACATAGTTGTACATGTCTTTGAGGCAATCTAATCAAAATGAAAGTTACCGAAGGCACTACTGCAAGGAGTTTTCACTAGATGCACTCCTAGATTTCCTTACAGTTGGCAATTGGGTAGAGAACTTACATGTTAATAATAACTTTAAAAAAAAAATTAGTACATTTGAATAGGTAATTGTAACTTTCCCTAGGGTTTTGTGGCGGGGCTTTACAGTATGGTCCATTGTATGCTTCTATAGGTGCGGTTCCTTGAGCATATCACATGTACCAGGCCTGTCAGATTCCCTTGTGCTATAGCTATTGGATATCCATGAGCATTTGGCTATCCTTTGTGATTCCTGTGGCAATATGGGGATTTACACTTTTGGAGGGTGAGATTAGACCAGCTAGAGGAGGATGAGATCCTATGGAGACCTTATCTACTCACTGTACAGTGGCCAGATCCCACCAAATAGTTATGGAGGATGTAGATAGATAGGTATCTACTTGGGAGGCATGACTCTATTGTACGACCATTCTACTATGGGTGAGTCATGTGATAGTTTGGACAAGTGCAGGAACCATTGAGGGTGTACCCCTTCATTAGATGATAAGTGCGGAGTTCCTGAAGGCTAGGTGATGTTGTTCAATTGACTATAGATCATGAGAGTGAGAGTGATTTTGATGATTTAGATCATGACCAACCACCAGCATCTGACATTGATGATGTTGGCAACACAGACGAGTACGAGGAGTGGTGGTCATTTGCACGACCAACTCCTATGTTCCCAATGGATTTTCCTATAGGTGATGCAGGACTAGCACTAGATTAGGGTGATGAGCTAGAGGAGAGAGATGAGGTACAATATAGGCCAAAAGATATTTTTATAAATGTTATTAATGAGGAGTATAGTTTGATGTTGATCCTGACTTTGAGGACCAGGATGAAGGAGAGGATGTTGAGGGATACTTGATCATTAAGGGGTTTAGATATCTCATTGCAAGCACTAAAGGATGAAGTGAGTGAGAGAAAGTCTTGAAGAACTTCATCTAACTTTTCATCATCATTGCTACTAAGAGGCTTTGATGAGATGTTGTTTATAACTTCAATCATTTGTTTGAAGGGCTAGTTTGATGTTTCAGCTTTGGTTTTTTTATGTATCGATGAATTTGATCTAAAAGAACTAGGAATGAAAAAGGAAAAGGAAATTTTCAAAGATCTAAAACTATCCATGAATGCCATGAAAATAAGTAAAATTTATGCTAAGAAAATAGAAACAACTGAACTATAACAAAAAGGTCATTACAAAAAATAGAAAGATGCAATGAAAGGAACAAAAATCTGGAAATACTAATTCAGAAGTCCTAAGATGTAAAGAGAAATGTAAATCAGAATGATGTTATGTTCAATACATAGGTTCACCAAAATGAACCATATATTTTTGGCACAAATGCACTTCTCTAGCTCTTCTAGGGTTTTTCGCCTAAAAGGAGAGAGGTAGGGCCAAAAATGTTAAAAGGTTCATTCAAATTATGTTATATATGATGCTTTTTAAGCTAAATGAAGTGAAATAAATGCAATTAAGTGATTCAAATGAATGATTATGAATAAAAAACTAAGATTTATATCATGTTTGAAAACACAGTGTTGTTTGTAAAAAGTTAAAAAGGATGAACAAAAATGCAAACTAAACCAAACAGAAGGTTGTTTATCAGAATGTATGCACCTGGGAAATTGAAGAAGATTGGAAAAAAATCTATAAAATTGATGATGTCTGAATTTGAGTTGACTGGGACTCATTCGCCACCTTGGGAAAATCAGTCCCAATTTTGGTTTTTTCTGCACGAAAGTTGTTTACTATCAACTGGGAACCAAGATCTACATCTAACTCAAATTTGTATCTTAGGAGGGACTCATTTTCCATGCATGGTGAATCAATCCACTTTAAAATTTTTGTAACTTCAAAATTTTTTTCTACACCTTGACACCTACACAATAATTTCTGACAGAAACCTAACTCAGGATCTCAGAAAATTCCTCCAAAACAGCTTAAAATTATTTCTCTAATGGGGGGTTTTCCTTATTCAAATTCCTAGTTAGGTAATTAAACCTTGAATGGAGGAAAATTTGCATAAAATTCTAGCCTTAGATGTGTTAAAGACTAGGAAGATCTGATATATGACAAAAGTCCTATTTGATTGCTCTAGAATAAGAAATACAAAGATGATTTGTATGATGCAAGATATCAACCCTAGAAACCTTACAACACTTGAAATATGGAAATGAAATTACATGCAAATGATAAACAAACAAAATGCAAACCTTAATATGAAGATAAAGTGAAAATGGAAGATGGAATCAATATGAAACCAAGTCCTTAGGTGTGATTTGGTGGCTAGTTGCACCTCTTCACCTTAGATTTCTTCAGGATTCACCATAGGTAATCTTCATCAACCCTTTTCAATGTTGAATCTTGATGGAAAGAGTGAGCTTCAAGATCTACAAAAACCCTAGTTTACTACCCTAAAACTTCAACTTTTGCTAATGAGACTTGTGGTAGAAGACTTGATTTTAGAAATTGCTTTTGACAAATGACTAAAAGATGTGTAAAATGACCTAAAATGAGTATTTATAAGCAAAAACACCTTATTTTTCCTATTATTTAGACCTAAGAGTCTGACATTCACCAAAAATTCAAGTTAAATTAATCAAATTTCCGCTCAGAATTGAAATTTCCCTCAAAAGAGACTCATTCGCCACCCTTAGGGAATGGGTCCCACAAGAGGAGACTCATTCGCCACCCTTGGTGAATGGGTCCCACAAGAGGAGACTCATCCACCCAAGGTGGCAAATGGATCCCACTACTAATTTCTGAAGGTGGGTTTTGAGGGTATGAGATAATTAAGTGTTGTTTGTGGAGTTTTATGTGATTTCTCAGGTAAAATAGGCTTGTAG
This sequence comes from Sequoia sempervirens, assembly GCA_007258455.2. Lineage (NCBI taxonomy): Eukaryota > Viridiplantae > Streptophyta > Pinopsida > Cupressales > Cupressaceae > Sequoia > Sequoia sempervirens. The sequence goes on along the minus strand of VDFB02271358.1, from coordinate 73,717,499 downwards.
ATAAAAAATAATGTGTCTTAGGGGCCTATAAATGTTGTCTTGAAGGGTAAATGATGTGAAGGAACTCAAAATTGGGTCCAATTATGTGTGAAATTGTCTCTTTTCTCAAGAGGGTCCAATTTTCTATGGCACATGAGCTATCTTCTTTGTTCATGAGTTTCAAGCATGCAAAGCTTTGCTTGCCTCATGAAGCTCGAAGTTCATTATTGTGTGGCACCTTATCAAAGTTATCAGGAGGTATAGCTTTGGTATGGTTGTACGTATGGAAGCCAAAATTAGGCGTGAATTTCCCATATCCACTTGTTTGTTTACAGTGTGACTGGATATCGGTCATGTGCGTATGTGCCTCACCCTTTTGGATACTCACCCATTGGACAACCTAAATTTTTTCTTCCTTATAGTGAGTGTGCATTTTCATGCAAATAGCTTAGATTTGATCCACAATGTGCAGGACAAATGGTTGAAGCTTGATCCACCCTTTTATTTTATTTTTCTTTTTTATGTCTTTGACAATGTATGCTTGTGCCTTTTTGTTGCTCCTTGTATCATTTTCATGTGTGTTATTTTTGGCTTATGTTGATTTATCATAGGATCTTAATCTTGGGGGGACTAATCAAACCTCTTCATCATTTTCATCCTATCTCACTAGCATTGGTACATTTGAACCCCTCTTGATGTGAGTTTGTCTACTTTAGTGTGAGCTTAAAACAAGTTCCTCCTCTCAATAAAGTGGGGGCTAAATATAGTGTTGAAAAATGTATCCCTCTATATTTTCACACCTTTTTAGGCACTCCGTATTAAATTGAGCTTAATGTTGCCTTGATTTAGCATTGTAATGTGTTTAACACATTCACAATAGGTCTTGGGCTCTTGTAAGCTAAGTGGGCCTAGTTATGCCTTATTTAGGGTGTTGTAAAGTGTACCTTTACACTTTCACACTAATCTAGGGTTTTATTAATTAATTGGGCTTCTTTATGCTTTAATTAGCCTTATTTTTTGTCCACAAGCCTTAATTAGTGCATCTTTCTAAGATTAATCTTGAAATTCACCAACATCCGATCATAAATGTGTTTTTGGATTGTATGGCCCATATTTAGTGATCTAGGACTCATAGACCACCTTGGGCATATGGGTCCCACCTAAGTTTCTAGGCCTCGATTTGGATTTCACATAAATTTAATAATTTCTTGAAAAATGTGTCTCAAAGCTTAGCCTAATGGGACTCATATGCGTCAATTGGCATATGAGTCCCCTTTAGCTTAGACCTAAATTAAATTTAAATTCTTGATGTGATTTTATTCTCTTAGATCTGATGTTGGCTTGTAGTGTTGTAATTTCAAGAAATTTGGTATAAACAAGTATAAATACAAGGTTATTTCACTCATTTTCACCTAAGACTTTCATGAGAGCATTCCTAATAGCATTCAAGAGTTCACAAGATCATTCAAGAGTTTACAAGAGCATTCAATAGCATACAAGAGTGATTTTCAAGTGTTTTGGAACATTATTCAAGTATCAAGCATCATGTCAAATTCATCATGCATCATGATTTTTTTAACTAACATTTGTGATGTAGGGTTTTATGATTCAAGTAAGAATTCAAGTCAAGATCCATATCATTCAAGAAAGAGTCAATATCCTCATTCGTGCTAGCCATTTCATACATATTTGTAGCATCATATTCAAGGGTTTGGTGAGTTGCAACATTGCATACTTGTTTATTAATCATTCCTTCATTATATTTCACTTCAATTCAAGGTTTGATTAACAAAATAGGGCTTGACCAAGGCAAGCCCCTTTCTACTAATAAAAAAACTTTTCCCCCTCTCTTTAGTGTGTGATTTGTAGATTTAGGTTTCAAAGGTACATTGAAGAGCAAGATTTGAAGAGGTTTTCAAGTTTGCAAAGTTGCCATAGTGGTCACCTTATTTAGAAGATCACTAAAAGACACTTGAAAAGTAGAAGTTATCATTTCAGATCTAGAAATCAGGTTGAGAAGGAAGAGTAGAGATAGAATAACAAATTTAGGTCTTGACCTTTCGAAAAAGCTAGGTAGGATTGATACACCACGTTTTGCGTATGAGTCCCAATACAATGATTTTTTGACATTTTAGGAGTTCTAGATTTGTCATTGCCAAATTTTTGTTCCTTCCCATAAACCCTAATCTAGGACTAAATCTTCCAACCTAGTGTATGAGACCTTGTTATGAGCTTCTACAGGTTTCTGGGTGCACCTCTTTGACTTCTTAGTTTACTATTCTAATTTACATTCATTTCGAGGTCATTCATTTGAGTTTTACGTAGTATTAGGTTTTTCCATTAGATCTTGCATGTTACTAGTCTTTCCAAGCCCTAGCTTGGTGGTGAACCCCTTTTTAGTCTCTAAACATATCCTAGGATAACCTTTAGAAGATATATTTCCTTCATTCCATCCTTGGATTGACATCTCTAATTTTTTCTTGAGTGAAACTTGAGAGAAATAGGGCCCAAAACCTAGTGTTCCATCTCCTAAAAGGTGGAGCACCCTATTTCCATTGTTTAATGATATAATATAAAGTCCAATTTATATACAAAAGTAATATGCAACAATAAAGGCCGATATGGAAGTAAACCATAGTCGATGCTATATGGAAATGAATTTTTATTAGTAAGCAACAATTTATTCCAATCTTAGAATGCTTATGTCTATAATGTAAAGAGGGGCATGTGCAGGATCATCATGAAAAAAATAGGCCCTTAAGTGGTAAAAAATTTAGAAAAATCAAAGTTAGGCAACTTAATGCAAAAATTTGAATAAGTTATCTATATTATTTCAAAAATTTGTAAGAATATAATATGTAGCAAATTGAATGTAGTTTCTAAACTAATAGGTTTATTTTTTATTTTTTTAAATCTATTTGGTGAAAATTTGAAATTTCAATGCATTAGTACTTCAATTTCAAGGAAAAAATAAGAATTAGGTGTCTATCTGACCACCCTAACCACAATAAAATGATAATATTTTTTATTAGATTTTACATATAGGTAGAGGACTCATGTTCCGATGTGATGCATATTTTTTTGTAATTTTTTTCCAAGTAAATAATTTATTATAATTTTTTTATTACAACTTTTAAAAAATATAAAAATTTGTATGTCTAACCATCTTAACTTGGTCAAAACTTAATTAAATTCATTTTTTCTTTTTTTAATCCTATAGTATACAAAGCATAGAATGTGACCCATGTTTTATATTCAAAAAATGTGATACTATTTGAAAGCTATAGATGTTTTTCAATCAACCTATCAATTAGGACTTTAGTCATAATTCAAATAGAAAATAAATAATAATAATTTATTAAATTCAAAATAAAGCATAATTTATATTGGTGGAAAGCTAAGAATCTCCTTTAAAAACCCTTTTGTATCATCAATTTTGGGTAAAAAAAATTCATCAGCCACATACCCTATATATGCCCATCATATTGCCACTTTTTGGCACGTCATGATCCTGCGCATACCTACAGATAGAATATAAAGCCAACTTCATAAAGTATTATGAATGCATGATAATGGGAAAAAAAAACAACAAGGCACAAATTGGTTAAAGCACCATTTATACGCTATTATTATGGAGTGACTCAAATTTCCTCTGTTGCTCAACAAAGCTAAGACCAAGTCGACATACTATAAGTGTCATATGTAATAGAAGATTGTTTCAAGAGAGATACATGCCAAATGATAGGGACGATTGGCAACAACATCGTGCCAAATTATGAAAACTCTATAATCTATACAATTCTATTTTGGTTGCAATTTGACTATCATCATTTGAACATGTGCAAATTTGAATTGGTCTTGAGCTGATTTCAAATGATAGAGGTTGATTTATAGGTTAATATGTTGAGTTTACACTTTGATTGCTATCACCTTTTTATTGTATGTTGTGACTCGACCTACATGAGGAAAGGTTTCAATTTGCATGCCTTTCCTATAGGTAGCAATATCTCATTTCTTTGTATAAATAGATGGGATAGTGTGTGTGAAATATTGGATCAAATTTAAATAAAAATCAAACACATATTAATAAGACTTTAAATCAAAAAGCTGAAAAGGAAACAGAATTGTGCAAATCGTAACAAAAGCTTCCCGAAACTGTCTTATCTTCCTCTATCTTCAGCATTTTGTTGTTTTCCAGATAGCTCTCAGATCAACAGATCAGGCTCAACAAAATGACAACTAAAGAACGAGATTTAAAATGCAAACTATGCTAAGTGCAAAAGCTATGCTAAAATGAGAAGATTGATGTGATATTAAGAACTGGTATGAATGCAAATGTTGGTTGCGTGTATGTGTAATGTATGCGTGCGTAAATGAGTATGCGAAGTGTACCAAAGCTTGGATTTGCACTGGAATTTATAGAGTTTTCGAACGGGTTTGATTGGCTGAATCGATCGACAGTCCAAATTAAGCTTGTTTCGAATGGACGGCGGGAGATTTTCGAAAGTGGAAGAGAAGGATGGAAGGTTTCCCCTTTTCTTTCAATTTTGTCATTGAGTTTCGAAGGGAAACTTCCATTTCAAAGGATGAGACGTGAATTTGGAACGGCGAGTTAGCATGAGTTAGAAGTTAAATAAATATATTTATTTAATTTGGGAAGTAGAGATGAAAATGGCAACCCACATAATTAAATAACTCATATTTAATTATGTTTAAAAATGAAATTAGGGTGAGGTGGAAAATATTAAATAAAATATTTAATATTTTAAATTCGAATATGGGATGGAGAATATTCCATTATTTAAATATTCAAATATTTAAACTTTGGAATAATATGATAATCAAATATAAATAAATTATAAAAATCTATTTAATTTAATTAAGTGGAAGGTGGAAATGTTAGTAATTAAATAAAATTATTTATTTAATTTAAGGTAGAAGAATTTAGAAAAATGAACGATATAAATAAATAATTAAATTTATTTATATGTAGATGACTTTAGAGGAATTAATTAAATAAATGATATTTAATTAACTAACAAGCTTAATCACGACCATTTTTAGACATATACATTTTGCCCCTCTTTGAAGTGATGTGTAAAACATATTGCTTCAAAGAAAAATAAGATTTTTTCCCCTAATGTGCTTCCGATATTTCTGTTGATGATGCCCCCTCGGGAGGTAAATTACGAATGAGAGCGAGTGATTTAACTCAAGATAAATGATGAAAAAGAATGTCCATTGTGAAAATAAAGTCAAATTTTACCCATGTTTGACATTTAAAAGGTAAAAAGATTGAAAAAGACAAGTCATTTGTACTGTTGACTTTGGTGAAAATTGTAGCTATGAGAGTGACATCGCGACATGGAGATTCTGTATCATCACCATCGATTTGAGAGATCACGTAGATATCAAAGGCGATTGCATATGGACCACCGGTGAGTCAATCTATCCTCTTATGCTTTTGAATTTTTCTGTTTGGATCAAAATTTTCATGTTTTTATGCGGATTTAGATTTTAAAATTATGTTTGCACGCATATAGAAAAGTTTAGGCACTTTCGAAAAAAACAAGTGTGCTTAGGGTAGAAACAAATGCGCATAGGGCATAGATTTTAAATGTTGTAGAAAAACCAATTTAGCGCATCCCGTAGAAACTAGCGCGCATATAGGGCAGGTTTGAAATTTTAGGGGTAGAGCACATATAGGGAAAATAGACATGCATAGAGGAAAGCACGAATACAGAAAAAATAGTGGTGCACATGGGAAAATGCGCATTAGGGGTCTGTTTAAGCACATAGAGTGAAAACAACAACGCATACGGGATTTAGCGCATCCCGTAAAAAGAACGGTGCACCTGGTAAAATGGGAAAAATGAATGCTTTGATGAGAATGATGATTTGTATTGCTTCCTTAGTCAATAGATGGGTAAATTGTCGTGTCATCATGCTGATATGGATAGAGATGATAGGAAAATATGATGATTGATTGATAACGTTGCTTCCTAGGATAGAAAAAAAAGATTAGACTAATAACTTTGCTTCCCATGAATGAAAAACAAAGAGTAAATGAGTGATACAACTTTGATAAATTTGCTTTCTGTGATAGAAAACAAATAGTGATTGATTGTAGGATAGATTTGATATGATATCCAGCTAGATGGATTTGATTTGATTTGATTGATAGGACTGATTGTGTGATATGGGTTGTTGATGTGATGCATTATATGGGTCTAAGATAGTTCGTTGATATAGGTCACTGATAGATATGGGTCTAATTGATGTTGTTTTAAATGATTGATATAATTGGTAGGATTGATATGAATTTGATGAAATATCCTTGTGATGAAAATAGGAGGTTTTCAAAAACCTCCAGATTAGAGAGTGACATTCAGCAGGATGGGATAGGATCCTTGAGTTGACACCTCCTGATATAGCATTGATTGATACCTGTGGTTTGAGATCCTTGTTGGCGATGCCGTCGATTAGGGTCAACAGAGGATTTTTGACGGTGCTTGCAGAGTGATGGCATTCAGAGCACAACACATTTCACATGCCGACCGGTGAGGTTATAGTGACTCCTAAGGATGTGTATAGGATATTAGGTATCCCTCTGGTTGGAGCCCTTGTGTATTACAATCACAAGGAGCTGGGGGGGCACAGATGCGTTGAGGAGAGTATATGGAGACACACATATAGCCAGGTACTAGGTACCATAGGCAGACTTTCACGGATATCCAACCTTGCCAGCAGTTTTGGGTGCTTTCATTGGAGGTCTCCTTTGTCTGGATCACCAGGAAAAGGGATTGTCAGTGGGTTGGGGTAGGATTCTAGAGTAGATGATGCTACAGCCACGGTGATATGCGTGGGGGAGTTGTATGTTAGCTCATCTTTATCACGATTTGTTGGTGTATAGAGGGTCCTCCAGTTTGTCATGTGGGGTAACATTATTACAGATTTGGGAATGGGAGCATTTTGTTGTGACGAGACTAGCATGCTCTAGAGTTAGGCCAGCAGGTAGGCCATATATCTATATGTATGTTGTGTTCCTTACCTAGCCCAAGCTGGGCAAGGTAGATTACTGGAGGCGTTTGCTGGAGGACATGGACACAGTCGTATGGCAACCATATCTAGATTGCGATCCATGGGCTACTGATGACATAGAGATGTCGTATGTATGTATTCTGCGGTTCCTAATAGGGAGGAATCCCTCAATTTGGAGAGATTTTTGGCATTGCGGGTGTAGAGGCAGTTCGGATTTACGCAGGGGATGCCGCAGGGGGTTGCACATTACGCCCAAAGTACAGATGAGGCTAGATGGGGGCTGTGTATTTCCTATCAGGCCACATATACAGAGTTTATGGCATTAGCTCATGAGGATTGGGATGACAGGTGAGATATTATTGATTTTGGGATGTCGGATGAGTACTTTGCATATTTTCACATGCATCCCTTTCCTCAGTTCACCAGCACCAATTTTGGTAGCACTGCAGCAAGAGGCAATGGGACAGGAGGATGTAGCTGGTGGTGCGTAGGGAGCAGTTGGAGGAGAGGAGGTGGAGAGCGGGGACGAGGAGGATTCAAATGATGATGATGGTGGTGGAGATGACGGTGGAGAGGGGGGACATGTGTTGGGGAGGTCGAGACTAGATATCTTGAGGGGTGTTCAAATTATGTAGCGACCAAGGATAGGGATAGGACGACGGACAGTGATCTGGATGGCATCCTCCTCGCAGCAGGGATATATTTCCACACTTCAGGCCCAAGTGCAGACATTACAGGGGCAGCAGGGTTAGCTACAAAGTCAGCTAGCTCAGGCACAAGGGTTCATTGTGCAGCTACAGACATAGCTAACACAGGCACAGGCACAAGCACAGGCACCAGCACAGGAACCTGCCCCAGACCCACAGTTAGCCCAGGTGATCACAGAGAGGGATGCATTCATGCGATGGACAGTAGAGGCTGAGGGCATGGCTCAGAGATTGATAGGCACTATAGAGAGTGCATCACTGCGGGAGGCCGAGTACTACAGGGTCAGGTATGAGGAGCTGTGTCCTCCAAAGCGCAGAGAGCCATACCCATGATCCCATAGCAGGACGAGGAGCAGATCACAGACACATACCTAGAGCAGGAGAGTGACAGGGCCTCGGCAGGACCCAGATGCAGGCACCAGTGGCAGACCACCTCCCTCCAGACCAGCACCATCATGAGCATCTACCAGCTAGTCTTTATGATGTATATTATTTTTGGAGCATGTATATGCCATTTCTGATGTATTGGACATTTTAGTTTCCTTGAACATGTGGACATTTGTATCATTTTTGATGAGGGATGATATGCAATGGCGATGATTATTTTGATGTTGATCTGATGTGGATCTATGATGTGATGATGTGATATGCATTTATTTCTATGTGTTTATGGATTTTGGTATGCATTTGAATGATCAGATGACTAACATGATATGGAGGATGATTTGATTATGATGTTTTATTATGATGATGACTTGATGATGTGTACTAATGATGTCATGTAGGTGAATGATTTATGAGGTGTATATGGAATGCTTTATTTTTTATTTGGATTTTTCAATGTAGATAAAAGATGAAAGAAATGAATGTTGTGTTCATGATATGCATTATGATATGATGTGATGTGAAATAATATGAGTGGATAAAATGTTATGAGATGAGATGACAAGAATAATGAAATTGAGATGAATAAATAGTGATGTATGATAAAATGATATGTGATGAAATATAATGATTTGTAATTAGAATGAATGGATAAATGAAATGATAAATGAGATTATAATGGAATGAAATGATAAGAAATGATAAAATGATAAATGAAATGGTATGGAATGGAATGTTAAATTATAATGTAATTAGAATGAATGGAATGTTAAATGATATGATATGAAATGTTAAATGGGTAGATGATAATGAGATGAAATTGTTAAATGATATGATAAATAATGTTAAATGGATAGGTGATACTAAAATGAAATTATTAAATGATATGATAAATAATGTTAAATGAGATGATATGAAATGAATGATAATGATAGTGAAGTGATATGTTTTGATAACGATAATGGAATGAATGATAATGATGTAATGAGGTGATAATGACATGAATGAAATGATAAAGTATGAGATGAATGATGATGCAATAAATGGTAATGATAATGAAATAATGAAAAGATGACAATATAATAATAATGAATGGAGGGAATGAATGATAAGTGAATGAAATGAAATGACTATAATATAATGATAATGAATGAAATGATAATGGGAATGAATGATAAATGAATCAAATGATTATAAAATGGTAATGAAGCGTATATGAAACTAATATGAGTGATAATGATAAATACGATGATTCAAATGATAATGATAATGCAAAATGGAATGAATGAAATAACTATAATGGTAATGTGATGTTAAGATTATAATAATGAAATGATAGAATGATAATATTAAATGATAATGATATCAAGCGAAATTGTTAAATGATAATGATAATGAAGTGATAATGAATGGCTAATCAGACGAAATGGAAATGATAAAACAATATTGGAATGAAAATGATATGGATATGAATGGAATGAGGAAAAATATGAAATGATAAAGAAAAATGAAATGCAAATGGAATGTTGATGAAATGGAAAATGCAAGTAATATGAAATGATGAAATGATAATGGATGCAATAATGAAATGATAATGAAAATGAAACTAATATGAAATGATAATGGAAATGCGATGATGATGAAGTGATATGAAAATGCAATGATGCTAAAATGATAGGAAAATGATATGAAATGATAAGGATATAAAGCTAGTATGAAATGATAAAAAATGATAATGATAATGCCATGATAAGATGATAATGCAATGAAAATGCAATGATGAGATGATAATGCTATGAAAATGCAATGATGAGATGATAATGCTACAAATGTTTGCATTGTCTACCACAAATAGTCCAAAGAAATATGACAGCCATTGACCTTTCAAAAACTCTTGGTGTAAATCCAATATGTAGTTATGTGTAATGACCTAAAATAAAATGCAACTAAATGAAACCGACCATATTGTTGAGCCTTTTAATGGAGCTTGCTTAAATCATCATAGAGCGTTTGAAAATGTTGGAAGTGTGTACAAGCATCAGAGGGGAAATTAGCACCAATGATGACCTGAGTACAACTTTCATGATTTTTGATATAGCAAGTGAACACAAGCATCTAAATATAATTGAACTGAGATGACCTGAGCATTGCTTGTGTGAATAGATAAAGACTAACCACCCTTTGATGCAAATTTGGAACTGTCATCAATGATAATTTTTGAAAAATCATGTCTCGCAACATATTTGCAACAGATAAATGATTAACCTCAAAACAACAGACAAAGAAAAATCATCCTCTTTCCTTGCCACTCTAGTTCAGTACATCATCGAGTGTGCTCCAGAGAAATGATATCGAAAAATAAACAACCATTTTTCAAAAATGAAATACTATGAGTCCAAACATTAGTCAGATTAGAGATCATCCAGATATGAGTCATGATAAGGTACGAAACTAAAAGCTACTGTGATATGGATCAATGATTGGATGTTTTATTTGATTTGGTTGTTTTGTTTGCATGATTGGTTTTGATGTCATTGTCCTACTGTTTTGGTAAAATTTGAAAGTTGATTGCCCCCAGTATGCATGTGTTTGCCCTTGGTATCAACATAACTTGCTGAAATTGAACATGTACAATAATCAAGCCATGATAAGACATTATCGCTTGAGGAAAATGATGATAACATGGTGCTGGTGTGACCCTAAGATGATGAAAAAGATGCATGAAAATGAAGGCTGAAAAGTTAAGTGCAGAACATGAACTAATAGATGGAGAGCTTCCAAATAGTGTCTATTTGCCATATTCTCACTATTTGTTTTGATTGCATTTTTCTTGTCAATAGACTGCCTGTTTGCCAGGTTTTCACCCTATGACTTTTTTTCTTTTTTTTTTTGGCGCTACCACGATGCCTGTTTGCCAGGTTTTCACCAGGTAACCATTTTTAGGACTTTTTCTAATTTTTTGGTATTTCTTCAGGACTTTTTCTAATTTTTTTTTTATATTTCTTCAGGACTTTTTCTGATTTTTTTTTGGTATTTCTTCAGGACTTTTTCTAATTTTTTTGGTATTTCTTTAGGACTTTTTCTGATGATGATAACTGCCTTAGACATAATACTTTTTTAGGTGCATGTTGTTGATAGGCTCATCAAACAGGTCCCCTTTTGGCATTGATAGCTTGTATGCTCCTAAACCATAAACTGCGATAACCACATACATACCTAGCCAATTTGGTTCGAACTTTTCTTTCTTCTCTCTGTCTTGTTGATTGTGTGGATTCTCTTTCAGAACAAGATCACCCACCTGAAAGGTACATGGCTTTACTTTGTGGTTATATCTGCGAGACATCATTTGTTGATATGCTTTTAGATGATCAGCTACTCTTTATCTCTTCTCATCTAGAAGTTCCAGTTCTTGGAGTCGGGAAACTTGGTATTCATCATCTATTGTAAGGCCTTTCAATGATACTCTGAATGAGGGAATCTCCACTTCTAAGGGCAATATGGCCTCTGCTCCATAGACAAGAGCGAATGGTGTTACTCCTGTTGGTGTGCGGACGCTGGTTCTATAGGCCCATAGAGCAGGATTGAGTTGAACATGCCAATCCTTCCCTGAAGCATTCATAGTCTTCTTCAAGATTTTCAATATCATTTTATTTGAGGCCTCTGCTTCGCCATTTCCTTGTGGATAGTAAGGTGTTGAGTATCTATGCTGTATGTGAAATCTCTCACAAAGTTCATCAACATCCTAATTTTTGAACGGATGACCATTATCTGTAATAATAGAGTTGGGATGCCATACCGACAAATGATATAGTTGAGTATGAATGATGATATTTGTTTGCTGATAACTTCAGTAAGAGGGACTACCTCAATCCACTTGGTAAAATATTCAGTAGCTGTGATGATGAACTTATGCCCATTTGATGAAGAAGGATGAATCTTGCCCACTAAATCTAACACCCATTGCGAAAATGTCCAGGTTGGTGTAAACGGTTGAAGTTCTTGTGCAGGAGCATGAATGAGATTCCCATGAATTTGAGATTTTGAACATGTTTTCACAAAAGTGAATGATTCCCTCTCCATTGTAGGCCAGTAGTAACCCATTCTAATCAATTTCTTGGCTAAGGTTAGTCCACTCGAATGAGTACCACAGATGCCACCATGAACTTCTTGTAAAGCTTTGTTAGATTCCTCCCGTTCAAGACATCAGAGTAAAGTACCATCAAGACCACGTCGATAAAGGGTGTCAATGATAAGAGTGTAGTGAGCGGATTGGCAGATAAAATTGCGTTTTTGGTTACGGGATAAATCAGGGGGTAAGATGTCGTCTTTGAGATAGGCATAAATTTTTCCGTACCAAGGCGCATCGGATCCTACTAAATGACAAATGATTTGGCTTTCAGGTGTATCATATGCAGGTGTAAATGATTGTTCCACCAGAAATTCATAACGATTTTGAGTTTCTGGGAGCTGTAACAATGATGCAATCATAGCCATGGCGTCAACTACTTTATTATCAAGCCTTGGAATTTGTGTAAATTTTATGTCCACAAAGTATTTCTTGAAGTCATCAACCATCTTTTTATATGGTAATAGTTTCTCATCTTTGGTTTGATAGTCATCATTGATCTGATAGATGACTAACTGTGAGTCACCATACACCTGTAATTCTGTTATTCTCCATTCCAGTGCTATTTTGAGTCCGGTGATCAATGCTTCATATTCGGCTATGTTGTTGGTGCATGGAAACATCAGCCTATATGATCGAGGAATGGTGTGTCCTTGAGGGGTGACAAAAAGTATACCTACCCCCGATCCATGTTGAGTGAAAGAACCATCAAAATATAGAGACCGTGTTTGTTTAGATTTTGCAGTGAAGACATTAGCATCTGGGAATTCAATGTGCAGGGGATGATCTGCTTGTAATGGTGCTTCAGCTAATTGATCAGTGATAACTTGTCCTTTGATTTCCTTGTGATCCACATAATGTATGTCAAACTCACTCAGAATCATTACCCACTTTGCTAACCTTCCTGTTAATGAAGCTTTGCTTAACAAGTACTTGAGTGGATCAATCTTTGAAACCAAATTGATCATATGGGTTAGCATGTAATGCCAAAACTTCCGTGAAGAAAAAATTACTACCAGACAAGCCTTCTCAATAGAAGTGTAGTTGATTTCATGACTTGTCAATGTTCTACTGATGTAGTAGATTGCACGTTCCTTTCCTGTAGAGTCCTCTTATGCTAACAGTGCCCCCAAAGATGTCTCTGTTGCGGCAATATATAAGATGAGTGGTTTGTCTGGATTCGATGGTATGAGAACTGGTGGAGTCATTAGATATTGTTTGATTTGTTGAAATGCTAATTCACATTTGTCATCCCATTTGAAAGGAACATTCTTATGTAGTAGATGTGTGAAAGGTAGACTTTTATCAGCCAATTGTGCAATGAACCTCTGTATAGATTGTAGTCATCCTTGCAGTGATGTCAATTGAATAATGTTCTTTGGTGGAGGAATTTCCATAATTGCTTGCACTTTTTTAGGATCCACTTCAATTCCTTTTTTTGAAACAATGTACCCCAAGATTTTTCCAGATTTGACCCCAAAAACACATTTCTTAGGGTTGAGGCGAACTTTGAATTTTTCTAGTCTTGCAAATATTTTGGATAATATTTCAAGATTCCCTTCTCTGGTGTATGATTTTTCCAATATGTCATCCACATAATCCTCCATGAAGACATGCATCATGTCATGAAAGATTGTATTTATGGCTCTTTGGTAGGTAGCCCTAGCATTCTTTAGACCAAAAGGCATGATGTTCCAACAATAAGTTCCCCATGGACATGTGAAAGCTGTTTTCTCCTAGTCTTCAGGTGCAATCTTGATTTGGTTATATCCAGAAAAACCATCCATTAATGAATACATGGCATGGCCAGTTGTCAGATCAACTATAGTGTCGATGTCTGGTAATGGGAAGTCATCCTTAAGACATGCTTTATTGAGATCTCTGAAGTTCGTGCATATTCTGACAGTTTTATCTAGTTTGGATACAGGCACAATGTTGGAGATCCATTCTGCATAGTCGATTGGCCTGATGAAGCCCACATCAAGAAGTTTTCTCAGTTCTTCCTTAACCAATAATGCAACATGAGGGTGCATCTTTCTGAGTTTTTGTTTCACCGGCTTGGCCCCTGGTTTGATAGACAAGTGATGCATGATAAGATCAGGATCAAGACCAGGCATGTCCACATAAGACCATGCAAAATTTACCTGATTTGCTTTTAGGAACTCCATGAACTCTGGTATTTCTTTCTCTATCATTGATGCAGCTAACTGTAAAATTCTTGGTTTTTCTAAAGTCTCAAGATTGATAGCATATGTAGGCTCAATCAGAATAGGCAATCATTCATGGTAGTGCTCCGGGAGAGTGTCAAGATTCCCATCATCTGGTGCCTCAAAGAGGTTTTCACTATCAAATACACTCTTTATTTTATCTTTTGTTTGATCTAATACTGCCAAATTTTGGTTTTCACCATTAGATCTTTCTTTTTTGTCTTTAATTTTGCAGCTGGGAAACTTGACACTCTCTTGATCAAAAACTCTATGTCGAAAATCACTGGTGGAACAATCATTTGTACCCTATGCAGAAAGGAAGTTTACGATAGCTTCATCACTTGGAAACATAGGTATGTCAATAGGTTCGGTTGAATCCCAATCAATGAGATCAAGATGAACTAAAGGGAGAGTATCGTCAGGTTGTGTGAAATCGGCTATGGTTAAGGTCATAACAGAGTGGTCCATAGGATTTGAGGTATGAGGTGGATCAATGATGATACTGTCCTCATGATAGTCTTGTTCATTTAGATCTGATTTAGTATCACTAGAATCATAATCGACTTGTGGTTGGGACCCTGAACCTTGTCCTTCAATTAGAGTTGGGGCATATTGGTGTATTACATCAACTTCTTTGTCCCTTCAGAACTCATTATTGTAAATGGTGTCCCATTCATATTCAACAGAGTCTGTGTCAGAATTGTTGTCTAGGAAGTTCTGAATTGTTGTCAAACATGCTTCTTGTGAATTTGAGCCTTCTTGCAATGCGAAGATAGTGCTATGCAACTGTATTTCTTTGGAGTGAGTATCATAACCCAATCTAGTTTTCTCTTTTGCAACAAGTCCACTGAGGTGAATGGGTTCAACTACTCCTTCCTTCCTTTTTCTGATAGGCCCTTCATCATAATCCATCTTCTGCATGATTGAATACCCTTTTCCATATTTGTCTGTGGGTAATTTGATATTAGAGATTGCTTCATCTTCATCTTTATAGAGCAAATTTAGAATTTCCGTATCCTCAGAGTTTTCCATGGGGAATTTTTCTTTGATGAATTGCCCATTAAATTTTGTGATTGGCTCTATTGGTGTTTTCTTTGATGTTGATGTTGTTGATATTTGATGTTCCCTGATAGACGGTTGTCCATATGATCGAGGTGATTTAGGTAAATTGGCAAGGCAAAGAGAGTATTCTCCAACTCCATGATCCTTGAATTTCAGCTTTTTTTCAAAACTATTAGTCAATTGACTCATTTGTGTGTCAATTTTTAGAGAAGTATTAGCATGAGATTCTTGATTATTAGGGACCAAAGTATCTTGATTGGCTTTTATGTTGGCACAAGTTTGAATGTTGGAATTATCAGCAGGTATCATGATTTCTTGTCCATCATAAGGAAACTTGAGACATTGATGATAAGTTGATGGGACAATTTTCATTTCATGGATCCAAGGATGACCCAACAAGATGTTATATGCAAGATCACGGTCCAGTACTTGACAAAAAGTATTCTTTATAATAGGGCCCACTCTGATTGGCAGCATGATTAGGCCCTTGGATGCTCTTTCTTCATCATCATAAGCCTTTATGGTAATCTTTCTTCTGAAATCAATGGAGTCCTCAGAAAATCCTAAGGCTTTAACCAACTTCAAGGTACAAATGTTCAAACCAGCACCTCCATCTATTAGAACTCGTCTGATGTGAAACATGTGAACCATGACTTCTAAGTACAATGAGGAGTTATGGGGATGAGTTATGGAAATGTCATCTTTATCAGAGAATGAAAGACAAGTGGGTGAGAACAAATGCCCTACCATGGCTTGAAATTGATTCACATCCAATTCAGTTGATACATTAGTTTCAACTAGGGCTTTGTCTAAAATTTCTTTATGGGCTGGGGAAATCTTCAATAGTTCCATAATGGAAATTTGAGCGGGGGTTTTTCAAAGCTGATTAACCAAATCATATTTATGTTGAGGTGGAGGTTCAATGGACTTTGAAGAGGCACCCTTTAAGACAACTTTGGCTTGCGCTCTTGTTGTTGCATTGACTTCTCTATATTCCACCTTCTTGTTGAATTTAATGACATTTACCCGCTTGTCGTTTGCGTAAAGATGGTTGATTATATGATCATCATTGATATGATTCACATTTTTTCAGAAGATTCACCCTTTTGATAATTAGGAAATGGATTGCAGAATTCTTGGTGATCTACATTGGTTTGTTGATTTCCTTCTACTGTAATGATTTCATTGTCAATTAAGTCTTGAATTGCATTTTTCAAGGCTTGGCGGTTGTTTGTGCAATGACCTTTACACCGATGATAATCACAGTAGTATGCCTCATTCCATGATGGAGGCTTTACACTAGGTTCATAATTTCGTTGAGGTGGCAAAGTGATGACATTTTTGGCCATCAATTCTTTGAGTGCGAATTCTAAGGATTGTCCTAATGAAGTAAAAGTTCTTCTATTCAAGAAGAATGAAAATCTTTGTGGATTTTTATTCAAGGTGTTCCCTAAGGAATTTTTATTGTTATTGGTTCCTCAGTAACCCTGGTTGTTGGAAGTCCCTTGATGGGGAGTAGAGTTTTGATTTGTATTGTTCCTTTGAGGAGGAGGATTATTTTCGTGATTTGCAATCGAGTTGACATTGTTGTTGCGACTGAGGATAAATGGTTTGGTCGAGGCATGATTTGTGTCAACAACACCATCGTTCACCATATTTTTGTTGCGAGTCCAGAATTTGGACTTGTCCTGATTATTGTGATGGTTAGATGAGCTAGGATTTTCTTTGTCATGTTTTATTATGCCTCTTTTAACCAAATCATTTTTAATGGTTAAGGCATCTTCAATCATTTTCTCAAAAGAAGAGGGACAATGTAAGTTCAAGTGATAGCTCATTTCTGAATTTAAACTGTTCATGAAAGCAACCATCTTTTCCTTTTCAGGAACAGGACATGGATATATGGCAAACATTCTTCTCCATCTCTAAAGAAATGTAATGAAAGGTTCACCAGGTTTTTGTGCAACTTTACAAAGATCTATCATGGTGATCTGATGTTGTATGTTGTAAGTATATTGTGATATGAATAGGTTGATCAATTCTTCAAATGTTCTAATGGGAGGTGTGATCTTAGATAACCATTCCATAGAGTGTACTCCAAGACTCCTAGGAAACAATCGCATCAAGTATCTTCATGAGGGAATTCCAATGTCAGGTTTATGAAGTCTCTAACATGATCGATTGGATCCGTTTTCCCATTATAGTGATCAAATTTTGGCATTTCACAATGCTTGGGAAAAGGAATCATGTTAAGACTTCTATCAAAAGGATAAGGAAAAATGTCCTTGAGAGTGTATTTCTTTGTGGTTGTTCCCCCTTGTAACTCTCTAACTTGTCCTTGAAGTGCCTTGATTTGTTGGGTCAAGGCACTAAGATCAAAAAGGGGTGTCTCTTCAGGTTTATTTTTCAAATTTTCAGTGTCAAAGTCATGAGGTAATTCAGCTAGATAGCGAAAATACTTTTCCTTATCTCGTTGCAAGATCTTTTCAATGGCTTTATGGAATTTTGGATCTTGTTCAGCCTCTCTAAGGTGTTCCTCATCTTGTTCTTCATCACTATCCACATGGTTTTTATCTCTGTAATTATGGAAAGGATTTTCTTCCCTATTGTCCATGTTGTTGAAAAGTGGATTTTGATTTATGCTGAAAAGAGGATTACTGCTTTCTCCTTCTTCGTGAATGTTCTAAATATGACTTTCTTTTTGGATTGTATCCTTCAGTTTGTTGTGTTGAGATCTTGTGGAGATAGGCATATGTTTTTGAAAAATTCCTCTAAACTTAGATCATGGTTTTGACAAGTGCGTTGGTGATGATATCTTGATCCGATAATATATGGAATCCTATGATATGATCAAGGATGCTCCTAATTTATTGATTGTGGCTTCCAATTGATGAAGGATTTCATAATCCTATTTGGGGAAGTTGAACCAAAAATTAGAAAGCTGTTTTGAAAGGTGCACTCTAAAAGATTTTCATTTTCATTTTTAAAGAGATTCTCTCAAAATCTTTGAAGAATATGACATGGGTGTGAAGGATATTCTATGGAAGGTTGTGGTATGTTGTCAAATTCAAGAGGTTGGTTATGATTATGCCATTGTGATAGAGCTATTCTTTGATAATAAGCTTGGGAATCTAAGGGATCTACAACATATTCATCAGTGAATCCTCTAACAAAATCCTAATATCTATGAAGAAATCCTTGATAGTGAAGCAAGACTTGTCAACTTTTGTACAAGAATTTTCTCTTTTGTAGTGTTTTCTTGTATCCTAATGGTTTCTTAGGTTTTTTTATTCTCTTGGAAACTGATTTCTTGGGAAACTTTGTTGACTTCCAATCCCTAAGCATGGGAAAAGTATTGGGAATGTTTTTGAAGCAATGATATGAAAAACTCTTAAGTGGCTTCCAGTTGTTCTTCTTCATGTTCCTTTTGGATGATCTCTTTATCTGAATTAATGTAATGGAAGACACAACAAACATTTTTGAAAATAGTTGTTCTTAAAGCCCTATACTAACATGAATTGTTTGATCAAGAAATGTTTTTCATCAAATGTTTTCACAAGTTTTCCACATGAAAGACAATTCAGATAGACTCACTCTTAAATGCTCAAGTAGGTCATTCTAGTAATCAACAGCCCACATCTTAGAACTGCATCGACTCACATAGTCGTGTCACCCTCGAAGGGGCGCCCACGTTTTTATCTTTTCCAGGCACGTACTCAGAGTTACGGAAGTGGATACCGGATCCCCTAAGCAAATGATCCTTGGCAGTTATATGGTGAGTGTCTTGGGGGTAGATTCTTCCCTCCCCTTGCACTATGATTATTAGAATGTTTGGCAACTGACTCGGCTGGCCACTACACTAGGTTCGTAGTAAGGATTTTTGTTCGGTGCGGCAATTAATAAACTTCCTCAGGAAACCTCCCAACCTTTAGAACAAAGGTTTTGGGGATGGTTATCTTGCACACTACCGGCAAAAGAGGGTTTTCCCAGATTTGCTTTAAATTTTATAGTGGAGCAGAATAGCCTGGCTTTGGCTTGAACCCACTTGAGTCGTTCCCGTAGGGTGAGTACCTTTTCCCACTATGGCAGGCTCTCTAAAGGATGTAATTAAAGCAGTAAAATTGCATGGAAACTAAAAGGAAAGTCTTGTATTCTGATCACCCAGTTAAGGGGAGAGCATAAACCTATTGCCACATTCAAAGCAAGCAGATGTTCTTTTTAGATTCCAAATAACAATGATCTAATCTAAGTGAAGATATTGCTTCACCAAAAATAGATTGTTCAATTTTAACTACATAAATCATTGTTTGGTGACTATCCTAGATTGCTTCATTTTATCTAGATGTGGCTACCCTAGGATTTCTTCATTTTAGAATTTAGAAAAAGAAAGAGAATTTTGTTTGTGGAAGGCGTCAGACTCAGAATACTGTGATTTTGTTAGTCTCTATGCGCCGAAACAGAAGCTATATGTGCACAAAAATATATGTGCCAGAACAGAAGTCAAATGAACCGGAACATATGCTATATGCACATGGACAGATGCAATATGCACCTAAACAGATGCTATATGTGTGCGGACAGATGCAATATGCACCTAAACAGAAACTAGATGCACTGTAAAAAAAAGATTTAAATGTTTTAAAATAGTTATTGTGTATACAAAAAGGAAGACTATATGTGCACAAACATTTTCTCTATGCACCTAAACAGTCATGGTATGCACATTAACAATCACAGGATGCGTGTTAACAATCATAGGATGCACGTTAACAGTCACGGGATGCACGTTAATAGTCATGGGATGTGCTCTGAAATCCTGCAAAATAAAAGGTTAAAAATCCCCGTTTGCACGTCAGAAAATTTTAAATGCGCCTAAACGTTAGAATTTTCTCAAAAAGCCGATTCCAGAATGCCGAAACTGTCAAAAAAAACTTACAGCAAATGTTAAATTCATGGGTTCGGGCCTCACGTTGGGCGCCATTTTATGTGTGTGTGAAATATTGGATCAAATTTAAATAAAAATCAAACACATATTAATAAGACTTTAAATTGAAAAGCTAAAAAGGAAACAGAATTGTGCAAACCATAACAGTAGCTTCCTGAAACCGTCTTATCTTCCTCTATCCTCAACATTTTGTTGTTTTCTAGATAGCTCTCAGATCAACAGATCAGGCTCAACAAAATGACAACTAAAGAATGAGATTTACAATGCAAACTATGCTAAGTGCAAAAGCTATGCTAAAATGAGAAGATTGATGTGATATTAAAAACTGGTATGAATGCAAATGCTGGTTGCGTGTATGTGTAATGTATGCGTGCGTAAATGAGTATACGAAGTGTAACCAAAGCTTGGATTTGTGCCAGAATTTATAGAGTTTTCAAATGGGTTTGATTGGTTGAATCGATTGACGGTCCGGATTAAGCTTGTTTCGAATGGACTGCGGGAGATTTTTGACAGTGGAAGAGAAGAATGGAAGGTTTCCCCTTTTCTTTCAATTTTGTCATTGAGTTTTGAAGGGAAACTTCCATTTCAAAGGATGAGACGCGAATTTGGAAGGGCGAGTTAGCATGAGTTAGAAATTAAATAAATATATTTATTTAATTTGGGAAGTGGAGATGAAAATGGCAGCCCACATAATTAAATAACTCATATTAAATTATGTTTAAAAATGAAATTAGGGTAAGGTGGAAAATATTAAATAAAATATTTAATATTTTAAATTTGAATATGGGATGGAGAACATTCCATTATTTAAATATTCAAATATTTAAACTTTGGAATAATATGATAATCAAATATAAATAAATTATAAAAATTTATTTAATTTAATTAAGTGGAAGGTGGAAATGTTAGTAATTAAATAAAATTATTTATTTAATTTAAGGTAGAAGAATTTAGAAAAATGAACGATATAAATAAATAATTAAATTTATTTATATGTAGATGACTTTAGAGGAATTAATTAAATAAATGATATTTAATTAATTAACAAGCTTAATCACGACCATTTTTTGACATATACAGATAGCTTCCTTATTTGGAACACATTCTTCTACAAACTTATTGTGAGAGTTGTATATTTCGAGAGCTAAGAATCATTGTGTGAGAGTTGTGAATTAATTTGTGAGTGCATATTGTTATCTTGAGGGAGAAGTCATTGTGAATTATTTCTTTAAGAGGATTAATTGAAGTTAGTAAGCTATTTTTCGAAGGATGTGCATCAAGTCAGCCTATTGGATTAAGTGTATTATAGGCATGAGGATCTAGTCTTCTCTTATTTTTCTTTATTTATGAAAGATTGAGAATTGAATGCTTTATTTGATCTGCTTGAGATTATATGCTTTATAAAATCATAGTATTTTCTTTGTAAATGAAAAATAAGTTGTTTTATCCTTTTCTATGAAAGTGCTTGTATTTACTCCATAATAGGAGGGTTTGTTTGTCATA
This sequence comes from Sequoia sempervirens, assembly GCA_007258455.2. Taxonomy (NCBI): domain Eukaryota; kingdom Viridiplantae; phylum Streptophyta; class Pinopsida; order Cupressales; family Cupressaceae; genus Sequoia; species Sequoia sempervirens. The sequence goes on along the minus strand of VDFB02271358.1, from coordinate 73,695,548 downwards.
GGTATAAATATACTAGATATGATTAAGCAAGGATAGCTTAAGGGTTATTCATAGCTAAGTTATTTGATTGAATTAGATAGCTTATAAGTTATACATCTAGGGATTGATTATCCATTGAAGGGAGGGTAACTTGCATTTATGTTGTGGGTAGAAATACCATTAAGTTGTCAGAAAAGGGAATATGTTGTCTCTAAGGTTAAAGACTACCAATTGAAGGAAAAACCTATGCATGTAGATTATAATGGACTTAAGTCAAATTGAGCTTGAGTAGTGTATGTGAGTAGGATGACTAACACTTGAAATACAAGGTGAGAATACTTTGGCCAAAGTAGTGTGATTGCCTTTGTCTCCACTATTAATTCATCATGATCCATTTATATGGATGCTAGTCCTAGATTGTGAGTTTACAAGTTCTATTCATGTAAGACACAACACTAAACTCAAATTGGTTGTCGTTAGGAGGTTACTCCACCAATCTCTTCGTCAAAGCGTAAGGCCATATATCAAATGATAGATGTGCGGAGGACAACATATGAGTATGTGGTTAGCAGAAAAGTACTTGAGTGATGCTTCTCCTCCTCAGCAGGCGATAGAAGACCAAGATTTGAAAGGTGATTCCTAGACTATCTATATCTATTGCTTTGAAGCCCAGTTGAGCTATGTATATACTTTGTACACATTCTTGGAAATATTGTATTATGTGGAATAATATATTGGAATGGAATCAATGTTTATTATTGTTCTGACATTTATGTTCATTTGTTCTCTATAAATAAAATAATTTTTTTATGGCAATGGTTAAGTTACATAGATTATTTACTTGCAAAGTGAAAACATGGGAAGCATTACTTTAGTGAATGGTTGAAATGTTACACTTCACACTTCTCAAAATCCTACTTGGGAATTTCAAATCACTTCCAATTTTTTAAAGTAGCTTACTTGGAAATTCCTCTACTTATAACCAAGGTTTCAGGGGGGCACATCATCAACTCTGATGCCACATCAATATGCATTTTTATTGAGGTTTCCAAAAGGTCCAAAAAATGTTAGAATGATAGGTGTCCAGTTACTCATGTTTTATTAGTGTGTTGATGTGGCATCGAATGATTTGTTGCTTTTTAGATCTAAGCAATACATTTCATTCAATTATGGGTACTCATCATCAACACTAACAACTTTAAATTCACATTTATTGGTGTAATATTATTTAAAATATTGGGTATTAAATCAAAAAATGTTATAAAAATTATTGGAACATGCTCAATTATTAATCCTTTTCCCTTATATACATAAAAATCACAATATCAAGATATCCCCACCCTCTGGATTAGCTGTGAAGGTCCCCCCCTCATCTGGCTCTTCGCAGGGAATCTCCAACCACTGTTTCCCAAAATATCCCCCCTCTGCCACATCATGGGAGGTTTATAGGAGATCCCATAGGCTTGACCAGAAAGGTTGCTTGCTATAGCATTCTAGCTACTCCTACAAAAATCATTATTATACATTATATAAAATCATATAACCCTATCTATCAAGCAAGGCCTAGTCATCGCTCAAAATTAAAAAACACAAACCAAAGAAGAAATAGAGGTATACTATAATCACCTTCAAATAAAATTTCCCATGATAAGAATAATAGAAGAAAGAGCAATCAAAGCTTGACAATGAAGGTGTTCTTGCTTATATAAGTTGTGAAATAATTTTATAACTGTCAAAACTGGCACACCCTGAACAATGAATTGAAAATTAAAAAAATAAGTGAAGCAAACATTATGGAGGGGTAAAAAGAGACACAATAATTACTTATAGATCCACTTTAGAGAAAGGACAACTACTTTGACACACTATAAGTAGAAAACATAGCAAATCCAACAAATTTTAGATGATTCCTCAAATAAACAAGTAAATAGACTTAATCAATATATTTCAATACACCAGCATGGGAAAAAAAATTTGTGTTTCGACCATGAGTAAGTCAAAATTTTAATGAATTTTAAAAATTAAAAAAAAATGGAAATGATTGTAGAGACTTGTTGCAAACCCCATTCAAAGCAGTAATAACAAGCAACATTTTGAAATCTAGAATTGCAACATTTGCATTTAAAGAAATTGAGTGAACAAAATTCCTCTCTTTATTTAAACTATTTGTTTTGTAAAATTTCATGAGTTCAATTCACCACTACCTCTATCTTTTAACTATAACTATTTTTTTTTTAAATTGGTGAAAAATCACAAAATCAAAAAATGCATATGCATTTGTATTGATTGTTGTGTTGTCTTTGTTGCAACTAAATACACAATTAAATTTAGTCACAAGAGATTTTTTTGTAATAAGCCAAACCCAGACTAAAAATAGGTTGTTCTTATAGGGGTTATTAGCTTAGTTGGTAGAGCAACCCAAGAACAAAAGGAAGGTCCTGGGTTTCTAGTCCTTGTTGGTCCATGAAAGCTCAATTTGGTATCAGAGCTAGGCCAGGCTAGGAGCCCCAAGAATTCCATTAGAGTGGCTTAAGGTGGGTTGTTGGTAATAATCTAAACTCGTACCAAAGATGGGGTAGTCAAATAGGGGCGAATAACTCAGATGGTAGTGCACTCCAGTAGCAAATGGAAGGTCCTATTGAATTTGGCATTTTTTTTTCATTGATGTCAATAGTGGATAGATTTATTGTTGAATAGGTTAGGTTGATGGAATTTTTTGGTGTTGACGAAAATTTTCTTCATCATTCATTTATTGTTTCATTCCCATTCATTTCATCTTTTCTTCATTCATAGTTTTATTATTTCATGGTGGTGATGTGCAAAAGGTGGTGTACAAAGTCCTTATTGAACATGTTCATTTAGAAAGTTGCAAGTTGAAGTTTGTTAGTGATATGAAAATATAATGTCATTATAGATGTGTGGTGTTGTTTCTCATGGATCTTTCCTCTCTCATTACTTAGTACTTGGTTTGGTTCCTTGATCAGAAAAGCTACAAGGTTATTGCTTCATGGTACCGATAAGGTTCATTCATCTCATGGTTGATACAAAAGGATGGTATTGATTTCATCTCTTACTATATGGTTCAAAGAATTATGAAGAGTAGATCTACAAAGGAAAATTTCTTCTTAAGGTTTTAGGTCTCAAGACTTCTACACCTCATAACCTAAAAACCTAAAGTTGTCTTATACCATAAGACCTATGGTTTATATGTTGTGAAGGTTTTTTAAAACATAATGTAGTTTAAGTTCTATTTGTTTGGTGACTTTCTATTGCAAGTTAAGGGTCACTTAAGAGATCGTTTAAAGGGTTTAATAGTCATTTCTTACTGGCCCCTACTCCTTGGCCTTACTGACCTAGTAGGTAGAAGAATCGCATTTTAAATTTCAATGGCTATCATTTAAAATGTTAAACTTGGTGGGAGCACATGATCAAATGCTTAGATTCGAATTTACACAACAACTATTTCCTGATGATCCATCTTTGGCAGTTGTTCTAATGTATTTTATTTTGAGTTAGTTAACACAGTTAAAAAACTACATTGGAACAATGATAGAAGAAAAAACAAGGTTTTGAGGGAAATTTTGAACTGTAGAATAAATTTAATGTGATGAAAAAGTAATGTTGTGATATGATGTTCTTCTAATATGAAAATATGAGTGGAAAGAATGTGTAAAAAATATGCAGTTATAATACTATCACAGATAGAAGCTTTGATTGATTTGTAAATTGAGTTTATTCCTTTCATGGCGGAATGTGACTCAAAGAAAAATATCTATAGGAGTTTTCTATAATGTATTGAAGATTATCTTATTAGCTTTTGTGTATGTCAAGGGTATAGAGAATGAGTCTTTGAATAAAAGATATTGTTCAAGTTTCATCTCTTCTCTGCATAGACCTATGTGATCTAAGAATGAGTATAGATTCTTTTGAATTAGAGTCTAGAATAGTGTGCATATGCTTTGAACAAGAAGATAAGTGAGGAGTTGTTTATTTGAGTGAAGTTTTTTTATTGTAAGAGAAAGTCACTGTCTTATATTTTTTCTATCATTCAAAGAAATAGTGATAGAGTAGTGGAGTGATTAGAAACAAAGTAGTCCTTTGTGTTTACTTCTAAAACTATGAAAAGTGTTGTATAGTTTTCAGTGAGATAAATTGTTAATCAAATACCAATGAGGGGTTTGTCAATGAGACATTAAATGTAACCAATGAGGTTTTTGTTTTTTCCAGGGATGCATTAATGAAGTGAATCTTTCAGAGTTGTTTTTTATCCCTTTAAGGGTTCTCCACTCATATTCCCTATCATGACTTCTCTTGATTATTTGTCAAATTGAGTTTGATAAGTTATTCTTGTTCAAGTATCTTTATTTGATTCATATGTTTGTGATTCACTCAAAATTAAATATCTATGATGTTTGAAGTGATCTCAATGGAATTATATGCATACATTCAAGTGGGATATTAATTAAGATTTGATATGTAATTATACCATTGATCAAACCCCCTCTCAATGGCCTTGTACTCCAATAGGTCTTAGGTTTGATTCCTTGTTGGTTCATGAAAACTCAATTGAAAAATAGAGCAATACAAAGTTCCAATATACTCAAGTCATAATAAAATTTTGTATTATTTCTTGGATTGTATGTCTATTACATAACATTTTAATTGAGACTTATATTAAAAACATAGAGGTAGATTATTAATAAAGTTTCTAGCATTAAAAAAAAAATCCTAAAATATGCTTACACTAAACATGCATCTAACATGGATTATTTACCCAACATGATGGTTAGTATACAACTAAAAATAAACTAATGCAAGTTATAGATAAACTAATTGAAAATAGTGCATGGCAATGAATTTGATTAGCATGGCAACATACATAGTAGTTAAGGTGAGTTTCATGTAGTGAAACTCTTGCATCACTTGTCAACATACTCCCCCTTGATGTTGAGAGGGCTCACAATCTAATCTTGGAGTGTCAAAAACTAGAACTTTGAAATTTCCTTAGTGAAGATATCTACTCGTTGTTCTTGAGTGCTAATGTATTTCAATTATATTTCCTTCTTTTGCACCAAATCTTGAATAAAATGATACTTTAAATCATTTTTTTGGTCCTCCTATGGTGGATTGGATGCTTGGATATTTTGATGGCACTTATATTAGCACAAAAAAAAATTGTAGGCTTGAATATTCTTCTCTCCAATTTCTTCGAGAAATTTTCTAAGCCATAATGCTTGTGTACTTGTTGAAGTGACTGCAACATACTTCAAGCTTACACAGAAGAAAGGGAAAATATACTTTGCTTGTTTGAGCTCTAAACAATCAAACCAAAACCAAAAGAAAAAAATTACCAGATGTAGACTTTTGATATCCAAACTACCTCCCTTGTCAAAATCACTAAAGCCAACAAGATTGAACATTTTAGAAGTGTAGTAATGAATACAAAAAATTAGAATTCCTTTATCATACCTCAAAATCCTCTTAGATTCCTTCATGTGTATTTTAGATGGCTCGGTCATGTGCTTTGAAATGGGAGAAACTAAATAAGTAATATTAGGTCTTGTATGGGTTAGAAACATCAAACTTTCAATAATGCTTCTATAAGTTGTCTCGTCAACTATTTTAGCACGATCATCTCTACACAACTCCATGACAACTTGGAGTGGAGGTTGGTTTACAATCAACCATATCAAATTTCTTCAACCTATCTTTGGCATACTTTGTTTGACAAATGAAAATTTCATTCTCACTTTGATAAACCTCTAGATTACTCAAAAAATATTACATGAGACATAAATGTTCATCTCAAATCCATTCATCATGGAAGTTTTAAATTCATCCTTCATCTTAGAACTACTATCCATATACAACAAATCATCAACATATAAAATTACAATAAGAATATCATTACCTTCTTGTTTGTAGTAAAAGGTAGGTTCACTCTTACTTATTTGAGAGTCATTCTTCTAAAAATATCCATCAATCTTAGCATACCATGTTCTTGGTGCTTCCTTGAGGCCATACAAATCTCTCTTCAACTTGTAGACTTGATGTTCTTTTCCATGCACTTCAAAACCTTGTGATTGTTCCACATAGACTTCCTCTTCTAAGTACTCATTCAAGAAGGCACTTTTCACATCCATGTGCTGAATGCTCCATTTCTTTTGAGATACTAGTGAAATCATCATTGTAATAGTTTCTTGTATTTCTATTGGTGTAAATTTCTCTTCATAATCAATCCCATGCCTTTGTGTGAAGCCTTTAACAACTAATCGTGCCTTGTTTCTTTCAACACTCCCATTGAAGGGAACATAATCTATTGAGAGGGAGGGGTGAATTAGTAGATAAGATTTATTTAAAACTCTTTAAGTCAATATGTATATCCAAGTATGAAACATGAATCAACACAACTACTATCAATCAAGCAATCACAAAAACACACATTCACATAATGAACACTAGATATATGTGGAAACACGGAATGGGAAAACCATGATGAGAAGAGTTTCTTGGAGCTACTGTCCTAATCTAGCATCACAAAAAATAATAAACAAGTTACATTCATGAAGTAGGCACTAATCTACCAGAGACAGTAATCCCTTGAAGTATGAGTAGGAACCAACCCCTTGTATAAAGATCTGAGCACCAACTCAATGAGTAGAACATCAATCCTACTAGATTAAAAAGATAAAACTTGTGGATATTCAATGTTGATAACAAAACTTACACAAGATTTGAGCTTTCCTTAGACACTCTCCTACACTCCTTATGATATTCTGATCATGGGGCACATGGATCACGAGATGGAACTCCCATTACAAAACCTAAATAACCCTTGCTCAAACAAATTCACATGCACACACTTCTCATGTGAACTGAGATGATGATTATATACAAGACATTACATTAACAACATTTGATGTCGGCTAGGGGTCTGTAATTAAATAGGATGACATAAGGTGGACCTAAATTCAAACTACATGAAACATGTAGTAGGTAGATCCTAAATCAAATTTATTGTCATAAAATCAACATGATGTCATGTTCTTCCACAAGAACCTTAACTTGGACCTATTTTAGTTACCCATGCTATCTTTGAATACTACACACTATTAGTTGTTGTCACATAGTTCCAAAATACCAACTAGTTATCTGATAAGCACAATGACCCTTTTGTCACTTCAACCTTCTTTCATGTTGAACATAATTGTGGGAAACTCTAGAATATGATAGAACAAGTGTAGGAATACTCTCCTTTCAAATTGCATAGAAAAATTTGCATCTAAAATGAAATACAAAACATGATTGTATTGCCAAAAAAACTTTTCTACCTTGAGTATTGACCTCCAACATTCTGAATTAGACTTCTAGATTACCTCTATCAATATGAATAGATGGAGACATGATATTGCAAGCATACTGTAAGCATTAGGATTCATTGTTCTTCAAAATGCATTGATAATGATAATTCAAGTATAATTACATTCACTATTCAACTAGCATTACACATTAGACATTAGTGAGCATTACCTTTCATCACTTGGACACTACTCCTTGACATTATTTCTTTGACATAAATTCAACAATTATGTTCAATAATCCCTCTCTTTGTCATGATGACAAACATCAAAATGTTGTCTATACATGAAAATACATCTAATGTGAAACCATGTCATTTGAGTTCTTTCTCCCCTTAGATGATTTAGCATTTTGAGACCTATTTCTCCCCCTTTGATATCAATGCTTTTTCTTGTCGTTTGCAAGCTCTGTAACCTCCCAAATATCAGTTTTGCAAATGTAATCTATCTCTTCTAGCATTGCTTACACCTAAACCTCATTAGTACTTGCATCTTCAAAATATCATGGCTTAGAATCAACTTTGGAAAGTAAAGAAAAAATTACTATCTCACCTCTTGGATTTTCTTCATGTGCTTGATTTGTACTCATTTGATAAATGCCACTTAATCTTCTTACCTTCCTTTTAGAACTTGGACTTGAAGCTAAAATTGCACTTTGAACTAAAGAACTAGATGAGGGGCTACTAGGTGGCCTTGTAGCACTTGGAACTGAAATATTAGTGGGTTGCTCATGATAACTATCAACAATAATACAACCATTCAAAACAAAATTTGATATTTCAACATGGTCTTTTTAAAGACCATAAACTCCCCCTTCATGAAAAATCACATCTCTTTACACAACAATGCTATTGGTGAGAGGGTTATACAACCTGTAAGCCTTACTTTTCTCACTATATCCAACAAAAATGCACATGACTGACTTTTTGGATCTAACTTTTGTCTCTTTTGATTAGCTACATGAACATAGGTTAAACAACCAAAAACAACATTAGGCTTTTTCTCATACTAGGCTTCATAAGGAGTTGCCATGTCTAGTGCACTGGTGGGACTCCGAATGAGAATGTACATTGTTGTAGCAATTGCATCACCCCAAAAAAATTATGTAATCCCTTAGTTTGTAACATACTCCTTGCCATTTCCACCATTCTATGGTTTTTCCTTTTAGCTATTCCATTTTTTTGAGGTATGTAAGTAGTAGCGAGTTGTCTTTTGATGGCATGAATATCACAATAATTCTGAAATGTTCTTGAACAAAATTCTCCTCCACAATCAATCCTCAAGAATTTTATTCTACACCCTTTTTCATTTTCCACAAAGGGCTTTAGACCTCTTGAATGTATCAAAAGTTTTATCATTGGTCTTCAAAAAATAATCCCAATACTTTCGAAAGTAATCATCAATAAAAGTATTAAAATATGATGACATACCCAAAATCTTTGTCTGCATAGAACCACAAATGTCTAAGTGAACTTATTGAAATGGATAATAAGCCCTCCATGCATTGCTTTTTGAAAATTTCTCTCTTACATGAATTCTTTTAGCACAGTCTTCACAAACTTCCTTGTGTTCTTCAACCTTAGACAAACCATAAATTAAGGCTTTTGATGCTACAAGCTTCAAACTATAGAAATTTAAATGTCCAATACCACAACCAACTTTTGTTCTCATCTATCATATTAGCAAAATTGTTGCTAAGTTTTGAATAGACACATTATCAACAAGATTTGTCTTTAACTTCTCAACCAATCAATAATACATTTTTGACATAGACACATTATCAACAAGATTTGTCTTTACCTTCTCAGCCAATCAATAATTTTTATTTTTTATTTTTAGAAAGTAACAAATAGGAGAATTAGTCTCTATTAAAGCACTACATATTGAGATGACAGGTACTAAGGGAGAGGGGCCCATAATGGAGCAGGGTCCAATAGTGGGGATAAAAGTAGTCCTCAGTGGGCTCCATAGTGGAACACTTTAATATCCAATTGTAAAACACTTTTTATCCATAAAGTATGCAAAGTGACAAATCATGTGATGCCACATCAACGCACCAATAAAACATGACTTAGTGCACCACTATCGGCCTCACTTTTTTTTTAGGCCTTTTTGGATACCTCAACAAAAAGCATGTTGAATGTGGCATCATATTTGATGATGTGGCTCTAAAACCAAATATAGAAGCACACGAGTTGCCAAATTAACTGTGGTACAAAATTGAGAGTGATTTGAAATTTCCACGTAGAATTTTGAGAAATCTGAAATTAAGATGCTCTACTATGGACCCCTCTCCTCTAATGAACTATTAAACTAAATTCATTCCTACTGTATAGGGGAGAGGGCCCAGTAGTCATGCGGGGTCCAATAGTCACGCACTCAATTGTAATTATAATACCCAATAGTCGTTTATATAATGTCTAATAGTTGTGATTTGACTATTAAACAAAATGTATGCTTTTGATCTAAAAAGCAACCAATCATGTGATACCACATCAGCACTCAACTACTCATGATGTAATGCACGAGAATTGGTCTCACTATTTTTTGGGGCCTTTTTGGACACCTTGACAAAAATGCATGCTGATGTGGCATCATATTTGATTTTGTGGCCCTGAAACCTTAGTTATAAGCAGAGAACTTGCCAAGTAAGCTGCTGTAAAAAATTGGTAGTGATTTGAAATTTCGACATAGGATAATCAGAAGCGCGAAGTTAGGGTGCACGACCACTGAGCCCTCTCCCCTAATGTAATGGAGTGGAGTGCATTAAATAAGTAATGCGTTACGACTAAAACTATTTTCCTCCACCACTGTACGAATGTGAAAGCTTAGCTGTAAAAGAGTACCATAAAAGGCTGTCATTGCAGAATTGTCAAAAGTTGCGCAAATTTCCTGGCGGCTCTGTGGAATGCGTCCAAGCTGTCAGCATGGAATTTGTATCTTTCACGTCTCAAACTAGGAGATATTTTTCTTAGCATTCAAACTAGAGATCGCATTCAAACTAGTTTCTTTTAATGTAGTGATCTCCATTCAAACTAGAGATCGCATTCAAACTAGTTTCTTTCAACGCCACGGAAGTTTCCTTCGTTAGGGTTTTCTTTCCTCAGCACTTTCCTACGAAGTTCAGGTCAGACCATGTGGACGAATAGCCTGCCTTGCCCTTTTTAAGTGCAGAAACCCCTTTTTATTCTGAAGAAATTGGCTTTGGACGAAGTTACTTAGAGGTTGCAAGTAGATAGAAGATATTTTTCTTAGCGTCTCAAATTAGAGATTGCATTCAAATTGGTTTCTTTTAATGTAGTAAATCTCCATTTAAGCTTAATGGTACATGAATCGGCAATTATCTAGATACCCGTCTTCAACGCCACGGAAGTTTCCTACATGAGGGTTTTCTTTCCTGGGCACTTTCCTATCAAGTTTAGGTCAGACCATGTGGACGAATAGTCTGCCTTAGCCTTTTTCAGTGCAGAAACCCCTTTTTGTTCTGAAGATATTGGCTTTGGACGAAGTTATTTAGTTGGTTTAGCAATAAGATGGCATCGGGACTCTCCAACAGCACCAGAAATGATGTGGAAAAGGATAACACTAAAGATGTTATCACAGGTACGTAAGAAGTAGTTTTTATGCAAAATCTGTGTGTTCTTTTTATATGCCTTTTTAAGTACCCTTTACAACTGTGGTAGAAGAAAGTAGATTATTTTTTTCTGGTTTCCGATTAAAGATGTATCCTGTGATAAAATGGTCAACGGTCGAGTAGCGGGTATTTCGTTACCATATTACATTAAGGATTGATTTTATACTGAAAAGGGACGTTGCCAAACGTCTCCAGATCCAGGTTTTGAATACTAAATACTCTGTTTATGCGTCTGAGGAAATATAGAATAGAATAGAATAGAATAAATTCTAATTTCTATCAGGGTTTAAAAGTTAGTTTGTTTTTTTCATGATAATGAGTTTTTTTAACTTTTTCAACTGTCTTTTGAATCTGGGTAGAACAAGATGAGATAAAATACTAGCATGTTTGATTTTGATGTGGCATCCCAATTAAAATAAAGCGTTTTCTGTACACTATTTCATATGAACAAAAATCACAGACTCTCTTCTCTTGCTTCTTTTAACCTCTTCCACTTTCCAAGTTCACACTGAAACTAATACCAATTAATTCTCAGAAGATAAAATGAGGATCCCTTTACAACACAACTTTAGATTCAAACAACTGTGATGGAGGAAACCAAATTACTATTTTTAATTTAATAATATACCACTTTTTCCTAAAGTTAAATATAAACTATTAAAAGAAAAACGTCAAAAGTAACTGGCTGTAACAGACATACAAAAGCTAAGCACAGCAGAAAGAGAGGAGTATTTTCTTTTCTTGGTCATCTAGTGAGAATATGGTCCTTTTACATTCAATTGTTATTGTATTGGATTATATTATTTAATTTTACTTAATAGTTATTTTAATTTTTAATTTTTTAATATATAAATAAAATACTAATTAATTTTTAATAAAAATAATTTTAAAATAAAATATATTTCAAATATGTAAAATAATTTTAAAATAAATTTTCAAATAAAAATAAAATAATACAATCATTTTGTAAAAGTGTTATTTTTAACAATTTTTTTAGAACAATTTTTTTTATTAGATGAAATAATTCAAGATAACAAATACAGAAACAAATTTACAAATCAGTTCTCTTAAAATTATGATTATCATTGTTCAATTATTGGCTACTAAAAATGTTTAGTTGTACATATGATATGAGTTTGCAAAGCTATTGCAAAAATTTTCAATTGGAAGAACCACTTGTGAAAAAAGTGCATTTGTTGATGGAAACTAGAAGTGTCTAGGCATACAGAGACCAACAAATTTCACATGTTACCATGTTATTAGCACACAATGTGCTTTGCAACAATTGGTTATTTTGCTTAAATTAGTATTATTTATTTCCTATACCTCCATCTCTCGTTTTGTGATTAATTGGTAGTGACATAAATTATTAGTGATTTGACTCAATGTGTATCATAAAAGTCTATTGGAGTTTTTCCATCAATTGTAGGCCAAGTTTGGTGTCCATAGGAAAATTTATATATCATTTAATGATTCTTTTTATTGATAATGAAAAGTACAATCAAGAGGTAAAAGTTTAAGTCAATTAGATCGGTAATAATTTGTTATAGTCAAGATAATAATTTGTTTACGATCAATTAGATTTATAATAATCTATTTGTAGTCAAGACAATAAGACAATCGGATTAATAATATTTTTACGTAATTTTAGTAAAAAAATGTATTTTTTAATTACAAAATATAGATATATATTAAGGATAAAAATACTAACATTTAATTTGTTCAGAAGTACAAACAATAACAAGTTAAAAAAATTATTTGACTATAAGAGGTTACAAAAATTAGTTTACCTTTTTATTTAGTTTAAAATTATAAGAAATTTAAAAATAAGGGATCAAATAGGAAAAAGATAATTACTTTCGAGACTTGAATTTGGGTATTACTATTAATAATATTTTTAATGTGGGAAAGATTTAATTCTTGACTTGAAAATAGTTTTTATTTCAAGATTCAAATGTGTGTTGTTGAATGGGACTCTGATATCTTGGTTAAGGTGATTGATGCCTCAAAAGTTGTTGACTAAGGTTCTTTATCTTAAACCTTAGCTCATAGGTTTGGAGGTTCAACATATTAGAACAAGTAGGAAGAAGGTGACATATTGGCATGCCAATTTAAGCCACAATCCAAACTTTTCTAAGTTTATTATGCCCTTTTCCTATAGTGTGCATCGGATATGTGTATCCAAATTGTGGCTAGCATACATTTTAATTAACTCAAGTGGGTATATATATACATCTAAGTTTTTATAGTTATGGTAAATAAAGGGAGAGCTCTTATATTTGAAAATTGTTGAAATTAGTGACCATAATTGGAGGATAACTTGATCAACGAAGGGAGATCCTTATCAACACTAGCATACACAAAATCTTGCATAGATCAATCATTTCATAAACTTGGTAACATCATTAATCACCATAAGGTGCTTGAAAGTTTTTGGTGCCCATCATAACTTTGTCTTCTTCATATTCAAAAGGTGGGCGAAGAAGCCTAACCCAAATATGGGCCACATTAATATCCTCCATCTCTCGCTTAATAAGTTGTTTTCATTTTCTTAAAAATAACCCTAATCTACCTAAAAACCAAGGATCATCTAGTAAGATTCTAACAAAGTCCTAAAAAATCTTTACCCTTGGTTAAGATCTCAAATTAACCTTTTAGTTTTTATTTCCTTTAGGCCTAACTCCTAAAGATATCTATATTTGGCCTAGAACCTAGGAATTTCCTAATAAGTGTGTTTTCCATTGTACTTGAAGATCTATCAACCACCAAGTTAGGTATCATAAGATGGATTCCACCATTCTCTAGGAGGATTCAAGAGGAAGAAGAATATCATCACAAATGTGATTCTTTCCTACAAAAAGACTTTATCTATGATCAATGAATGTCCCTTCTCTCATTGCTTGGAGTAATGGGGACCTTGATGTTGAATAGATTTGCTTGAGAGATTGACACAACCATAAATTTAGGAGAAACATGCACCTTGTCCTTTGTCCAAGAGAAGAGGGTAAACTATTTTCTAGCCACTACTCTTACTTGGCCACTTGAGAAGAGATTATTCTTGCAAGCCAAAATAACAACCTACCGAGATCCTCAAAACCTTTTAATAGTTCATACTAGCAGAGTGTATACCTACAAGGGGACCCTTCCTTAGCCCAGTGAGCCTCTAATATAGAATTGTAAGAATCAAAAACATCATGAAATGGGTCAATCCATTTTTACAATTAGTTACAAGAGGATGCCATTTCATATTTTCCATTGATTTCCACCATATTGAGCTAAGAAAAAACCCCTAGAGATTTATTCCTTCACCTCCAATGAAGCCTCTTTCAAATTGTCTTCATCACCCTTATTCTTTTATGCAACTTCCACTAACCAATTGGAAAAGCACAAACTCTTGCTTCTAGACATCTTGGTGTGAGGGCGCTTATTTGAAAAGCCTCCTCTAATGGTTTTCCTCCTCTTCCCACTTATCATTTCCTCTCCAACTTAGTTACTTTATCATTTTCATCAACAAAATCTAGGTAATTATGACATTGTATTATCTTTGACTTTATCTTTGTTGATTTAACAATTTTATTTGTAAAGAATAATTAAAATCTACTAGTAATTTCTTTAATAATAATGTTTAATCTCACAAGGAATTTAGGTAAAGTAATATCTCCATACTTTGTGGTAAAATTATTATTGCACTCATCATGTGAACATGTTCTTAGAGGCGACTTGAGATTCCTAAAGTCAAAATGTCATTATTCAACTTCAAAATCATTTGTGGAACATCTAATTCAAAACTTTAGATAAATGATTGACATGGTTTTAATATGGAATTAAAACTTCCATTATAATCCCCTATCTCATTGAGTTGGTTATTTTCATGTGGTTCAACTCCAAGTTGGATATTATAGTCTCTTTTGTCCTCATTGGTGCCACTACTACATGTGAAAATCACATTTAAAGCAAGTGTTGTTGTCTCCTTCAATTGTGTTTATTTTGAAAAGTGAAGAGAGGTTTCAATATCATTTTGTGGACTAGGTATGGTTGCACATCTATCAATATTAGGGGGACTTTTAATAGACCCAACCTCCTTTGTAGGCATTTTTGCAAGGTCACAAGTTGACATGTCATTTGAGAATATGATACATTCTTTGTCATGGATTTGTAGTCATCTAGGATATAGATTCAAACATGCTCAACTTACCTTATTTTGGATTTCCTTATACCAACTAGATTCTTGATTTCATTAGCAAAATTATCATCATAATCAAATAATAAGTTTTTATACTTTTATTATCAAAGGGAGAAGTATTTGAATGCATATCATAAGGGGAGATAGAAACACTTGGTGGCCAAAGAGTTGAATATTGATTAAACTTTTAGGAAGCATGGTCTTGATGGGATAAAATATTGGTTTTATCTTTGCACATTTGATGGGTAAATTTGCATGGACTCTTTTTTGTAATTCCCAAAATTTAAGATTGCTTGTGGCTATAAGTTTTTATTATATTTATAAATAACTTGGTTTTGTTAAATAATAGAGTAACTTGTTTGATTTGAAATAATTTCTAGTAGTAAATAATATGTCATTAATTAGATGTTGTAGTTAATTGAGTTAGGACTCAATGAGTGTGACTAGGTATAATGAATAATTGGTATTTTGTTAGAAGGTATCTTGTTTCTCATTGCACTATACCATAACCCATTTTCTCAAGATTGAGGGTCTTTTTCCAAGAATCTTCCTATGTATCCTCACTTATTCTAAATCACTTTATATTTCCTATTGAATATAATACAAATTATTCTTGCAATTTTAGATTTTTTTTCCTGCTTTCCTTAGTAATTTGTATATACATGGCTTCACAACCAAATTTCACAATTAGGAAGAATGAGAGACATAAAATAGAATAATAGTTAATTGAGAGGCCGTTGTGAAATTTGTTACTTCTTTAATGGTTAGAAGAGTATAAAGACCAAAATGTTTCCAAGATGGTCATCCAACAAGAGTTCCTAAAGAAATGTATTTTTTAATGAGAGCTATACAACAAAATTGTTATATGGAAACCTTGCATAACAAAGCTTGCATGCCTGTGGAGCCATCTTGTTTGTTCATGAGTCCCAAGCATATGAAGTTTTCTTGTCTCATGAAGCTTGAAAATCATTTTTGTGGTGCCTTATTAAATTTATGAGGAGGTATAACTTTGGTATGGTTTGAGAAGGAATCCCAACCAAGCATGACTTTCCCATAGAAATTGTGTGTGAGAGTGTGAGTGCATATCTAGGTGTGTGTGTGTCTTAGGATTACTCACCCCTAGATGACCTAAAGGTTTATGGCCCCAGCCCCATTTGTAGATTAATCAACCCTGTGGATGACTTGATGTTTCGTGGACCTAGAGTGAGTGCATCTTTTCCACCTCATTTTTCATTCATTTTTCTTTCTTTTAGTTCTTGACTTTTCATGATCGTGTATCTTGTTTTGATGCATATCATACACCTTGTGCGTGTCTTTTTGTGCTTTTGTTGGTTTGACTTAGGATCTTGGATCTTGGGGGCTTGACTGCTTCCTCAATATTTTTATCCTGGACCATTTGCATTAGTATGATTAAACCCCTCTTAAATGTCTACTTAGTCTGAGTTTCAAGCAAGTCCATCCTCTCACTAAAGTGGGGGCTAAATGGAACAATAGAAAAAGTAGGCCTTTTCCTTGATTGATTTGGGAAAATTTAATGACAAATTGGACTTGATATCACCTTGATCTAGTGTTGTGAGAATTCTTACACATCCACATTAGGTCTTGGGTCCTTGAAAATTAAATAAAATACATTTATTTATTTATTGCAAAGGTGTTGTGAAGTGTTGTAACACACTTTCACCCTTTTCTAGGATATTTTGAATCAAACAAGGCTAATAAACCTCTTTTCATTGGTTTAATTTAGGCCTAGCAAGGGTGATGTAAAGTGTTGTAAGCTGCTTTCACACTTTTCTAGGACTTTATTAAGTATTTGAATCTATTTTTAACAAAAATGTGCTTGATTAATACATTTTCTTGAGTGTTGTAAATTGTTGTAACACACTTTCACACTCTCCTAAGGATTTTATTTAATAATTGGGCTTTATTATGCTTTAATTGAACCCATATTGCATCCACAAGCCTTATTTTGATATTTTTTAGGTAAATCCAATCAAAAAGCATTTAAAACATCAAAATCTTGAAAACCCACTTCAAATTCCTAAGGTGGGACTAATTTTCCAAGCTAGGTGAATTAGTCCCCTTAGGTGGGACCCATTCACCAAGGGTGGTGAATTAGTCCAATTTAGCTCAAAATTCAAACTTTGGTGGGATTTTGGCCTTCTAGATCCAATGTCGAATTGTAGTGTTGTAATTTCAAGAATTCTTGTATAATTGAGTATAAATACAAGGTTCATTCACTCATTTTCACCAAAGAATTTTGTGAGAGCATTCATAATAGCAAGATTGAGTTCACAAGAGCATTCAAGATAGTTTATAAGATCATTTCTAGGGCATTCAAGGGAAAATTTCTTCATCAATTGTTGCAGTAATTTAAGATCCATCATCATGTCAAGCTTGTTAATCATCAAGCATGTTATTGAGCTAGTGATGTGATGTAACATTGAAGATCCAAGACCTAGCATTGTTCCATTCCTATTGTCAAATATCAAGATCTACATCCTTCATGGCCATTTCATGTTAAGTTGTAGATTTTCAAGACATTGTCATTCAAGGTATCATTGTTCATATTTCATGTTTCATGTCCTTGTTTCATTGTTTCATTATTTGGTTTAATTACCTAAAAGGGGTTTCACCAAGGAAAACCCCCATTCCTTAACAATCAACATTTTCTCTCTCTTTCCCTGTGTGATTGCAGATCTAGGTACTTTGAAGGCTTGGAGATCATTGAAGATTAGGTCACAATCATTTTGGAGTTGTCTCTCCATTTGCAAGGTCAAAATATTCACTAAAAGGTCATCTACAACCTTGAAATCAAAGTTTTGGATCTGAAAATCAATCAGAAAGAGCAGAGAAAACCAAGAGGAAAAAAAGCCAATTTAGAAAATCTGAAAAAGAAAAAGTGGACTAATTCACCAATAGTTGTGAATAAGTCCCACTGTACGAGTTTTTCAGAGATCTTTGTAGATTTGGATACCCTTTTGGCTGAAACTTGATCCTGTGTAGAGACCCAAATCTAGGACTAATTTTTCCAGAATGGTGAATGAGTCCCACTAGGCTCAAAAATTAGGTTTTTCAAGATTTCAAAGCTCCATTCCATCTCCTACAAGTTTCCAAGTGCACACTTTCAATTTGCAACTTTTTATTTAGTTTCATTTGCATTTCTAGGTCATTTAAATGAATTTTGCATTCATTTAGGGTTTTGTTTCACAAGATGTATTGCATTGTCCTTTCCAAGTCTAAACTTGGTGGTGAACCCCTCAATAAATCATTTTAACCCCCAAGAATAACCATCTTCCTAGATCTCTTTCTGTTTTACATTGGGATCTCAAAGGTTTGTTCTTGAGTGGAATCACATTGGAAGTGGGTATGAATACATCATCATTCCCCCTTTTCCCTTAGTTAAATATAGTATTTGGTGGAGGATGGTACATAGTGGATGTAAGTCCACAAAAGGAGAGAAGAATGTATTGGAAATTTGTTGGAAGAGAGTAAAGCTAGTTCCAATAGGATGTTGGAAGAAGAGGAGAAAAAGTAATTTGATTTGCACTTTGGATAGTGATGGAGTTCACTACAGATTACTTGTAAAATGAAAGAATGGTTCAACTTCATTTTTGGGAGCATGTGCTCATAAACTTTCTAGCTGACGTGTCTGATGCAAGAGCATTCGGGTCTATAGGTGATCTTGCATCACCCAAAAAAAAATTTCTTTTCATGTTTAATTTTTGTATTTTGGTGTGGGTTGGAGCTTCAAGAGCATCTTGTGGAGTGTTTCAAGGATAAAATATTCATTTACCAATACTTGGATTTTCATGTCAAAAATTAGAGGCAAACAATGTGTTTAATGTGATTTGAAAATTATTGTATTTTCAAGGCTTGAAGGGTTTAATGGCTCCATTAGCATGTTAGAGTGAACTTGAAAATAGGAATTAATCTTTATTTTATCAAATTTTCTTCCTATAAAATTTTTCATAAGGCAAGTGACCTTTGACATTCCATTCTTGTCTTATTGGGTACTTAAAATAGAGGGAAAATATATTGATTTTTGGAAAAATAGTAAATGACTTCAATTATTAAAGGATCATGATTTGGTTTTGTATTTTATTCATTTTTTAAAAAGTAATCAACAAGGTATTTGATATGGTGAGGCAACATTGGCAACACATTTTGGAAGCAAAACTATGTATTTTTATTTCATTCTTTGTAAAGAAATTTCAGAGGTCAAGTTGAGGGAAATGAAAGAGAAAATTTGGGTGCCACTTTTTGGTGCTTGCAAGGGGTGTAAGATTATATAAAATATATCCTTTAATGGTGTAAAAATGCAGTAATCAACAAAAAATAAGGTTGGAGAAAGAACTTGTAGGTTGCTCTTGAGAGTTGCATAAGAAAGAGTACATAAAATCAGCTTGTGAAGAGAAAAGGAATAGAAGAAGAGAAAAGATTTTTCAGGTGTGTTGTAGGTGCTCAAGGAAATCATGAGAGCTGCATAATAAATAGAAAAATCAGGTTACAAAAGATGAGTGAAGACAAGAAGGTATGAAGACATTAGGATTTGAAGACTACTAGAAAAGATGTGTCTAAAAAAAGAAGCTTGTAAAAATTTCTAAATTTTATTCAATGTTGAATCCTCCATATATTTAATTAATCTTGAGGAATTTCATGTATGAATGTGTATGAGAATTGACATATAGATATTTTTCATATTATTTTTCTATTTATACATGTTATTGTGGATTGGATGACATGTTAAGGTTGCTAGATTGGGTAGTTTGATAAGACCCCTCAAACTTGTCCGCATCAACTTCCTACAAGCTAGCAAGTGAAGCCTAAAGGGGAAAGGGAATGCCTAGGAATTAAAATATTTTCCCATGGTTAATCCATTTTCATTTGCATGTATTCAACCATCAAAGTTTGGGAATAAAATATTGCTTGTAGCATTGAGTCCTTACTCAAGTTAGAAGCTTGGTATAATATATCAAGGCAAAGAAGAGCTTGTTTTATAGCATTCTTGTACTCAAGAAGAGTGAGGAAATATTTATAAAAAAAAAACATATTGACTAATTGAATAGATGAATTGGAAAAGGTAATACTTTTAACAAGCTTTTGAGAGAGCATGTGGATCAAAAGATAATCGATGCCTTTAGTAGTAAGCATGTAAAGTGCACGAGATGAAGGACATCCTTAGTGGATGGATTGAAAAGTCCCAAAAGGCTTGGACTATTGGCCTTAGGGGTGATACAAGTTTAGGCATTGGATGAGACCATTTGAATAAATTGAATAAAATGGGGCCCTAATCTAAGTGCCTAAATCTTGAAAAGAATTTAAAAGTTCATTCAATACGGTCATAGGCCCTAGTGAAATAAATTTCCATTAGCATTGTAGGTTATAGAGAATACCATGGTCATTCTATCCCTTCCCAAATAATAATTTCGTCGAGGATGTATTATGACTTAATAAAACCAATTTGCTTAGGTCCCATAAGCTAGGGGAGGAGTGGTATAAGCTTGAGAGAAAGAGATTTGGCAATAATTTTGTAGGAGACATTCAATATGCGACACCAATTATAGATTTCCAAAGGTCTCTAGATTTTGGTATAAATTTAATAAATTTCCCTTGTTAATTATGTTTCTTAATAAATTCCCATGAAATATTTCAAGATAGATCTTGTGAAGGTTTTCTCCCACAATATTTTTTTATAAAATTCACATAGAGAATCCATCCAAGTGAGGGGCATTATCACTAGACATAGAGAACCCAACCTGATATAAATCAACCTTTGTGAGAAGTTGATCACAAAGACTATGCTAAGAAGTGGAAACTTGACAGGGCACCACCTTTAAGCATTATTGTATAACAATGTCACAAGATGGAGTATTTTTTTGAATAGTAAAGACTTACTCATAATCTTGAACAAAAGCTTGACAAATGTTTGGAAGCTTGGTATAGAGTTGTTGAGCCTCCTTAATTTTCTCAATTGGTGGGGTCACATTCCTCATCAACTATGGTGTATGCCACCTGAAAGAGAAAGGTGACAACACTACCATTACCAATTTTATGACTAATGCACAAGAAATTACTAGAAAGATAGATAACATGACATGGTACAAAAAGTAAAAGAACAAAAGCTTTAACCCCTTTGTAAATAAAGAATATCTAGAGCTAGCAATCTTTTTCAAGTGTCACAAACATAATACTTTTGTGGGAGGCTTATTAGAACCTCAAAATTCTAAGAGACACAATTCATGAATGGGTCTCGAGAGTCACCTCATTATCCATTTCACCTAAAGTTGATTAACTATTATGAAGAAATATTTCCTTTCAATTAAAGGTTCCTATCTAGATGGAAGGTTAGATAGGGTGTCATTTGTCTGGTACATATTTTCCTTTTTCCATTTTCCTCAATGGGCTATGGGACTTGCATTACATTATTGGAGATGGGAAGTATTCCAAGCAATTGAAGCTTTTTGAGAAGCCTAAATTGACTAAACTAATAGTGCTTGAGAGAATTTTTCCTCGCTAAATGTCTTCCTATGAGGGGAATAACACATTTCTTGGTGTTAGGACATTTTAGTTTTTTTGAGATTTCACCCTGACATACCCTGAAAGCCTAAAAGTGGTTTGGCTAAGGGGCCATTATTGCTAGGATTCTTGGCCTTGTGAATCACCATCAATTAGATCACCTTTTTTTTTTCTAGGAGGTACAAACTCAAAATTAGATAAAGTGTTGACTTAGAATGGGAGATGCCAAATGGTAGTTTTAAATCTTATGCCAAAAAAATTGACATCTCTAAAAAATGTTGAGAAGATTCAATTAGAGAGCATGTGTGTATCTCACCTAACCAATGTGTATATCAATTATCTTCTTTAAATCCTTGGAGAGATCCACTTCTAAATGGACCCTCTTCTAGGTCTAATTGATAAAAAAAAAGTCTAACTGAACACATATGATAGAGCCTAGAGAGGCTACTATTTGTGTCAAAAATCTCCTACACAACAAGGGTGAACTAGGAAACTCCACCTAGATAGGTTCATGAAAAAATTTCTCATTAAAGATGAAATCTCTAGTCTAGGTTAAGAAGATAGGAAAAGAATAATGGAAAAACTAGGGGCTATGTGTAATGATGACTTTAACATGGTTGGATTTAGCAAAATAAAAATAAAAATCTTTGGTAAAGTTTTGCATAACATCAAAACAAATATCTTGCAGGACCCAAGGATTGGTGACCCTACCTTTGAGCATACTTTCAAAGGGGACCCTTCCCACAAAATATCCCTATTAAAATTCATTTTTCTAACCAATGACATGCACTAAAAAATTTAGGAATGAAAAGAACCATATTAGGGGGCATTTCAATAGGAATACCTCATGGAAAAATTGGAAACAAATTTCTTGGGCCTCTTGCATGGGGGTGTCATTGTCAAGCATAATTGAACCTTTAGCTCCAACAACAATTACAAAGTGACAAAAAGTCACCTATCATTTAAAGGGTTAGAAAATATCAGAAAATGTTGCAGCCTAAAAGATACTACAATAAATACTAACCAACAAACGAACTTATCTCAAGAGTAGTATGACATCAATAATGTTCAAGTCAAAACCCTAACAAACCAAATTCTTCACTCTTCACCCACTCTTACTTGAAAAGAACACACACATATATAACATTCATTATATATTATTTCTTTAATATTTTATTTATTTTACTATACATAATTTAATAATAATTTTATATTTAAAACAACATTTACTAAAAAAAATTATTTCTTGGTTTCACAATTACTAATATAGTTAAGCCCTAGTCCTTTTATAGCTAGACAAAATGAGCTTTTGTATGGTGGAATTTTTTATATAAGGCTTTTATTTTGAATTTCCTTAAAATGTCATATAAACATTGAACAGAGGAAATATCGTACGATCTTGGATGTCTTGTAATTACACAGTGCGCAAGTATATATATGAAAGTCCTTGGTTGGCCTTTGTCTCACTACCCCTTCTATACATGCATGCTCATGAACTAGCTCCACCTCTTATTGTGTGGAAGAAATACAAGAAGAATGCCTCAACGGATAAGATCGGCACCCACTCAATTCAAGAAATTAAGCAGTGGAGAATATTCCCTCAAGCTCGGCGTTCGACCGGAGAGACTACAAATTTACGCACAATTGAGTCCTCTCAGCCCAACAATCCGATTCTCAGGTGAGATACATTTTATTTGAATTTTTGTCTTTCTCCACCATATGAATCCAACTTTCAACCTCACTTATTATTTCAATTAACAGTGACCACGGACAGAAGTTTTTGGCTCAAGATGTATTTCTCAGTCACAGCGGTAAGCAGAAAAATTTCATTAGGCAGCTACACAGAGACCTCACAAACCACGGATTGTCGTGCTTTTTTGATCAAGATCGTGAAAGTTTGCCAGTGGGGGAAGATTTCCCCTCTCGTATATTTGAAGCCGCTAACACATGCAAAGTAGCAGTTTTACTTCTCTCTAAGGATTTCCTCGAATCAAAGTGGCCAATGCAGGAACTCTCTGCTCTTGTGGAAGCAAGAGACAGAACCCGTACAAATTTCAATCTCAAAATTTTACCCGTGTTCTTCCTGATTTCACCAGATGCTCTTAAAGACATGAAGGTAGACAACGAAAAGTGGAAACAGTTGAAGATATCTGGGGAAAAGCGTGCGCAATGGCTCCGAGATTTGGAAGCACTACGGCCAATTAATGGGATATGTTTCAGGGAAGGTGATGATGAAGTGAAGTTCAGAGATGAAATTGTAAAAGAAATCTGGCACATACTGCCAACACCCTCGCCAAGGTATCCTGTACGTATGCAAGGACAAGTACGAATGTGTCAGGTGAAAACACCTCACTACTTAACTTCTTTTGCTTTTATCACGCATTAAGTTCATGTACTTATTATATTTATTGTGCTGCAGGAGGTTGCAGATTTCTTCAAATCTGTTCATTGCGACAAAAGGAAGTCAGTATTGCAGGATTGTATGGAATACCGGGCCAGGGGAAAACTACACTTGGCAAAGCTTTCTGCAACTTCAAATTGGGGGATTTTGAAGGTAAAGTATGCCATTTGGAATTTTCCAGAGGCGATTCGTTCGAAAGAACAAAATTTGCCCTGCAGTATCTCACTCGCTGCCCTCAGTTGATTCTCCAAACATTGACAGACCAAGATCAGGCGAGCGATTTCACATATTTTTATTTTGTTTCCAGGCAGTTCTTCCTTTCCATATAGAATTCTCTTTATAACTCCAGTGTAATGTAAGTGTTCTGCATTTTCTAATATAACTTACAGGCACAAGTTGAGCTGTATAGAAGAGTGAAGGGCCAAACAGTATTGTTGGTTCTCGACAATATCACAGAAGAAAGCATAGATGAAGTGGAATATTATCTTAAGGCAGACATGGGAGAAAACAGCTGCATCCTTTTGAGCGCTCGGAGTGTAGATGTTCTAGAAAAGCATTTCAAGATAGATAAGCAGTCATGCATGCACGTCCCAAGGCTTGAAGAGGATGAGGCCATACGCATATTGTTGGAAAGGACATCTGTACAAGACTCAACGTTCGGGACAGAGGACAAAGCTTTTGCTGTGAAGTGTGCAGACAGATGTTTGTTCGAAGATGTCGGTCGGAGAGGTGGAACATTTCGTCCGTTAGCCTTAAAAGCTTTTGGCAACCACCTCTTCAGTAAATACGGTTCGCATTTGTCAAAGTGGGTTTCTGAGATAGAAGGCTGGGTAGACCGATGTGGTTATGGTTTGGATGACTTGTTAGCTGTGCTGGGCGAAGCTTTTGGCAACATGCGTCCCGAATATCGCACTATTTTCATGCTTCTCGCCCTATATGTGCCGCCTAATATGTCTCCCCACAAAGTTACCGAGTGGCTGGCAATGATTCTCAACAAAGAAATCTTGTTTATTGAGAAAGCAGTGAGTCCAATATTTGCTTTTAAACCTTTTTCGTTTGTGATTTGGAAATTTTACTTGAAAAAACGTTGAACGCTTAATTCATATGTGGTTTCAGGTTGAGGATCTATGTAAGAAGGCTTTTATTGAAGAATCTGGATCTAAAATTCACATACACGACCTATATATTGAATTCGCACAAACCAAAGCAAGTGAAATGGTGAGATGGCTGTGGTGGAAGGGCGACCCGCCTAGTCCACGTGGGTTAATATCACAACACAATGCAGGATTTGAATTGGCTAAGTTGGAGCAGTGCATGCATCGAAGGCCGTCCCAAATCAACCTCCACGACCTTCAAAATCTGTTGGTGCTTCAGCTTGTAGGAGTGCAGAATATGAGGAAACTTCACTTGGATGGGATGGGCCGTCTCAGAAGTATTACAGTACACAATTGCAAAGACCTGGCAGCGCTTGAAGGTATGGAAAAATTGCAACAGCTGGCATGGTTTCAGATAAGCGAAGTAAATCCAATGTTTAAACTTCCCGAGCTAAGCCGCCTCCAAAGTTTACAACATCTTGAGATCAATATTGCAGGCAGGCAGGTGCTCAATCAGCTGGGAGATCTTAGCGGTTGTGTTTTCCTGAGAGAGATTACTATTCGTTGTCCATCCCTCTTGCAGTTCCCAAGGTTGAATGGTTTGCCGTATTTGGAGAAAGTGGAATTTATTGTGTGCGATAAAGTGAAGGAGCCCCTCGACTGTAGAGAATGCGTGGAGCTTCAAAGCATTGTCATCGACAGTTGCTCCCAGATGGCTGCCTCACCGCTCCTTGTTGGATGTAAGAAACTATCCAAAATTGTATTGTGGGAATGTGATGCAGTGAAGGCATGTCCAGATATAGATGTGCCAAGTGCTTTAAAGACGCTAGAGTTGTTTGTTTCATCGAAAGCTGCTTCAGCGCCCAAAAGCTTAGAGTTTTGTTATGGATTGGAAAATCTTCAACTATGCAATATGAGGAAACTAAAGGAGCTTCCCAGTTTCAGACTTTTATCAAATTTGACTGTGCTGAAACTTGACAAGTGTGGTATAATGGAGCCACCGGATCTTACATGTTGTGTCTTGCTGGAGGATGTTTACTTTTCCACACTAGAAAATTTACAAAGGTTTCCCAACTTCTCAGTACTGAGGAAGTTAAGGAAATTAAGTTTATATAATTGCTGGGGGGTTAAAGATCCTCCTGAGATTAGTAGCTGCCATCACATACAGGTATTCCATCTAGTCTATAACGACAATATGAAAGGGCTTCCAAGCATAGGAGAGTCCCCACAATTAGAGGAAATCAAAGTGAGTTGGCCTTCTTATAATGAAATTGATGTCGATAGTTCTGAATTTCATGTGGATCTTCAACCTTATGAGGATCTTCAATCTCGTCTGGAGCACTTTAAAGACGAAAGCTTCTCGAACCTAAGTGATGTAAGCGTGCCTGAAGCATTGAAAGAGTGGCAGTGGTTGAAGGGCAAGAATATATTGGGGAAAAGGTATGTCCGTGGAGGGAAGACCTACTATTCTATCACAGCTCCGTATGAATCTCACAAGCGTAGCCAGTTTTCGAGAAAAGTAACGGGAGAAGCTATTGGAAGCGCAATATTTGAACAC
>VDFB02271358.1:73646555-73668725 GCA_007258455.2 Sequoia sempervirens | reverse complement strand
TTTGATATATGGCCTTACGCTTTGACAAAGAGATTGGTGGAGTAACCTCCTAACGACAACCAATTTGAGTTTAGTGTTGTGTCTTACATGAATAGAACTTGTAAACTCACAATCTAGAACTAGCATGAATATAAATGGATCATGATGAATTAATAGTGGAGACAAAGGCAATCACACTACTTTGGCCAAAGTATTCTCACCTTGTACTTCAAGTGTTAGTCATCCTACTCACATACACTACTCAAGCTCAATTTGACTTAAGTCCATTATAATCTACATGCATAGGTTTTTCCTTCAATTGGTAGTCTTTAACCTTAGAGACAACATATTCCCTTTTCTGACAACTTAATGGTATTTCTACCCACAAAGCATAAATGCAAGTTACCCTCCCTTCAATGGATAATCAATCTCTAGATGTAACTTATAAGCTATCTAATTCAATCAAATAACTTAGCTATGAATAACCCTTAAGCTATCCTTGCTTAATCGTATCTAGTATATTTATACCTATGACAAACAAACCCTCCTATTATGGAGTAAATACAAGCACTTTCATAGAAAAGGATAAAACAACTTATTTTTCATTTACAAAGAAAATACTATGATTTTGTAATGCATGTAATCTTAAGCAGATCAAATAAAGCATTCAATTCTCAATCTTTCATAAATAAAGAAAAATAAGAGAAGACTAGATCCTCATGCCTATAATACACTTAATCCAATAGACTGACTTGATGCACATCCTTCCAAAAATAGCTTACTAACTTTGAAATTAATCCTCTTAAAGAAATAATTCACCATGACTTCTCCCTCAAGATAACAATATGCACTCACAAAGTAATTCACAGCTCTCACACAATGATTCTTAGCTCTCGAAATATACAACTCTCACAATAAGTTTGTAGAAGAATGTGTTCCAATTAAGGAAGCTATCCCATCTATTTATACAAAGAAATGAGATATTGCTACCTATAGGAAAGGCATGCCAATCGAAACCTTTCCTCATGTAGGTCGAGTCACAACATACAATAAAAAGGTGATAGCAATCTAAGTGTAAACTCAACATATTAACCTATAAATCAGCCTCTATCATTTGAAATCAGCTAAAGACCAATTCAAATTTGCACATGTTCAAATGATGATAGTCAAATTGCAACCAAAATAGAATTGTATAGATTATAGAGTTTTCATAATTTGGCACGATGTTGCAGCCAATTGTCCCTATCATTTGGCATGTATCTCTCTTGAAACAGTCTTCTATTACATATGACACTTATAGTATGTGGACTTGGTCTTAGCTTTGTTGAGCAACAGAGAAAATTTGAGTCGCTCCATAATAATAGCATATAAATGGTGCTTTAACCAATTTGTTCCTTGTTTTCTTTTCCCATTATCATGCATTCATAATACTTTATGAAGTTGGCTTTATATTCCATGTCTGGGTATCCGCAGGATCATGATGTGCCAAAAAGTGGCAATATGATGGGTATATATAGGGTATGTGGCTGACGAATTCTTTTTAACCCAAAATTGATGATACA
Organism: Sequoia sempervirens; assembly: GCA_007258455.2. Taxonomy (NCBI): domain Eukaryota; kingdom Viridiplantae; phylum Streptophyta; class Pinopsida; order Cupressales; family Cupressaceae; genus Sequoia; species Sequoia sempervirens. The sequence goes on along the minus strand of VDFB02271358.1, from coordinate 73,667,184 downwards.
AAAAGGGTTTTTAAAAGAGATTCTTAGCTTTCCACCAATATAAATTATGCTTTATTTTGAATTTAATAAATTATTATTATTTATTTTTCTTTGAATTCCATATTCATCCTAATTGATAGGTTGATTGAAAAGAAACATCTGCCAAGCTTTCAAATGAGGTATCACTTTTTTTGAATCCTAAAACATGTGTCACATTTCTATGGCCAAGTATACTATAGGATTAAAAAGAAAAGAATGAATTTCATGAGTTTTGAGCCAAGTTAGGAGTGGTGGAACCTTACAAGTTTTATTTTAAAGTTGTAATAAAAAATCATAATAAATTATTTACTTGGAAAAAAATATAAAATGCACATCCTTGTCAGGATATGAGTCCCTCACCTCCAGTAAAATCTTATAAAAAATATTATCATTTTCTTGTAGTTTAGGAATTCACAGGCGGATAGGCTCTAAATTCTTATTTTTCCTTGAGGGTAAAGAGTACTAATGCATTGAAATTTCAGAATTTTCCTCAAATAGATTTAAAAAAATAAAAAATAAACCTAGCAGTAGCAGTTTAGAAACTACATTCAATTTGCTACATATTCTATTCTTACAATTTTTTGAAATAATATAGATAACTTATTCAAGTTTTTACGTTAAGTTGCCTAACTTTGATTTTTCTAAATTTTTTACCACTTAAGGGCCTATTTTTTTCATGATGATCCTGCACATGCCCCTCTTTACATTATAGACATAAACATTATAATATTGGAATAAATTGCTGCTTACTAATAAAAATTCATTTCCATATAGCATCGACTATGGTTTACTTCCATATCAGCCTTTATTGTTGCATATTACTTTTGTATATAAATTGGACTTTATATTATATCACTAAACAATGGAAATAGAGTGCTCCACCTTTTAGGAGATGGAACACTAGGTTTTAGGCCCTATTTCTCTCAAGTTTCACTCAAGAAAACCCTAGAGATGTCAATCCAAGGATGGAATGAAGGAAAGATATCTTATAAAGGTTATCTTAGGATATGTTTAGAGACTAAAAAGGGGTTCACCACCAAGCTAGGGCTTGGAAAGACTAGTAACATGCAAGATCTAATGGAAAAACCTAATACTATGTAAAACTCAAATGAATGACCTCGAAATGAATGCAAATTAGAATAGTAAACTAAGAAGTCAAAGAGGTGCACCCAGAAACCTGTAGACACTCATAACAAGGTCTCATACACTAGGTTGGAAGATTTAGTCCTAGATTAGGGTTTCTAGGAAGGAACAAAAATTTGGCAGTGACAAATCTAAAACTCCTAAAATGTCAAAAAATCATTGTACTGGGACTCATACACAAAAAATGGTGTATCAATCCTACCTAGCTTTTTCAAAAGGTCAAGACCTAAATTTGTTATTCTATCTCTGCTCTTCCTTCTCAACCCGATTTACAGATCTGAAATGATAACTTCTACTTTTCAAGTGTCTTTTAGTGATCTTTTAAACAAGGTGACCACTATGGCAACTTTGCAAACTTGAAAACCTCTTCAAATCTTGCTCTTCAATGTACCTTTGAAACCTAAATCTACAAATCACACACTAAAGAGAGGGGAAAATGTTTTTTTATTAGTAGAAAGGGGCTTGCCTTGGTCAAGCCCTATTTTGGTAATCAAACCTTGAATTGAAGTGAAATATAATGAAGGAATGATTAATAAACAAGTATGCAATATTGCAACTCACCAAACCCTTGAATATGATGCTACAAATATGTATGAAATGGCAAGCATGAATGAGGATTTTGACTCTTTCTTGAATGATATGGATCTTGACTTGAATTATTACTTGAATCATAAAACCCTACATCACAAATGTTAGTTAAAAAAAGCATGATGCATGATGAATTTGACATGATGCTTGATACTTGAATAATGTTCCAAAACACTTGAAAATCACTCTTGTATGCTATTGAATGCTCTTGTAAACTCTTGAATGATCTTGTGAACTCTTGAATGCTATTAGGAATGCTCTCATGAAAGTCTTAGGTGAAAATGAGTGAAATAACCTTGTATTTATACTTGTTTATACCAAATTTCTTGAAATTACAACACTGCAAGCCAACATCAAATCTAAGAGAATAAAATCACACCAAGAATTTAAATTTAATTTAGGTCTAAGCTAAAGGGGACTCATATGCCAATTGATGCATATGAGTCCCATTAGGCTAAGCTTTGGGACACATTTTTCAAGAAATTATTAAATTTATGTGAAATCCAAATCGCGGCCTAGAAACTTAGGTGGGACCCATATGCCCAAGGTGGTTTATGAGTCCTAGATCACTAAATATGGGCCATACAATCCAAAAACACATTTATGATTGGATGTTGGTGAATTTCAAGATTAATCTTAGAAAGATGCACTAATTAAGGCTTGTGGATGAAAAATAAGGCTAACTAAAGCATAAAGGAGCCCAATTAATTAATAAAACCCTAGATTAGTGTGAAAGTGTAAAGGTACACTTTACAACACCCTAAATAAGGCATAACTAGGCCCACTTAGTTTACAAGGGCCCAAGACCTATTGTGAATATGTTAAACACATTACAATGCTAAATCAAGGCAACATTAAGCTCAATTTAATAGGGAGTGCCCAAAAAAGTGTGAAAATATAGAGGGATACATTTTTCATCACTATATTTAGGCCCCACTTTATTGAGAGGAGGAACTTGCTTTAAGCTCACACTAAAGTAGACAAACTCACATCAAGAGGGGTTCAAATTTACCAATGCTAGTGAGATAGGATGAAAATGATGAAGAGGGTTGATTAGGCCCCCCAAGATTAAGATCCTATGATAAATCAACATAAGCAAAAAATAACACACATGAAAATGATACAAGGAGCAACAAAAAGGCACAAGCATACATTGTCAAAGACATAAAAAAGAAAAATAAAATAAAAGGGGTGGATCAAGCCTCAACCCTTTGTCCCGTACATTGTGGATCAAATCTAAGCTATTTGCATGAAAATACACACTCACTCTAAGGAAGAAAAAAATTAGGTTGTCCAATGGGTGAGTATCCAAAAGGGTGAGGCACATACACACACGATTGATATCCAGTCACACTGTAAACAAGCAAGTGGCTATGGGAAATTCATGCCTAAGTTTGGATCCCATACGTACAACCATACCAAATCTATACCTCTTGATAACTTTGATAAGGTGCCACACAATAATGAACTTCGAGCTTCGTGAGGAAAGCAAAGCTTTGCATGCTTGAAACTCATGAACAAAGAAGATGCCTCCTGTGCCATAGACAATTGGACCCTCTTGAGAAAAGAGACAATTTCACACATAATTGGACCCAATTTTGAGTTCCTTCACATCATTTACCCTTCAAAACAACATTTATAGGCCCCTAAGAAACATTATTTTTTATCTACAAGCCTATTTTATCTAAGAAATCACATAAAACTTGACAAACAACACTTAATTATCTCATACCCCGAAAACCCACCTTCAAAAATTAGTAGTGGGATCCATTTGCCAACTTGGGTGGATGAGTCTCCTCTTGTGGGACCCATTCACCAAGGGTGGAAAATGAGTCTCCTCTTGTGGGACCCATTCCCTAAGGGTGACGAATGAGTCCCTTTTGAGGGAAATTTCAATTCTGAGCAGGAATTTGATTAATTTAACTTGAATTTTTGGTGAATGTCAGACTCTTAGGTCTAAATAATAGGAAAATGAGGTTTTTTGCTTATAAATACTCATTTTAAGTCATTTTACACATCTTTTAGTTATTTTTCAAAAGCAATTTCTAAAATCAAGTCTTCTACCACAAGTCTCATTAGCGAAAGTTGAAGTTTTAGGGCAGTAAACTAGGGTTTTGTAGGTGTTGAAGCTCACTCTTTTAGTCAAGATTCAACATTGAAAAGGTTTGATGAAGATTTCCTATGGTGAATCATGAAGAAATCTAAGGTGAAGAGGTGCAACTAGCCACCAAATCACACCTAAGGACCTGGTTTCATATTGATTCCATCTTCCATTTTCACTTTATCTTCAGATTAAGATTCACATTTTGTTTGTTTATCATTTGCATGTAATTTCATTTCCATATTTCAAGTGTTGTAAAGTTTCTAGGGTTGATATCTTGCATCATACAAATCATCTTTGCATTTCTTATTCTAGAGCAATCAAATAGGGCTTTTGTCATATATCAGATCTTCCTAGTCTTTAACACACCTAAGGCTAGAATTTTATGCAAATTTTCCTCCATTCAAGGTTTAATTACCTAACTAGGAATTTGAAAAAGGAAAACCCCCCATTAGAGAAATAATTTTAAGCTGTTTTGGAGGAATTTTCTGAGATCCCGAGTAAGGTTTCCGTCAGAAATTATTGTGTAGGTGTCAAGGTGTAGAACAAAATTTTGAAGTTGCAGAAATTTTAAAGTGGATTGATTCACCATGCATGGCGAATGAGTCCTTCCTAAGATACATATTTGATTTAGATGTAGATCCTGGTTCCCATTTGATAGTAAACAACTTTTGTGTAGAAAAAACTAGAATTGGGACTGATTTTCCCAAGGGGGCGAATGAGTCCCAGTCAACTCAAATTCAGGCATCATCAATTTTATAGATTTTTTTCTGGTCTTCTTCAATTTCCCAGGTGCACACATTCTGATAAACAAACTTTTGTTTGGTTTATTTTTCATTTTTGTTCATCCTTTTTAACTTTTTACAAACAACACTATGTTTTCAAACATGATATAAATCTTAATTTTGCATTCATAATCATTCATTTGAATCACTTAATTGCATTTATTTCACTTCATTTAGCTTAAAAGGGATCATATATAACATAATTTGAATGAACCTTTTAACATTTTTGGCCCTACCTCTCTCCTTTTAGGTGAAAAACCCTAGAAGAGCTAGAGAAGTGCATTGGTGCCAAAAATCTATGGTTCATTTTGGTGAACCTACGTATTGAACATAACATCATTTTGATTTACATTTCTCTTTACATCTTAGGACTTCTGAATTAGTATTTCCATATTTTTGTTCCTTTCATTGCATCTTTCTATTTTTTGTAATGACCTTTTTGTTATAGTTCAGTTGTTTCTATTTTCTTAGCATAAATTTTACTTCTTTTCATGGCATTCATGGATAGTTTTAGATGTTTGAAAATTTCCTTTTCCTTTTTCATTCCTAGTTCTTTTAGATCAAATTCATCAATACATAAAAACACCAAAACTGAAACATCAAACTAGCCCTTCAAACAAATGATTGAAGTTAGAAACATCTCATCAAAGCCTCTTAGTAGCAATGATGATGAAAAGTTAGATGAAGTTCTTCAAGACTTTCTCTCACTCACTTCATCCTTTAATGCTTGCAATGAGACATCTAAACCCCTTAATGATCAAGTCTCTCTCATCATCCTCTCCTTCATCCCGGTCCTCATAGTCAGGATCAACATCAGACTGGTACTCCTCATCAATAACATTTATAAAAATATCTTTTGGCCTATATTGTACCTCATCTCTCTCCTCTAGCTCATCACCCTAATCTAGTGCTAGTCCTGCATCACCTATAGGAAAATCCATTGGGAACATAGGAGTTGGTCGTGCAAATGACCACCAATCCTCATACTTTTCTATGTTGCCAACATCATCAATGTCAGATGTTGGTGGCTAGTCGTGATTTGAATCATCAAAATCACTCTCATGAACATGATCTATAGTCAATTGAACAACATCACCTAGCCTTCAAGAACTTTGCACTGATCATCTAATGAAGGGGCACACCCTCAGTGGTTTCTACACTTGTCCAAACTGTCACACGACTCACCCATAGTAGAATGGTCGTACAACAAAGTCATGCCTCCCAAGTATATACCTATCCATCTACGTCCTCCATAACTATTTGCTGGGATCTGACCACTATACAGTGAGTAGATAAGGTCTCCATAGGATCTCATCCTCCTCTAGCTGGTCTAATCTCACCCTCCAAAAGTGTAAATCCCCATATTGCCACAGGCATCACAAAGGATAGCCGAATGCTCATGGATATCCAATAGCTATAGCACAAGAGAATCTGACAGGCCTGGTACATGTGATATGCTCAAGGAAATACACCTGTAGAAGCATACAATGGACCTTACTGTAAAGCCCCGCCATGCAACCCTAGGGAAAGTTGCAATTAACTATTCAAACGTACAATTTTTTTTTTAAGTACTATTAACATGTAAGTTCCCTACCCAATTGCCAACTGTAGGGAAATCTAGGAGTGCATCTAGTGAAAACTCCATGCAGTAGTGCCTTCGGTAACTTTCATTTCGATTATATTGCCTCAAAGACATGTACAACTATTTCCAAATGCAGAAAAGACACAGTTCATTTCCTACATTGATCCATCTCAAAGAAACACATGTAAATTCAATAGCAAACATTAATAGATTCTACTACACAAACCAACAGGAATGAAAGATGAAACAAAAAACCTGAACACAAAGATTTATGTGGGGAAAATCCTTTCGGATAAAAAACCCCACACTCCAAAGATCGAGCCATTATATTCTTCTGCAAAAAATGACTACAATACAATTTCAGGCTTTTAGCCTTTTCAGAGATTACATCTTGTTCATCTAGATACAACTGGTAACAACAAATTTCCCTGTACAAATTTTGATCACCCTCTCAAACTAAATGATATTCACACTGTTCCAATACCATCATATATACAGTGCATATCAACATAAGAGAATTCAAACTAGATTCATGATCAGAAGCTCTCTCTTCTCCTATATTCCGGCCTCAAGGCCCCCAGCCATAGAACTAGCCTCTCGGACTTCACATCTCATCAACTCTTTGAGTCACCTATTACTGCCTCATGGCTACGACCTTCCAGCCAACCACTCTCTATCCTCACATCTATTCACTCTCTATTTTCCTTCTCTTCGACTTCGGCTCTATGAAATGGTTTGTTTCCAACTATCGGATCACTACTGTCAAATCATCCAGTTCAGCAATGTAGATGTTTCCACTTCCTCATGCTTTTGTTTTCCAACTTCCAAACATAAATGGTTCAGCAAACGGTTCACTTCTGCTTTCTCGGATTGGTCCACATCACACCACGTTGGACAATCTTCACTCGGTCAACAACGATCAACTTGTGTCGCATGTTAGTGAGACATTAGAAGTGTCTCCCCGATGCCACAAGTCCTGATTACATGTTATCGCCAAGAGTCATCTTCATCGGCAAGAGGTTCTACCGATATCCACAAGTCATACCGAAATCAACATTCTCATCGGCGAGACAATCACCAGTCGATGAGACATTACACCGAACTCATAAGTCATTCCAAAGTGTTTCTTAGTCACCAAGACTTTAGTCATTCATTGAGAGATCATAACGAGTCTTCAAGTCATGCTGAAACCCATTGTATTCCTATCAGCATCCATCTACGGCAAGACTATCGTCTTTCGCCAAGACGTCACAATGAGCTTCATGTTATACCGATCTCTGAACAATCGCCAAGAGTTATACCAAAGTCAGGATTCCATTGAAAAGACTATTGCTCTTTGCCAAGACATCAACCCACAAGTTCCAAGTCATCCAAATTCAATCTTATCGGCCAGACTTACTGCATTTGCCAAGACTTCATACCGAAGCCTTTAAGTCACATTGATGTGTTCCACTGTCAGTGAGAGAATCAACCTTCGGCAAGACTTCTTACCAAGGCTTCCATGTTATCCCAAAACAACTATTTGCCAAGAGTCACACCTAACTGATGACCCCACATATTGTCATTGAGACATCTCCCAGTCGCCAAGAGATCGTGCCGATAGGAACAAGTCATACCGATTTCTTCATTGGCCAGATAGATTGAAGGTCATGTCGATATCAGTAACACTTCCTATCATCGCCGAGACTTTTCACCGAGACCCTTGAGTTACACTAAGTGAATACCATTGGTGAGACATTCCTTAGTTGCTAAGAGATCCTCCTGAGAGTTCAAGTCACCTCGAAACTGCTTATTGATGAGACTTCTCCTGGTCGCCATGACTTTCTGTCGAATCCATTTGTTATCCCGAAGACTCTAAGTCGCCATGAGTATCCCTAAAGCCTAATAACAAACCCTTATGTCTCCAAGACATTCCACTCAGTAGGAGATTATAGCGAATACCACAAGTCACAACAATAGGCTTCTTTGACAAGACAAAATCATTGTCTTGGCGACATGAGCAAAAAAAATAAGGTAAACTGTCAGTCAGCTAGACAACAGAAATGTCACAATGACTAAGATTTCTTAGAGGTTTTAGCCTATGGGATTGAGGTATATTTTCCAACAATTTCCCACTTGACAAAGATCAAACAGGCACCTCCTAAGCAACCATAAACTAAGATCACATTAGCTCCATTAGTTCAAACCCTGCAACACTCAAGACACCCGATCAACATGATTCCATAGATAATAGCCCATTAGACAATCTGTAACAAAGACCAGGCAACCAACTGCAACTCACTGTCCAACAAAACAACTGATCACAACCTTTCAGGAAACCACATAGACCTCAAACATGCTCTCATGCTCCATCAAGAATTCTGCTCCAACATCCAAGATGTTCACCATTCAGACAACAATCCTATCATCTTCCACGTGTGGAAGAAAGATACATAGCCAAGGTGAATAAGCATTATTCCAACAAACACAAGAAAAAGATCCCAGTGATATCTTCAACAAGATACTGCTACCACTTCACTATGCTCAAATGCTATATAGAACCAATATCAACTTCAAAGCTTCAAACAGAACACAACAGTGAAGTCATTCTCCAGAAACAAGAAACTAAACAACACCAGTTAGAACAACAAATAGATTGACCACTTCCATCCAACTAATAAACCCACGCGACTGAAAATAGCACCCACAACTCGTGCTATAATATCCAGTTTCACATACCATTAGTAAACTTTTGCCAATCCATTAACAACAAATACAAGTTCCAGTGTCAACCAGTTGAAGAAGACAAGACACATATAGGAACTCCCACTGCCTGAGAAAACTAGATCTGAAAGATCAGAAGGCATCACAAGCCTACCAATACTAGCTCATAGAAAAAATGTAACCTTGTAGTACCAAAGGAAAATCCACAGTGATATGCTCAACCTGGAACAACCTACCACAAGAAACATTTCTCTCACCACAAACCTTCACGGCCACAAAGAGAAACACTGCACATCATCTTCCTATAGAACATCCTCCTACATACACTTCTAACAGCTAGCTATGTCAAGAATGATCTTCTTCACATCCCAAAAGAAATCCTTAACAACATCCATCTGCTCAATCACCAAGATCAAACCAACTTCTAATACCATGTAATCAATATGGATGTAAGCTTCTCAAAGAAGATCAAGCTAAAACATTTCCCATTTCAGGAAATCAGCCCATACAACATCTCCTACCAATTCTCATCAGTAAATGACATAACACAAAAGCTCAAGGAGATAAAACAAACTGTACAACTTCCACTATGAATCCTCCAGAACCAAAAGTTAAATAGTAATTCAAGATCCATATCATGAAAGTGAACTTAAATACATCTGAAAGATATAATGAGCTAAATACCTCTTAGATAAACTACCGAGTAGACCAAGAGTGGGAACAATAATACTCCTTCAACAGATATAAGCCATGATAACTAATCCAAGAGCAATCTCCTCATAGGTCTCTTGTTGAACTCATGTTCAACCAAGGTGTAACAAGCAAGAACACATCTCTCATCAGAGAAAGACAGCCTCACCTTATTGTTCATGTATCCATGAGTACTAGCAACCAATCATCTCATGCTAAACTCCATATGCATTACTACACTATAATGAAGTATCAAGCAAACACATCATGAGTAATAGGAGTAACGAGCTAGAACACATCTCTCATAAGAGAAAGACAGCCTCACCTTATTGTTCATGTATCCATGAGTACTAGCAACCAATCATCTCATGCTAAACTCCATCTGCATTACTGCACTATCATGAAGTATCAAGCAAACAATCAAAGCACCTAATACACAAAGAATTACCAGACCATTATCAAAGCTCCAATAATCTAAATCAGGAACTTATCATGACACCATGATCTACACAGCCCCATAGGAAAAACCATGCTTCAAGTGACTCCACCATTATCTCAAGTACAATGCACAATGACAAAACTCCAGTGACAAACAAGAGTATACCATGACATAAAGCAGATAGACTTAAGAACAACATCACCTATCAAGCACCACCAACACCTTAGCCAAAGACTCCAAGCATCCTCCATGGTTCCAAGATGTTGCACATCTTCAAATAATGTCCATGCAAAAATAAGAGAACCCTTCTGCAACACTAAAGAAGACCATTCACCACCATGTGATGAGTCCACAATCACTGCTAGAGCTCCCACTGAAACGTGACACCCAAGCTCTCCAAGCATCATGCCCAACTACTTCAGGTTCCCATAACTGACTATCAACTAATATCCATCCTCTCATCTAAAAAAAAGTTACACCAATGCACAAGTGACCATAGACAAGGCCAACTAACAAATCTGCATCATCAATGAATCAACCTCATGGATAAAGACAGTCCACTTCCAAGTTATCTCATTGTAGCCAATAGGTAGCTAATCCACCAATCGCATAACTCGTAGATCACAAACATCATACATGCAAAACCGTTATCACATTGAAAACCGTAACACTGAGATTTCAAAGAGAATATCCACGTAGACAACATGACTCAAACACTAGATTATGCCAAATCTGATTTTCCAATCAAATCCACAACGAGCACCATAATCAAAGAACCCACAAGCACTACCACAAGAATGCTGAGTGATGAAACAATTACCAACACTCCCATGCAAAGAAGAAATCATACCTACTCAAGCCATGCACCAAGCATGCATGCAGAATAGTAACTATCATCTAGCAAAACCCCAAAAGGCCAATGTCTAGACAATAACTTAATAGCAACTCCACATGGTCACAAGTTTTGCTTAAACGTGTAAAACCTACAAAACCACATATCCATGCAAGTACAAACCATTCTTAGAAAGAAACCAGCAGTTCAGGAGAATCCACATCCCTTTCAGACCAACTCTAAAACTACCACCATGTACATGCATCCGAGAAAGAGAGATAGGCTATTCAGAAGCTTGCAAATCATCTTAATGATTAACTCCATAGCCTTCAAGCATTTGAGGTTAACAAGAAACAGTGCCTTTTAACACAAGGAACCACCACCTAGCATAAGCACTCTCTTCCATGACTGAGAAACAACATAGGCTTCTCCATATCACCCATGAGCCTGTCATATAGACACCAATATGAAATATTTACTGCTTCATAGCCATGAAGTAGGAAAATCCACCTCATACTCTAAGGATATACCTCTACCAGCCAAAGACAGAGATCAAAACATGATAAAATACCTTTTCCATCTTGACCATCCTTCAAGCTGCATGTTGTCTCAGAATACCACAAGGCTTCCACTCAACAGAGGATCAACACATCAGTTCATTTCTCTAGATTTCTTTTAGCTTGACAAGCTAAGAAATATTCACAGGAGAAATATCCAGAACCAACAACCAAAAGAAGGCTCTGATACCACTTGTAAGGAAATCTAGGAGTGCATCTAGTGAAAACTCCATGCAGTAGTGCCTTCAGTAACTTTCATTTTGATTAGATTTCCTCAAAGACATGTACAACTATGTCCAAATGCGGAACAGGCATAGTTCATTTCCTACATTGATCCATCTCAGAGAAACACATGTAAATTCAACAAGAAGCATTAACAAATTCTACTACACAAACCAACAAGCATGAAAGATGAAACATAAAACCTGAACATAAATATTTACATGGGGAAAATCCTTTCAGATAAAAACCCCCACACTCCAAAGATTGAGCCATTGTATTCTTCTGCAACAAATGGTTACAATACAATTTCAGGCTTTTAGCCTTTTCAGAGATTACATCTTGTTCATCTGGATACAAATGGTAACAACAAATTTCCCTGTACAGATTTTGATCACCCTCTCAAACTAAATGATCTTCACACTATTCCAATACCATCACATATATAGTGCAGATCAACATAAGAGAAGTCAAACCAAATTCATGATCAGAAGCTCTCTCTTCTCCTTTATTCCGGCCTCAAGGCCCTTGGCCATAGAACCAGCCTCTCGGCCTTCACATCTCATTAGTTCTCTGAGTCACCTATTACAGCCTCATGGCTATGGCCTTCTAGCCAGCCACTCTCTATCCTCACATCTATTCACTCTCTATTTTCCTTCTCTTCGGCTTCGGCTCTATGAAACGGTTTGTTTCCAACCGTCGGATCACAACTGTCGAATCATCCAGCTCAGCAACGTAGATGTTTCCACTTCCTCGTGCTTTTGTTTTCCAACTTCCACACAGAAATGGTTCAGTAAATGGTTCACTTCTGCTTTCTCGGATTGGTCCACATCACATCATGTTGGGCAATCTTCACTCGGTCAACAGTGATCAACTTGTGTCGTATGTCAGTGAGACATTAGAAGTGTCTCCCTGATGCCACAAGTCCCGATTACATGTTATCACCAAGAGTCATCTTCATCGGCAAGAGGTTCTACCGATATCCACAAGTCATATGGAAATCAGCATTCTCATCGGTGAGACAATCGCCATTCAATGAGACATTACACCAAGCTCATAAGTCATTCTGAAGTGTTCCTTAGTTGCTAAGACTTTAGTCATTTGCTGAGAGATCATAATGATTCTTCAAGTCATGCCAAAACCCATTATATTCCTATCGGCATCCATCTATCGACAAGACTATCGTCTTTCGCCAAGACGTCACAACGAGCTTCATGTTATACCAAAGTCAGGATTCCATCGGCAAGACTATTGCTCTTCGCCAAGACATCACCCCACAAGTTCCAAGTCATCCTGATTCAATCTTGTCGGCCAGACTTACTCATGCTTTCGCCAAGACTTCATATCGAAGCCTTTAAGTCACATTGATGTGTTCCACTATCGGCAAGACTTCTTACCAAGGCTTCCATGTTATCCCAAAACAATTGTTCACCAAGAGTCACACTGAACTGATGACCCCACATACTGTCACCAAGAGATCATGCCGATAGGAACAAGTCATACCGATTTCTTCATCAGCCAGACAGACTGAAGGTCATGTCGATATCAGTAAGAATTCCTATCGTCACTAAGACTTTTCACCGAGACCCTTGAGTTACATCGAGTGAATACCGTCGGTGAGACATTCCTCAGTCACCAAGAGATCTTCCTGAGAGTTCAAGTCACTGCGAAACTGCTTATCGGTGAGACTTCTCCCGATCGCCATGACTTCTTGTTGAATCCATTTGTTATCCTAAAGACTCTAAGTCGCCATGAGTCTCCCTGAAGCCCGATAACAAACCCTTATGTCGCTGAGACATTCCACTCGGGAGGAGATTACAGCGAAGGCCACAAGTCACAATGATAGGCTTCTTCGACAAGACAAAAGCATTGTCTTGGCGACATGAACAAAAAACACAAGGTAAACTGTCAGTCGGCCAGACAATAGAAATGTCACAACGACTAAGCTTTCTCAGAGGTTTCAGCCTATGAGATTGATGCATATTTTCCAACACCAACAACCCTTAAGGTTACGAGACTGAGTATACTTTGAACCCCAAACAAGAAACTTGAATTGAAAACTTATCATTTAATTACTCAAAGAACTAAGAACACATACATTCCATACATGATAATTTACATCAAAGAACATGAGATACCACTTGATTCCAGATTACAATAAAATTACATCACTCATTCCCCGAATGAGATAAATCCAATTAGCATAGTTATATATTACAACTTCCACCTTGATAACAATGAGGGGTAATAAAATACAAGTTTCCAACTGAATGAATAAAAAATGAAAAGATATTGGATCCCACAAACTCTCCATCTAGAAATTTTTTCCATATGAACAAGAAGACAAACCCAATAGATTAAGGTGCACGTTCCACCCAACCATGTGATACCCGAAGGCTCATCCCCTGCACTAGGAGATAGTAACATGAAATTCCTACACAAGACCATCTACCACTAGACACAGGCTAAAAAAAAACTGAATTGAATTAGATACAGGTACAACATCACTTAACAAAAAGTTACAATGCTTCTAGGTATGTGCAGGATCATGATGGGCCAAAAAGTGGCAATATGATGGGTATATATAGGGTATGTGTCTGACGAATTTTTTTCTACCCAAAATTGATGAAATGAAAAGGGTTTTTAAAGGATATTCTTAGATTTCCACCTATATATATTATGCTTTATTTTAAATATAGTAAATAATTATTATTTATTTTCTATTTGAATTATGACTAAAGTCCTAATTGATAGATTGATTGAAAAACATCTATAGCTTTCAAACGATATCACATTTTTTGAATCTAAAACATGTGTTAGATTCTATGCTTCACATACTATAGGATTAAAAAAATAAAAATTGAATTTCATGGATTTTTGACCAAGTTAAGGTGGTCAGACATACGAGTTTTTATATTTTTTAAAAGTTGTAATAAAAAATTCATAATTAATTATTTACTTGGAAAAAAATTATAAAAAAATATGCATCACATCGAGACATGAGTCCTCTACCTATATTTAAAATATTATAAAAAAATATTATCATTTTATTGTGGTTAGGGTGGTTAGACAGACACCTACTTCTTATTTTTTCCCTGAAATTTAAGTACTATTGCATTGAAATTTCAAATTTTCACCAAATAGATTTTCTTCTTTTAAAAATAAACCTAGTAATTTAGAAACTATATTCAATTTTCTACAAATTCTATTCTTACACATTTTTTAAATAATAGAGATAATTTCTTCAAATTTTTATGTCAAGTTGCCTAACTCTATTTTTTAAAAAAAATTTGCCACTTAAGGGCTTATTTTTTCCATGATGATCGTACACATGCCCTTCCAGAGAACAATGATCATGTACATCGTATGTACACCACACAATAACTGACTGACTACTGGCGTAGGAAGAGTTTCATACATAAATTGCTATGAGTTACCCTAGCCCAACCTTCCTAGGCTATCGGAGCCCCATCTTGGGTTAACCTGGCTTGCCTCTACCGACTGCCGAACCCTAAAGGAAAACTATGTGTCTCGTCTCATCTTGAGCCTTAACAAACCCATGCTTCATGAGAGAGGCATTCATTATCTTTATTAATGTGAACGTTCCCCATTAATTCTTTTAAATTATCACTTGATTAAACCCTAGGTGAGTTACCCTGGCGCCCCTTTATGTGCCGGACCCCCATGAAGAGCCACTCTCCTATTGACAACACACACGGTACAAAACCACAATCCAATGGGTAAACTAAATAAGACGACCTCTCCAATCCAAGGAGGGAACGAATAAAGGAAACTCACTCCAAACACTAGGGGAAACAAAATTACATAATCACTCCTTCCAAGGAGGCACAAACCACATAAGCCACTCCTAAACCTAAGGATGGCACAAACCATCCCTGTTCATGAAAATGGGGTGAAACAACATGATACTTCTATATGCATTTCCCACCACAATTCTAAGGTTGACTAATATAATACGACAACCCCCAATGATTAAAAAACACCATCTAGAAGACTTACATATACACTGACTCAATTACCCCACTCCAAGAATGAACGCCACACATCATAACGAAGCATTTCAGGCAATTCTTAAAAAAATAAAACAACTAATATTAGAATTTCGTAAATCTAATTCACTCAATCATCATAGTGCATGGTATAAATTAAATAATTCATTTACTTTGTACATGCTCGAAAGAGAAATCCAATTACATAGATAAACATTACATAATTCAAAGCTAAGTATTTAATTTTCTTTTCTCGATCATATTAGATTATTAAATACAATATTTTCAATAAATTATTCATTTAATTAAAATAAAACAATCTTTATTTCAATTTCAGCTCAACCAAGAAATCCTCTTGCTTTTTCAAAATTTCAAGAACACAATCCAAATCTAGCCACAGCAAAAACCTTCACCAAATTCAGAGATTCCAAAAAAAAAACCATTCCCAAAATATGAAATTTTATTTGCTAAAATAGAGTTTTCCCCCAAATTTTAAATTCTTAAAATAAATATCTCATATATATTATTATATTGCAATTTGGAGATATTTCATTTTTTTATATTTAAAATTCAAAATAAATATCTCATATGAAATATATTAAAATCTGAAGATATATATTTTTAAATTTAAAATAAAAATAAATATCTCATATATTATTATTATATTGCAATTTGGAGATATTTCATTTTTTTCAATTTAAAATTCAAAATAAATATCTCATATTAAATATATTAAAATTTGAAGATATTTATTTTTCAATTTAAAATAAAAATAAATATCTCATATATATTATTATATTGCAATTTGGAGATATATATATATTTTTTAATTTATAATTCAAAATAAATATCTCATACTAAATATATTAAAATTTGAAGATATTTATTTTTAAATTTAAAATAAAAATAAATATCTCATATATATTATTATATTGCAATTTGGAGATATTTCCTTTTTTAAAAAAATTAAAATTCAAAATAAGTATCTCATATTAAATATATTAAAATTCGAAGATATTTTCATTTTTTGAAATTAAAAACTAAATTATTTTCCAAATGAAATTTTATGCATTTAAAAATTTCTTTTGACAAAAAGAATTTCAAAATTTTGAAAAGAAATTCTTTTACTTATCAATTTTCAAAAAGTGAAATTTAAAACATATTTCTATTTTTTAATTTAAATCTAAATATCAATAATGTCAAAACAACTAACTTAATTTAATTTCTCACTATTAACTTAAATAGTCAATAATTAAATCTAATCCAAGATTAGATTATTTTATTAATTAAATTAAATTAATCAATAAAATAAATAATATTTCAACATTGCAACTAGATAAATTTAATCATCATTTTAACTACACCCACAATTTAATAAGCTTCATAATTTGAATTTAAATAAACACCCAAGGTGAAATGGACAATATTCAAGCAACTAATCCCTACTACAATCCGACGACACACTATGACTAGGGTGACGACTTGACACGGAAAACCTAGCTACTATCTCCCAATAACAATCCCGTTGGGATATGGACACACTCAAACCTATGAAACTAGGTGGAGACGAAGTCCTGTACCTGCAAACCTGTAACCAAAACGAATGTCGTACATGGATAATCATAACAGTCACACTATGAAGAGAGATCACAGAATCACAGGGCGCTCACATGTGAGTGATGTAATCATGTCCCCTTCACCTATACAGTCACATCAATATTGACGAAAGTAAAACATCATTAATCAATAGATAAATATATATCAATAGTATGATCAAAAGCATAAAACATCATTAATTCAAATATCTGTTAAGTTAATCCAAAACATGCCACAAAGACAACATCAGAATAAAGTAACATCTCATCAAAATATATCATTCACATTGCTCTATAGTTCGTGAACAAATAGTAACGAAGTTCCAAAGTCAAAGCATTAACAAAAATAACATACAAAGAAGAAAACTTCCAAACAAAAGAGCCAAAATGGAGGGGTGTTATAGATACTCTCTATCTCTCAAAATACAAACCAGCCAAGATCATAATACAAGTTTGCTAAAATGTAGCGGCCCCAAGCATAGGCTATCCTCTGCTCATACATCCCTTATATCAAGTGTACATGTCCTCCATCCAAGTGTGCCACTCATCCATCTAGATTGAGAGCCAGTTCCACTATGTGCATCATAATCCATCTAACCATAGGAGCTCATGAATATAGTAGCATGGGAAGCTCGATTCACACTCTATCTCACTCATCATGTACAAGCCCACCTATACAATACTACACATCTCTCTTCTTCTCCTAGAATGACCGATCCCCTTGGAAATATACCTATTGTCCCTGAATGGGAACTTGAAGAATGTGGTGTATGTCCTTGAGAGAGTGATAGTCATTTCCCCAGTGAGAAGATGAAAGGTACAAGTATCAACATCCCAATGCTCACACTGAGCCATAAATATGGTGTCATGGCATCTCATAATTGGCATAAGATATGCCCAATAGATACCCATTGACTGTAAACGCTCTATTTTTGATGATAATGAAATATGTAAAAATTGAAGAAATTAGATGAAATTTAGAGCATTTTGTGATGATTCTGATAATTCCTCACTCGGTCATGATAGTGGCTAGGGGGAAGACAACTCACATTTTTGAGAGATCATGCGCCAGCACTATCAGCATTAGAAATAGAGCATTTACAGTCAATGGGTATCAATTGGGCATATCTTATGCCAATTATGAGATGCCATGACACCATACTTATGGCTCAGTGTGAGCATTGGGATGTTGATACTTGTACCTTTCATCTTCTCACTGGGGAAATGACTACCACTCTCTCAAGGATATGTACACCACATTCTTCGAGCTCCCATTTGGGGACAACATGTATATTTCCAAGGGGATCGATCATTCTAGGAGAAGAAGAGAGATGTACAATATTGTATAGGTGGGCTTGTACATGATGAGTGAGATAGAGTGTGAATCGAGCTTCCCATGCTACTATATTCATGAGCTCCTATGGTTAGATGGATCATGATGCACATAGTGGATCTGGTTCTCAATCTAGATGGATGAGTGGCACACTTGGATGGAGGACTAGTACACTTGATATAAGGGATGTATGAGCAGAGGACAGCCTATGCTTGGGGCCACGACATATTAGCAAACTTATAGTATAATCTTGGCTGGTTTGTATGTTGAGAGATAGAGAGTATGTGTAACACCCCTCCATTTTGGCTCTTTTGTTTGGAGAGGTGCAACTATCCACCAAATCACACCTAAGGACTTGGTTTCATATTGATTCCATCTTCCATTTTCACTTTATCTTCATAATAAGGTTTGCATTTTGTATGTTTATCATTTTCATGTCATTTCATTTCCATATTTCATGTGTTGTAAGGTTTCTGGGGTTGAGATTTTGGATCATGCAAATCATCTTTGCATTTCTTATTCTAGAGCAATAGAGTAGGGCTTTTGTCATATTTCAAATATTTCTAGCCTTTAACACATCTAAGGCTAGGGTTTTATGAAATTTTTCTCCATTCAAGGTTTAATTACCTAACTAGGAATTTGACCAAGGAAAAAACTTATTAGAAAAATAATTTTAAGCTATTTTGTAGGAATTTTTTGAGATCCCGAGTCCCGTTTCCATCAGAAATCATTGTGCAGGTGTCAAGGTGTAGAATAAAATTTTGAAGTAGCAAAAATTTGAAAGTGGACTGATTCACCATGCATGGAAAATGAGTCCCTCTTGATCATATGCAAATCCTGGTTTCCAATTCACAGAAAATAGCTTCTGTGTAGAAAAACCCAAAACTAGGACTGATTTGCCCAAGGTTGTGAATGAGTCCCAGTTAGCTCAAATTCAGGCATCATCAATTTTATAGATTTTTTTCTAGTTTTCTTCAATTTCCCAGGTGCACACATTCAAACAAACATCCTTCTATTTGGTTTAGCTTTCATTTTTGTTCATCCTTTTTAACTTTTTGCAAACAACACTATGTTTTCAAACATGATATAAATCTTAGTTTTGCATTCATAATCATTCATTTAAATCACTTAATTGCATTTAGTTCACTTCATTTAGCTTAAACAACATCATACATAACATAATTTGAATGAAACCCCTTTGCATTTTTGGCCCTACCTCTCTCCTTTTAGGTCAAAAACCCTAGAAGAGCTAAAGAAGTGCATTGGTGCCAAAAATCTATGGTTCAACTCCACAACCAAGAAAAGTGTGTTATGCAAGGTGGCCATATAACTTAAATTGGAAAATAGTGTAAGGTATGTTCAAAGGAGTTTTTCTTGATTCATGTAAGGTCTTAACTTAGGGAACATTGTGCCTAATGTCTCCAAGAGAGGACCAATAGAAGAATAGAAGATTAACAACTTAGGGGATGTAATGTGTCACATCAAGCTATAAGAGGAATATAATATTCTAAGAGAGATCACTCTCTTGAAGGAACACCACACCCGATGTCACCACAAAGGGAAATATGCATCACATGAAGTAAGAAGAATAAAGCATGAAACATGAAATGCAAAAGAATAATGTCTATGTATGCCCCCACTTTAAAGAAATTATTGAACACCATACTGTGATCAGTTACTTTAAAGTAGAAAATGATAAATGCTAACAATAAAGATGACATTAGAGCTTATTTGGAAAGCCCTATACCAAGTCATATGTTTCCAAATAAAGCTATGTCATGAAAAGGGGTCACCCCCGAAATGAAATCCCAAAATCACATAAGGGATCCATGTATTCGGGGTCAATATGTATTTTCTACAATGTTTTTAAAGAGCTCAAAATTTTCATCATTCCCCAAATACTCATGGAATAGGAACAATTTCACAAAGAGAGAGAAAAAAATGAAAATTCCTTTTGAGTCGACATGGAAGAGACCTAAATGTCTCAACGCCTTGCATCATTCCCAAAAGCAAAACACAAGATAATGGAAAGAT